>VXBU01016313.1:134861-168121 GCA_013400315.1 Bombycilla garrulus
CTGTTTACCAGAATCTGGAGCTATTAGCAAAGAAAAAGAAAAAAAAAAAAAAATAAAGGTAATTTTGATATTTTGCTATTTCTGGTACTGCGTGCAATATGCATGGAGTGGGAAATAGAGCCCTGTACCTGCTCTGTATCCTTTCTCATCTCACAGGAAGAAAAAATGATATTTAGCTGTTCTTTGTCTTTGTAACCACGTGAAAAATACAGTTGGTTATGGGATCAAATGGAATTCTGAGTTCCCATTATTCATCTGTGGAATTACAAAAATCTGTAAAACTAGCCCTTGATGTTTTTGCACAAAAGCTTATTATGGAGTTGGAAGTATTTTGTTATCCCTTTAAACAAAATGAATTCTCATAAATCAAATTGCAAAAGTTAGGAAAGCAAAATTCATAATTTCTAAGCTTTCATCTCCTATGACTTATGATCCCCACTTTGCCACTGAGCAACTGTTGCCAAAAAATCTGCATCTTAATCCACAATTCCAAGAAAGATGACACCTGCTTTCTGTAAATGATCAAGGTTATAATGTACATTTCAAATCTTCTTGCTTCCTCTGTCTGAAAAATAACCCAAATAAATTTTTAGGGTCTTTTGTACATTTATTTTGTTCATTACCAATTACCATTTAGAAATTAGGTGTTTAAGGATGTTGTCTGTGAGCCGCTGATGTTCCTTTGTGATAGTAAAAAAACAGGCAGTATCTAAAACCAGGTAAAGTGCTAACAATTCATACTCACTTTCTTATCCTTTGGAAAGTTTTCCTGAACTTCTCTGGATTACTGCCAACACAATGGAAGTGTACTGTGTGTATTTTCAGGACCTTTTTACTTACTTATTTTGCTTCCCTGATTCTAGAGAAAATATACAGCACATAAAAGTTGGGTTGAGTCATGTTAAGAAGTTCCTTTGAGGTTTTGACCAAAATTAGGGAGACCCTGTAGCATGCACCATGTTACAGCCCCACAGCACCTGCAGTAACCAGCAAATTTATGGGATTTATGCAGTTGTGCTCTTTCAATTCTCTCTAGTCCTTAGGTACAGTTTTGATAAACAACAGAGGAAATATTTGAGGTGCTGGATGCTTTTTCCTGACACACATGACCCAATTCATGAGCCTATTGCACTTCCCACTCACTCATTGCTGTTATGGGGCGGCAGATCCGAGAGAAAACCTTTGGAAAATCAATGCCCTGCTAAAGTGAGGAATAACAGGGAGCTGGGATGCCTGAAGACACTCCAAAGAAAACTTGGGCTCCTTCTGAGAGTGGCGTGGTTACACATACATGAAATTAATTACATGTCAGGCGTTGCTGGATTGAGGTCTCGAGATAAAAAGCCATCTGGTAGATTTTCATTACTTATCATAACATCCTTGCTGAAAAAAAAATATAAAAACTCATTATGGGGAGCAGGCTGTAATATTAAAATCTAAATTGCAGAAAACACAAGAAATTAAAAAGTGTAATGAATATAGCACATTGTGCAGTTTAAGATTAAATTAAATTCAAATCAGTTGTAAAATGACTAAGTAATAGACCACATTGTTGCATTTAATTTTGGGGATAAAAATTGCTGTAGAAATCATTGTATTAACCATATAATTATCTATAGATTGGACAAGTGGTGAAAATAATCAAAGTTTAATATTCTGTATTGCAGATGTACACAGTAGAATAACAAAACTATTCTACAATGATGTACAAAAATAGCCTAGTGAGATTACTCACAATTTTTTACAGTTACTATTAAGACCTTTCCAATAGATCCAAAATCCTTTATCTAACAACCACCTGTTGCTTGAGAAATCAGGCTAAAAAACATTTTTTGAATTCATGGACTAATTTTTTCATAATTTCTGTACTGTCTGCACAAAACCCCATTAAAAAAAAAAAAACAATAAAAAATTCCCAGATTAATTAATTCTGTAAGAAGATCAGTGATGAAGACATCAGTGATTTTTAATTTGTGCATCATTTATTAGTTTTCAAGGAGACATTCTATGAGTTATTTGAATTTGGATGGAGGTTAATTGCTAATTCTATAAACCTTGAATGCTACCACTGTCTTTAGAAGGTGATCTTTCTTACTGTCCCATCAGTGTCTGTGTATAATAATAATTAATATGGGAGAATACACTTTATCTTGTAAAATGTTACAGCAATTTCACCTTTATCCATGCCTAGATATTCCCTGTTTCCATTTTCCATTTCCCTGATAACATTCCATTGGATACTATCAACTTCACTATATTAGTTTTGGAAAACAACTTATCTAATTCTACATGTTTCAGTTAAAAACCCCTGAATGAAGAAAATGGAAACATAATCTTGCAGGATATAATTATCAATGATATTTTCACAGTATTAAAATCCAGCCTCAGAGGTTAATCAGACAATTGAGAGTTGCAGTTTTCGCCTTTTATGATGAGAAAAGCTCTTGTATTTTGTGAAGTGGGAAGGTTTAAGAATAAAAGTAAATTATTCCTGTGAGGAAATTTTGTAGGAGCTGAAAATCATTCCTCAGGTTTTTTGCACTTTGATGGAAGATTTGTGAAGGAAGGAAAATAAAATGAGTCAACTTAAAACAGTGTATTTCCTTATTGGTATTTCCATTTATATTTTCTATGTGAGCAGAATAGCAGCAAAACTATGAAATTCTTTTGCTAAGAGCCATAAATAGTAACGTCTTAGAAAGCTTCCTGAACTGCAAATGGGAACATCTACACGGAATCCCAGAATCCCAGAATGGTTTGGGATGGAAGGGACCTTAAAGCCCATCCAGTGCCACCCCTGTCCAGCCTGGCCTTGGACACTTCCAAGGTTCCAGGGGCAGCCACAGCTTCTCTGAGCAGCTGGGCCAGTACTTGATCCAATACACATTAATATTTTCTTTTAAAATTCTTGTACTTCTACATTTAAACACAAAAGTGTACAGCACTTTAAACAGAAATTTTACCATAAAAAATAAGCAGAGCACTGTTTATTATATTGGGGAATTAAACTCAAATTAGGTTCCTCCTGAGACCACTGATGTCTTGGCTTGAACAATGCTAAAGAAGATCCATTTCACCAGAAGTGTAATTCCCTGGGCATGGAGAAATCCATCTTGTGTCATCAGAACAGTTACTGAACGTCCCAAGCTGATCTGCAAACAGACCAAATGCCACAGTCAGACAATCAGGCTCCCAGGAAATATTGATTTATAGCTGGAAAAGGCACAAGAAATGCAGGGGTTAGCAGCATTCCAAGCACAGCTCAGTGTCATTAAAAGTTTGATCTTTATCCTGTTGTGCCAGGGGAGGTTTAGATTGAAGCTTAGCGAAAATTTCATCACAGAAAGAGTTGTCAGCCCTGGGCACAAGGGCCCATGGCAGTGGTGGAGACCCCATCCCTGGGAGGATTTAAAAGGCATGTAGATGTGACATTTGGGGACATGGGTTAATGGTGGCCTGCTCTGGAGATGCTCTCTGATCTTTTAGGCATGTCCTTAGATATTTGGTTATTTCTGCAATTATAGATAGTTCAAACCTAGCAACGACTCCTGAAATGTGTTTAGCTTTGTAGAGCTACCTGCTCTTCAGGTAGCAGATAATCCTTTACAATAAAATCCACAGCTCTCTGCAGGCCACAAAAACCCTCCTGGAGGAGGCTGCAGGGAAAGATAACTTTTCCCTACTGACTTTAAATCAAGTTTTCAAAACATCAGCAGAAATCAAAGATATTGTATCAGGCAACTCCCATCCACAAATACCCCAACGTGCTCCATAAAGGAATTACCTCAGCTTCAAGTAGAATATGGAATTTTTTTAAAGGTGTGTCTTAACACCAAACTCAAAGGGAAGAAAACAAACAAACCTCCTCATTCAAAGGATTTAAGATGTTCTACGTAAGCCGGATGTATTTTCTTGAAATGGAATATGGTTGAAATTATGACTTATATCTCTTTCTCTTGGAAAAAAATTATGAGTCATTAATGATGGGAGATAGTCAAAATGGAACAGTTTCAGTGAGAGGTTTTGCCTGCAGTGAAGCAATCTTTCAAAATGATTATTTCCTTCTTTTTCCCTGTTTTTAATTCTGGCAATATTTTCAGAGAATGCAGAAAACTTGGAGGAATGTTAACAGAAATCCTACAGTGAATTGCATATGCCATCTACTGCAGAAAAGTAGTTAATACTTAATAAACCACCACAAGGAGCACGGGGGAAATGAATCTATTAAGTGTGAATAGTTAAAAAGGGCAGTGGGCACCAGTGTGCTTAAGTAGTACCAGAAAGAAAAGGTTGTTAAAATTATACTCCTCTGGAAAAGAGAAAGGAATAGCTGTTGAAGAAAATAAACTAATATGGGATAAGGAAATAAAAGGGAAAAACCATGCCCTAGGTGAAAAAATTGCAACAGATTGTTCAGCTGGCATAGTGGAAGTGTCTGCACATTCGTGCAGCAGGTAAAAAATAATCCAGGAAGGCACCAAGGAAGAAAACATGAGGAGAAATAATTGCAAGGTGGAGTTCATGTAGGGATCAGGAGAATTTTTTTCTATGGCATCAAGAAGCTCTCATCAAATCCTGAGGCAAAAAGAAGGAAGGCTCAGGGTGCAGAATAGAAATGTGCTGAAATTCTCAACAGTTTTGCAAAGTATTTAAAAGAATAAAGCTGCTTCTATATTAAATCCAAGAAAAGCATTCTAGAATAAAAATGCATAAATTATTGATTCTTTAAGTAATAGATGTGCTGAAAGGACTAGTGCAAGTAATTAATTAATTCAATGGTCAGACTAAGCAGATAATTTTCTCTCTCCCTCTGTTCTTTCCACATTTTTTGCACATTTGGCTGTAGATAAGTGGCAATGATAAATATTCTACTGAAAACAGTGAAGTTGAGGGAATGGATAGCTGGAGAAGAATTCAGGATTCTTTTTTCTGTGACTTTGAGTTGATCAGTGTGAAAAGCTTTAGACTTAAAAGGGAAAATGTGCTAGGCTTAGCTTTTAGAAACTAGCCTTGTGCCTCCTACAAAGTATTATTTTGAGGATGCAGCTTCTACAAAAGGAAATTTTAACCACTAAGAGAGAAAAACAACCCCTGTTCTGCCCTTAAGAGGACAAGTCTGAGTTCATAAAAGTTATTCAAAAGGCATAATGTGACTATTGTATTTTTTTCTCACATTTTTATTAAAAATCTAATTCCTTTGTTTTTTGTGCATTGGCTTTGTCAAAAATGTCATTTCTGGTGGATCAAATTATTTGCTAATTCGTGTTCAATTCATCAAACTGCTTTAACAATAAAATAGTAAAGAAAACAAAACTCAGTTTGCTTGTTTTGATGTTGAAGTAATGTCTTAATAGAATTTCTACAAACTCACTAAACCTAAAGTGGATTTAAGCAACAAAAGGATTCAGTTTTTGTTCTGTAAGAATAATTTTAACCATTGTTTTCTCATTGAATTGAATAATTGAATTGAATAATAAATGTTTGGACAGATGACAAGAGGAGTTGTTGGTATCTGTTTAAACACTTTCTAGGTCCCTGATTCATTTTCCATATTCCTGTGTCCAGTTGGCTTAAGATGATCCAAAAAATTGTTTCATTCCCCCTGTCTTCACCCTCCATCAGAAAAAGACTCAAGTTGTGCCAGGGGAGGGTCAGGTTAGGTATTAGGGGAGATTTCCCCACAGAAAGGTTTCTCAAGCTTTGGACCAGGCTGCCCAGGGCAGTGGTGCAGTCCCTTGAAGTGGTCAAATCTCACGTGGATGTGGCACAGAGGACAGGGTTTGGTGGTGACCATGGCTGGTTATGGTTGGATTTGGTGATCCCAGAGGGTTTTTCCAGCCTTAGGACTCTGTGGTTCCTTTGCTTGGATTGTTACTGGGCAGCACAGGGAGCCCCAGGGTGGAGAGAGCCCCTGCTGTGGGCAGCATGGAAGCGCTCAGGTTCTCAGGTTGCTCTCTGTGCAGGATCTTGACCTGAGCTGTTTTTCCGTGATCAAAGCCTCTGCTCTCCAGCACTGAGGTTGGTGTTCATTCATCATCTCCATCCCCAGCTTTCTGAGCCGTGCTGGGTCATATCAGCACATGACCCCCTAACCCCTGATAACTCCTGGGAGATGACTGCCTCATCCATTTTTTATCTTGCCTTTTTTCCTGATCCTGAAGAAGTGACAAGTCTGGAGATGTCTTCATGCACATCATACCCCAAAGTGACAGCTCCTCTCTCACTTGGACTGTCTGTACAACCCCATCCTGTGAACTGTGGGGTGTAGTAAAAGCGGTGCTGGCTGCAGAGGAATGTGTGATTATCCTTCCCTCAGCTTCTTGGGGGGAGCATCCTGATGATTTGTGTGCTGCTGGAACACTCTAAATCTGCTTCCTCTGCTCAAACCAGCATTAAATGAGAGCAGCTGTCAGGAGAAGATTCAGCCAGATCTGAACCTTCTGCCCTTTCTCTCTGCACTGTGACCCTGGGAAATGAAAAGTTTTGTCTCTTCTGGACAAGTGTAAGTCTTAGAATCACTAAATTATTGAATCATGAAATCATTAAGGCTGGAAAAGAAGCCTAGGATCACCAAAATTTACCCTCAAACCAGCACCACCACCATACTTCCAATACAGACACCTTCCATCTTCATTAACTTAAAAATAATATTACTATGAATAATTAAAGAGTTGAAGTTGTTTTTGAGGTGTCTTTTTTGAGGTGTCAACAACACCTTTGAACTGTAATTGTGTACCTTGGCTGGGAGGAATTATAATTAATTCTGTCACTGCTAAATTATTTTTGTGGTACATATTTTCCAACTGAGCATCAATTTGTTGGCTTAAAGTTGTTTACATTAAAAGTGGTGAATTTACAGTGATCTATGTACATGTTCTGATATCAATATAATTCAATTAGTGTAATAGTATAATTAATTATCTTAATGTATCAACAGATGCATTAACAAGTTTTTCTATTAATATATTTCATAGGATAAACAAACCCACTAGTAAATGTTCTTATATTATTACTGACCTTAACAAATTGGTAGAGAAAACATATTTAAAGGCCTGAAAGAATTTTAAAGAATTTTAAAGGAATGTTGAAATATTTCTAACAAGTTCCTCACCACAGCTTATTGCCATTTTTGAGAAGATATAGAGATGGCTTTTTTCAGCAAAGTCAACTTGCCACATATCCCAGCAATAAAATAATTTGTTCTACTTGTCATTGTGACTGCTTTCCTGGGCTTGTAAAAAAACCCCAAACAACAGAGATTTTAATTCACTGACAATTGCAAAGAAATAATGAGAAATAAGCTGTTTTTTCTAAGCCATGCCTGATTTTCTTTTCAAAGCAGAATGTTACAAGTAGTGATTGTCCTTCAAGGAAATCTTGAAAGTACTAAATGCTAAATATTCCTCTGTGTAGTGAATATAGTCTGTGTAGCGAACCTCTCCAAATCATTCCAATTCTTATATCAAATTTTACCTGTGGATTTTAATTAAGCATTTCTGTTCTTTAAGCAGTGCAAGTATCCAGATTTTAACCAATCTAATTATGGTTCTTCTTTTCAAAGGCACAGAGAGAATATTTTTCATGCAAATTTTCCTCCCTGGAATGTAGACAACAATTACATGTTTCCAAACTGCAGCCATTTCAAAGGCAAATCACGGCACAACAAAGGAGAGCAAAATTGTAATTTGAAAACAAAACTGAAATACCATCAACAAAATAATAAACCCACATTAACTCCATTGGTGTCTGTTAAATGTTGTGTATGTTTCAGACAGTACTCTGAAAAAAACCTCCGACCAAAACAAAGCAAAACCTTTCATATTATGCCTTTCACTTTATTTTAGATCATCATTATTTTTTACACCTTCTTTCTGAATTGCATTTTAAAATATTTTGAGTTGATAGGAAATACAGGGATCTTGTTCAATAATTTTTATTGCATTACCTGTGACAACCTGAAGAGAACAGTGAGCTCTTGGTGGCATAACCAATGTAGGAAATAAAGGAACATGTTTTTTAAAGAGCTTCACAACAAGTGCTCACTAGAATTCAAAGCGCAGCCCATGAATGGCACGGTTACTTCTTGGTGTCCTTGTGGATTTCAAATCTCAATTGCTGTTATTGAAAAGCAACATAGAAAATCTCTGAGAAAGGATTGATAATTATGCTTGAGCTGCAGGTCAGCTTTTCAATAAAAGCTAATTTGATTGCCTATAAATTGTCTGTTCCACTTGTTTAAGTGAAGAGGTTTAGAGGGCTCAACACTGAAAGCAGCTTTTATGTATGGAATACATACATTTACACACAGTTACCTGCACCGAGCTCTCGTGAGACCCTGCCTGCAATGCAGCGCCTTAAGAACATAAGGAGGACATGGAAATGTTGGAGTGAGTGCAGAGGAAGCCATGGAGTTGCTGAGGGCACTGGAACACCTCCCTTATGGAACTGGGATGGGAGAGCTGGGAATGGTCAGCCCAGAGAAGAGAAGGTTGTGTGGAGACCCCACAGCAACTTCCAGGGTCTGCAGGGACTCCAGGGAACTGGAGAGGGAGAACACACCAGGAACTGCAGTGACAGGACAGAGGAATGGCTTCAAACTGACAGACAACAGATTTAGATGACCTATTAGGGAAAATTCTTTGCTATGAGGGTGGTGAGCCCTGGCACAGGGTGCCCAGAGAAGCTGTGGCTGCCCCTGGATCCCTGGCAGTGTCCAAGGCCAGGCTGGATGGGGCTTGGAGCAACCTGGGCTGGTGGAAGGTGTCCCTGGCCATGGCAGGGATGGAATCAGATGGACTTTAAAGTCCCTTCCACCCCATCCACTCCATGATTCTGTGATCTGGGAACATGATTTACTGGTGAACATGGCTGATGGTTAGACTTGAGGATCTTAAAGGTCTTTCCCACCCTCAGCTATTCTATGATTTCTTGACCTCATATTATTCTGAGGTGTTGTATGATGGGTCTGTGTAAAAACTCTGTAACATTCTAAAACATCATCCTTCTTTTTCTTGCAGCAATTTTAAACCCCTGTGGCGGCATTGGTTTTTCCTGGGTGTTAACTAATTTTCCAAATCCTGGGATAATAAAGAGAAAAATACAAGATTGTGGAAAACCTTGTACTGAAGGTTTTAATATGAGTTCAAGACAAGGAGTAGCTATCAAAATAGCTTCAAATCCATGAGTGCTCATTTTGTGCCAAGTTTCTTTTGCATTTTCTCTTATTTCTTCTTGTTTCAAATGTTACTTCTTTGCCTCCTCATTTTTGAAATGAACTTTTGCATGCACAGCATGGAAAGATGAAAAATATTCACAGCAAAACTTCAGCATAGATAAGACTTCTTTCATTTATTAATACTATACATTATAAATGCAATTTGGAGGAGGAAAGAGGAGCTGGAAAGAAAAGTTCTTGTTTGCAATAGTCTTCCTCATTCTAGAGCAGTCCACAGGACATAGCAGCCTATCTGTTGCTTTGCAGAAATGTGCAGGAAAAACGCGTCTCTCGGTATATGAGATCCTCACTCAAAAAAAAATAAAAATAAAAGATGACTGAGCTACAGATATGAGATGTGGGGGGTGAATTTTAATTTGAGCTCTTTCTGCTGTTGTGAATCCTCTGCATGAGTTACAAAGTGAAAAATATTTCTTGCTGCTGAAGTAACACCTAAAGATGTGGTCTCTATCTCCTAGGTACTGGGTTTTTTTCCTCATTACATGTTCCCAAGTTCTGTATCCTATTAAAAGAAGCTCCACTACCTAGTGCATAATATAAAATCCCAATATTTTGCCTCATTTCCACATTACAGTCAAATTTACTGTTGCCATTTGGCAAAAAGCAGCATGTGTTGATTAGGATTAAGGAACAGAAAAAGCACAAGTCCAAGTGCGGTGCAACTGCTGTGTTATTAACATGTTATTAAACAAATTAAATCTTTAAATCATGCA
Organism: Bombycilla garrulus; assembly: GCA_013400315.1. Taxonomy (NCBI): domain Eukaryota; kingdom Metazoa; phylum Chordata; class Aves; order Passeriformes; family Bombycillidae; genus Bombycilla; species Bombycilla garrulus. Next base: position 144,810 of record VXBU01016313.1, read on the forward strand.
GATTCACTGGAATTCCCTTTGATCAATTTCAGCATTAGGAAGTTGCTTTTCTTATTGCTGTACCTTGGAGCACCTTCCTGACATAAATACCCTGAGGATTGGAAATGGGCATTAAATCTGCTCTCAGATCCAGAATTTCAGATGAAGTGTGGTTAACGTAGGCCAGGATTAAATGAACTCCACATTTCCTTTTATTGCCTCACCCATGCTACTTCCATTCTGTGGAAATCTTTTAATAAATTATTTCCAGCATATCAGAAGAGAGATGCTCAAAAGTGCAGGATTCATTTCAGGAGAAACTGAGTGTGTACCTTTCCTGGAAATATCTTTTCGTGGGTAGACAGCAGAAATGTCTTTCTGGAGTAAATCTGATTTTTCAAAGGTAGATAAAACACCTTTTTAACTATGGTTAAATTTGCTCTTTAGAAAATAAAACCAAAGAAAACCAAGAAACCTTTTTGATTTTACTTCATAATCTAAGTATTAAAGCACCTGTGCTCATAGGCACTGAAATATTTATCAAACTGTCTGTCACAAGGTGCTCTTTTCTACCTGCAGTGTGCAGTCACTAAAAAAAGATAAACTATAAAGATAAACTATAACATCCTATTTATTAGTGCTAGGAGTTTATTTTGAAGTTTTCTTTTATTTCTGGTTCCTTTCCCACACTTTACACCATATTATTGTTGCTTGTAATCATGTTGAAGTATAAAACTATAGAACACTCTTAAATAAATTGATTTAAAAAAAAAGGCCCACAGGCTATTTACCTCTAATTTTCCAATAATGAAAACCTGACATTCCAATTAGAAAATGTGTATTTTCTATCAGGTGCCACTGCAATATCTGACTTGCTTTTCCTCCTTGACTCAGTCTGGATTTTAAGATAAAATGAGAGGGTGACAACTGCGCAGGATCTTTGAGTTGTTTCCTGTTCTGCTGCATTCAGACTGACAAGGATGTGCTGCCTGGATGACAGCCACAAGGAGGGATTCCAGGAATTTCTGAAGCGGGGCTTTAGTAAGTAAGACAAGGCTGTGTGTAGCTGGAATTAAAATAAATGAGCAAATAAAAATCTCTAGTAACCCCCAAAGTTTTATTTTTTATAAAATGTATAAAATCTAAAAATATGTATAACGATTGAGCAGCAAAATTAGGGTCAACTAAGTACTAAGACATTGCTTTGAGGGGCTTTCAATTCTTCACAGTGAAATCCAGATCAGGAGGAATTCTTTCCTCCCACAGCCTAAATGCTGTCTGAGAATGATGGTCCTGCAAGGTGGCATTGTAAAGGTCTGTACACAGCAGGGAAAGCTGCATAAAAAGTGTTTTAAGAGGTCTTTTTATTATCTGCCTCTTCTTCCAAGAAAGAGTTGCTATTTATCCCTGTGGCTTGGTAAGGAATTCAGTTTGGGAACTGTATTTCACTGCTGATCACCAGACTTACAGCTATGCCTTTTTTTCCAGCTGACAGGGAAACATTTTAAACATGAGCACTGAAATGATTGTTCTTCCAGCTTTTTCTGCTTTAGTTTCCAGATTTTCTGTGCCAACTTGACTCCTTTCTGCTTGTTTGAGGGCACTGAGGAACTTTCCATCAGAGTCTGAACTGGACTAGTCTAGTATAATAATAAATCCTGGACTTCTTTCTGAAATTTCCTAACTGGATTAAACCCATTTTTTTTGCCAGTTTTGCATGTTCAGGCTCAGCATGACTCTGCAAAGGGTTCTGTTGTGAGAAAAGCAGGGAGATCAGTGGTTTGAGTTCACAGTGGTGAATTGAGAGCTCCAGACATAACTCAGCGAGCTTTCCTTTCAGAAAATGGATATTGCACAGCACAAGAGCCTTCCACTCTTCCTGTGACTAAGTCAGTTCACCTCCTCATGCCTCAGGTCCCTCACATTCCTGTCAGGAAGAAGAAGTGAGTTTTCCTTTCAAGGAAATGAGTGAGTTGAGACTGGGATTCTTAAAAATACATCACTAAGATAATTCTTTCTGTTTTCCACTGCAGAGTGGGATGATCCTGTTCTTCAGGACTGCCTGTCATTTTGATATGTGCTTTCTGGAGACAGCTTTTTACAGGCATTGAAAACATCCAAAAAACCCGCAGCAGAGCCCATTCCTGAAATACTCTGTAAAAGTGTTCACCACTGCAACAGTAACCACCACAACAACAACAACAACAAAATTATTCTATTTCTTAGATTGACTTTTTGGCTTTCTGCAATAAATATCTCTTCTTGTCAAAAATACAGTTTGGAATCATACTAATGCAGAAATCCCTGCCATGAATGAAAACAATATGATTGTGTCTTTCTATCAGGCTGCAGGAAGTGCTAATGCCACCTCTGCTTTGGAGGTCTGTGATTTCAGGGTTTGGCTCCAGTACAGCCTGAATAAGGCCCATGATTAACTCTTATTGTTTAATGTATTCACTGTGCTAAAAAGCTTTGCTTGCGGAAGTTCAGCAAATATTAGATTTTCTGGAGAGGCCATACAGTAAACATTCGAGCTCTTGAATTAGTATGTACATCCATCAGATGCTTCTCTTTCCAATTAAAGCACTTTAGAGCTTCTTTTATGAAAAAGATACTCCAGCTGTGCAAGGGAAGGGCCAAGAATAATTGACATTCACCCTGTGGAGAGCACATCAGCTGCTCCAAGGAACAGAAAACTAAAAAAAAGCATCACAGGTAGGAGTGATCCCTCCAGCTTGAGAGGAAAGAAAAGCCCTGGGGGAAGCTGACATTCAGCTCTGTGCTGGGAGCATCGACTTTTAACAGCAGCTGGGTAAAGTGACTCCCATTCACATGAACGGCTTGAGGGCAACCATAAAACACCAGGCAGAGTTAGGGAGGACAGAATAGGCGTAATTTGGGGTGATTTGGGTTGATGGGGAGAAACTGAAGACAAAGTGGGATGCCAGTGATGGTCTGAAGCAGGTATTTGGCCCTCCTGAGTGAACTTGGCAGGGTACTGCTTTTCCGCAGCTCTTGGCTATTTACAGTGATTCCAAAACTTTGCTCCTCTGGTCTGCAGAGCCTGGCCTGGGGTTTAGCATCTTTGACCTGCACACACACCCCCGATATCAACGCTGGACTCTCAGGAGCACTCCCCAGCTGACAAGTGGCCAAAAGCGCATTAGCACAGTAGAAAAATCTGACTACACATCAGCCTCTTTACTGTAAAAATATCTGCAGCCCTCGGGGCCCATTGAGGCTCTCCTCCAAAAGCAGCTGCCCCTGAGCAGGGACCCCTCTCGAGGCCGCCCCTCACACCCCATCCATGGGTTGGTGACATTTTGGCACACATGTAACATCTAAGATACACACAGGAAGCTCACATGGAAATCTTTCTGTCTTTGTCAACTTACTTCAGGCATATTAAACAGTTGAGTATTCAGCACCAACCCAGTTGTTCTTACTAATTATGTATTTTATAGACCTAAATTTACCCATAAGATCTCAATAATCGCCTGAGAGGTGGCCCAGAGGGCTGCTCCCCATGGCTGATGGATGGGTGAGTTCAGGGACCCAGGGGCATGGATCTGCCAGGACACTTCTGGGAGGGACAAGGACATGGAGCTTGTTCCTTGGGAGTCCTTGTTTGGAGCCCCACCTCCACTGTGCATCCCTGAGCTCCGAGGGATGAATTGGCCTCTGAAGGCTGAGTTTGGGCTCCTCCTCCTGCCACCCTCCCTTGGAGCTCCCTGGGGACATGCAGAGGTGCTTTGTCACCTCTCAACATATCACCACATGACATCACCTCTAAAACATGTGGGAGAAAAGAGCCCCTGCTCATGGGGCTTCAGTGACAGGGGCTCCAGATCCACAGCCATTTTTTTAATGCAGAACACCACCTTTGGAAGGCTTTCATTTACTCTTTTCTCCCCTAAGCTGGGCAGTTTATGGAGTGAGGTAAGGTTAGCTGCCTACAGCCTTTTGCTTCAGCTTTCACAAGCCCGGTTGTAAATGTACCCTTCAAACATCCTGCTGGCACCTTGAACGAGAAATGTACGTTGGAATGGTGACACACAGAAAGAAATGTCATTTATACTTGGAAAAGCTTAAATAAAAGACGGAGTGGCTGAAGGTGAGTTAGCAAGCCAACTAGTCCAGTAGCATATCTCCAGAAGTCACGATTAACATCTCTCTGTTATCATCTGTAACATTTCAGGTAGGTTTTTCCTGGTTCTCTTGCCTGTTGGGATAAAAAAATTTGGTTTCAGGAGGAGTGTGACACAGGACTGTTTTTTAATGCCCTTGACATGACCCATGTGCAGAAATCCAGGGACAGAGACTATCACAGGAAAATTTGAAGGATGAGGGAAAGAATCTGTGCTAGGAGCTTTGCTAAAACTGTTTAAAGTTATAAAAAAAACCTTGGAAATCTGAAACTCTTAGCTACTTCCAATATTTTGAAGTCACTAAATTGAGTAGTCCTGTTGTTGGCATATTTATATTTTCAATAAAAACACATTTACTGATTAATCTTTTCACTGCAGACTTATCTGAAGGTACAGTGGGGGTGGAACAAGATGGTCTTGAAGTTCCCTTCCCACCCGAGTCATTCTGGGATTCTGTGATTGTATCAATAGTCACAGATGGCTCTTTCTTGCAATGCAAAGTTGTTTTCCTCACATTTCTAGTTAGGCTGTACCAAGAATGTTGTTAATAGTGTAGAATAATTTCAACATGTGAATACAAAAGGGAAAAAATAATTTTTAGAAAAAAAAAGTGAATGGAAATATTTCTAAGATAGGATACATGAGACACTTAGGATAGCCAAAATCTCTTCCTAAAAACAGTAGAAGGTTATGACATAATCAGAATAATGTCAAATTACTGAGGAGAGGTCTTGAAATAAATTAACAAAGATATAGAGAAAATCGTCTATCAATTTTTTTTTTTTGTGTGTGTGTGATTAGCTAATTAAAAAAATAAATTCAATGTTCCTGGCAAGACATACAATATGGGATACTGCTCACTGATTTTGGCCTTCATGTTTGCTCCCTGTGTTCTCTGTTACATATGTGAATTATCAAAATAAATGTTTTGCCTTATCTGCTGTCAGTACCCCATAAAAATGCAGCTGTGTTATCGGTGTAGTTATTAGAGACATGAATTGTGCCTCCCTGAGCAAGCTGCACACATTATTTTCCACGGATGTGTGAACAGGATGCCGGATCCCTGTCAGTTTTGCAGGGCTGGACAACATGTCTGTGGGAAGAGGGATCAGAACCTCGTGCTAACAAGAGAGGAGATGCCTGGAGCTGATTACTGCGAGCCAGGTGAACTCTGTGAAAAACCCTCACTTGTTCTGGTTTCAGTGTTTTTTCTGGTTGTTTGTTTTTCTTATTAAGCATTACTGGGTTTCTTTCCCTTCTAAAGCTACAACAAATGGGGTTCTCTGCCCTGTTTATGCTGCAGAGACACGACACCAGATGGGGCACCCAAGCCCAGAGCTGGGGGAAAGTCTGTTCCAGATGGCAAAGTGAAATATTGCTAAATATGCCTGCAAGGTATTTGAGCATGGCGTGACAGACAGCCAGAACAAACAGAGATGGGGGAAAAGCAGGATAAACAACAGCTGAGGAAAGGCTGCCTTTTTGTGGATGCTCCAGCCTATGTCTAAGGAGACACATGGAGATGATGCTTGGAGCAGGGAACAAGACAGAGAGGTTGTAAGGCAGCTCTGGAGATGGGCACTGCAGCTCAGTTCCAGCTGGAACAGTCCCACCATCAGGCTCTTTTTGAAAGAACATGGAAATTTGGTTATAACAGTTTTTTGGGGATTTTGGTTTTTAGGGAAGGCAGCACATTTCTAGAGAGATTGCCCTGGGTGTTGCTAAACACATTCTTTCATTGAATTACCTTTCTAAATCATTTTGGCTCTGGTTGGGCCACGAGCACAGGTTCTGAGGAAGGTCCAGCAAACACCAAGGTCTGTCTCCTTTCAGATGCATCTCCTTGGATTCAGATGGATCCCCTGTCCCCAGCTCTTGCAAAGTTTGTTAATTTCTGGAAAGAGATATACCCTTGAAAATTTTTAATTATTTGTTTGAGCTTTTCTGGTTTCCAATGCCTTGATGCTTCAGCAAGCCTTCTCTAATGGCTTCTCTCCTGGCGTGTTTCCAAGAAGTGGTAGAAAATCCCAGGTCTCTCACCTTTTAGAAGAGGATAAACTATGCTGAAGACATTTTAAGCATGTAAAAGACTGTATAAATTTTGAAATTCCTAAGACCAGATTAGAACTCTGTTGTTTCAACAAGTCATTGACTGAAAAAAAATCAAGAAAGTTTATTCTGAAATGAAAAAAAGCCCAAGGACTGAACTAAAAGATTTTATTGTTGTTGTTGTTCCTTTCATGGAGTAATAGTAAAACACAGAATCATAGAAACACTGAACTCTTTGTGTTTGAAGGGACCTTAAATTCCATCCAGTGCCACCTCTGCCATGGGCAGGGATATCTTCCACCAGCCCAGGCTGCTCCAAGCCCCATCCAGCCTGGCCTGGGACACTGCCAGGGATCCGGGGGCAGCCACAGCTTCTCTGGGCACCCTGTGCCAGGGCCCGATATCTAGACAGTTTTATTGCCAGAATTTTTGGTTTTATGAAATCTTTTAAAGGTAATACTTTATTTTTATAGGAAAAGAAATTCTCACCACCCTTTGTCTAACTGCTTTTCTCTTACAATCTCTTTCTCCAAACTGAGGGTCATTTTCTTGTCTTCAAGGTAAAGTCCTCCACCTTCAGGACTGGACAAAGGATTGGGGAAATGTGGTGGGGTATCATCAAGTGTGATGCAGTAGAGTCCTGGCAGCAGGGCCAAGGGGGAGAGGTACCACATCACCACTTTAGATATTGTCCTGCTTTTATAAAAACCTCGCTGAGGCTTTCAGAAAATGCACAAGAGCATTGGCTGCTTTGGGAGATAAATGTTTTTATCTACTGGAGGGAATGAATGCCCCCATCCCCACCCTGAGTGCCTAAAGTCACAGGCATGAAGTTTTTTGGGAGAGCAGCAGTGCTGTCAGCAGCTGTGCTGCTGTGTGTGAAAGATTAATGTGATCCATGAGAAAAGACAAGGAAGATAACACAAACCACAGGCAAGAGTGCTTGTGATGCTGTGCTGGTCTTCACTCTGAGACTGCTGCTGTAGTTTTATTAAACTTTGATTAGCTGTCAGTGCATTCTAAAGACCACACCAGGCTGCTCAGCCTTCTGGAGGGCACAGTGTTTCTAAAGCACTCTGGAAGCAGAGATCTGAGCTGACTGGGGATGCTCAAAAAGAAACTGGGAGGCAGTAGGAGTTGGTTATTGCCTAACCTTGGGGTTACTTAGGACAGACTGTGCAGGACTCTGCTCCAGACTTCAGCAAAGCAGAATTTATGAAGTAATATTGGGTGTCACAGAGCAATGGAGAGTGTTGGGGTTGGGATGGGAGCAATAACAGGATTTGGGGGGTGGGAAAACAAAGGTAGGTAATTCAGAATTGAGGGATTATGGCATAATGCTAGTTTGGAAATTACAGCTTGGACTGTCCAAATTCTCCACCAATACCTGGATCCAAATATTAAAAAGAGCCCTTGAGGCCAAATCCAGATGAGAAACCACATCAGCTAAAGTGATGCAGCTTCCATGACTAGAATTTCCAAGTTTCCGTGGAATCCCTTAGGTTTAACCCAAGAATCATTATTTGCTCTTTCACAGTGACAGGAACATTTCCAATTCCACCAGTTTCTCTGACTTTGTTCAGCCCTGTCACCTGTTCTTCTGGGTCCTGAGGTCAGTGGGGGCAGTTTCCTGAGGATAAGGGAGAGGTGGGGATGCAGTGAGCACTCAGCTTCCCAAGGCTTTCCCAAGCCCAGCACGATGATATTTGGGACTTCCTCCTGTTCCTGCCGAGTCTGCTTGCAGTCACCAGTGTTGGAGTGCCAAGATGTGCTGCCTGCTTCGTAGAGCTGCAAGCAAAAACCTTATGCCCCAAATTTACGACCTCTTTTACATATTTTATACATGCAATTATTGGTGATTTATCTTTACAGCCCTTGGACCACGGCATCATGCTGTGCTCCAGCTTCAAGTCATGAGTTTGTCCCTTGTGTTGGCATTTTTGGACCCTGTGTAACATTCCTGTTTGCTTTGGTTGTCGGCTTTTCAAGGTGGCTTTTAATACTGACCTTTGTAGCTGCAGAGTTTTGCTGATCACCTAAATTATGTTTTGTTTACACAGTCTAATCATGTAGATGTCCTTCTTCTAGGATTGTTAACAGCTCATTCTGGAGAAATAATGACTTCTTAGACGGCACACAGAACACAATGCTTTGGGAATTAATTGCCGTTCCCACCACACCAGTCAAATCGGGTACAGACACAATTATTTCACATCACTTCCATGGTGCTTACTATTTCTGCTCAGTAAGACGTACATGGAGTACAAATGTGTCCAAGTTCTGGTAAGATTTACCCTGAACATTTCCAAGAGGAAAAAATACCTGACATCAAATATAACAATTAAATAAAATCAAAACTGTGTCTATAGTTTATTTGCTTGCAAATATTGATCAATAATATGAGGTCTGAGCTATTTAAACTTTTTTTCCCAAATTATCCAACACGACAACACCCGTGGTGAATTACAGACAAAATAGCACAGAGTACTTCAGATCTTTCTTTGACTATAAATGTGGTTTTTAATGAAACATGTCAAATTGATTGATATTAAATATAAGAATGATTTATGCAAAGACAACAGTTCAAAGAGCACAGCTCTGCCACTCTGGGATGGCTGTCTAATCATTATAGGGTGCATAAATTCTCTTTTGGTTCATTCCATACTGTTTGCACTGCACATTTCAAAAGGGAAGAAGGCAATCCACAGTATTCCTTGCTCTCCCATTCCTGCTCTTGCACTCTAGCCAGCACACTGTAGGAATTTGGAAGTGCACAGGAATTTTCTACATCCCTACATAAAGAAAAAGTCATAGGAATATCTCACACCAAACCTTTCATAATAGGAAATACAAACATGTGCTTGACTTCATGGAGGAATATCTGCTCCTTTCTCCAAATATAAACTTCCAGGAGCAACGCTCTGGATCTGATTTACAGGAAGGCTGGAGATGCAAGGCCACTGTTTAAAAGATTGGGACATTCTCAGTGTTTTGATGCTCTTCTTGTATTCTGAAGATGAGCAGAAATTCTTGAAAAAGTCCAGAAGAATTAATGGGAACAGACCAGAGGTTATCTCATTACCTTGGGGGCCAGGAAGGGAGGATTCGAAACAGCAGTGCCGATGCTGATTAATGTAAGAGGTTAATAAAGGGCAGGATACACAGAATTATCTCATAATAAGGGCATTCAACTTAAGGAATTAAAAGCCTCAATAAGAAAATTATTCACAATTATTAACATTCACCGATTCCAGTGAATAGGCAGCTGTGTTTAAAGCGCCTGGGAAAACAAGAAGCTCTTGTTTCAAGGCAAAATTAATCGGACCTAATGAAAGTAAAAGGGTGAGGATGCATGGTCAGCCACGTGCTACTATTTGCTTTGTTCATGGAGAAATGTTTTCTTAGAACTATGCTCTATTTTTATTGTTATTTTAAAAATTATTATTATTGTTATTATTGTTATTGTTAATATTATTGCTATTATTATTATTTTCCCTAATTTTTCACTTTCCCCATACAGGTATTCCACTTTCTGAAATGAATTGTAACCCATGAGCTAAAGAAAGCCAACAGAAAGGTGTTGACAAGATTGAAAAGATGTTCATAAGGAAACTAACTGTTAAAATTACCTATTACTACAACATTTCAATTTACTAAACCAGCCTTGGAGGCCTTTTAATCTCATTCATCCAAAGATCCAAAAATGCCATAAATGCTGCCTCCCATGGAGTGGCCGGAACAGCTCTTCCACCTGGAGCGTTTCACTGCTTCGACCACTTAACAAGCGATAGGAAGAGGGAGAATGGCCTCAAGTTGTGCCAGGGGAAGTTGGATATCAGGAAAAATTTCTTCACTGATGGTCAAGCACTGGAACAGGCTGCCCAGGGCCATGGTGGAGTCACTGTCCATGACGTGCTCAAAAAACAAGTGGATGTGGCAATTTGGGATGTGGTTTAGAGACGGGGTGGGTTTTAGTCAAAGGTTTGATGGTCTTGGAGATCTTTTCCAGCCTTAATGATTCCATGATTCAGACCTGAACATAAGCAGTGGTCCAGCAGGCACTTCTGCTGAACATTCCTGGGCATGGATGGTAACTTCTAGGAAAGCTGGTTCTCCAAAAGAGAAGGAAAGAACAGGCACACCTCAGAGTGTGAGAAAATTATGTCGGTCTGGCTTTTGCCCCAAAATTTTACATCTTTATGAAAATAGACAAATGAAAAAAAAATCCCCTAAAATTGCAAAGTCATCTGCAGACTGAGAGGAACTGATTGCTTTCTTGATCATGGTGTTGAGATGAGACTGCAAATTCTTAGCTCTTGTGAAATTCAAGTTAGAGTTCAGAAGTCCAACCACTTTTCTGTCCAACCGGCAGATGTGAAGATATTTAAAATTAATAATGGAGTCTGTTCTTTGTTTTCAGTATTCCTTGTAATAACTTCTAATGAAATCAACTATTTGATATCCATAGTATTAAGTTTTGAACAAAAACCTATGGACCTACCTGGAACTGCTCAAAATGTGTAGAATATGCTTAGAATATGGACCTGGTACCATTAAGTTAATGGTTGGATTCATCTTAGAGGTCTTTTCCAGTTTAAATGTTTCTATGATTCTATAATACCTTCAGAAAAACCTCTAGAATTATTCTTTTGTAACATCCCAAGCTATGATTAATTTCTTGAGCAGCTTGTCTCGTGTCACTGCATCCTTTCCCTTATCCTTATATCTTGAATTTTGAATCTGAGTATGAGAAATAGATGGGTTCTTAGAGGAGAGGAATTGTAGTGGATGAGACAGCTCTGAAGCCAATTACAAGTGTAATTTAAAGGAGGAAAATTCCCTTTCTAACCTGTGCTCATTGAAGGCAATCATCAGGTAGGACTGGATTCTGCTGAAGCAGCTTCTCACTGATTTCAGTGTAACCAGCTTCTCTTTAATTAGTTTTTATTTATTTCACAATAATAAAAACTAACATATGCAACAATTTAAAAGCATTCTTCTCATTTTAATGCATTAAAGTGGAAGCAGAGTTCCTTTGCATAATTGCATTAGTAAACAGATTAATTTACATTTTAATTTACATTAGCAGTGTAATTGGGATTCCAAAGTGTAATATACAGGAAGGAATGAAAGCAGGAACAAAGTCCCGCTGCTACCAAAGGATGGAGATGCCAGACTCCAATTAAGACATTCTTTTGTCAAGCCTTATCTCTGAGGTTTGCAAGATTAACTTGAAACAAAATGGCTGGCTTTTATCTCCCCTGTTACTGGTTTTAATTCCACAACTAAAAAGGATTCCTTTGGAGATTTATGTGAGGAAGGCAATTTCTTCCACTGTGTCTTTCCAGTACCACTGGCCCTATTTTGGGATAAATGGTGTAGCTAAGAGGAATATTAATTCTGCCTCAGTGCCCCTTGTTCTTGCCTCAGAGAGGTTTCATTTATAAAGCTTTATTTCTGAGTGCAGTTTGTTGACTCTGAGGCTACACACTGAGTAACACATCCCACAGATGCAGTTACGTTCTGTGACAAGTAAATACATTGGTGTCCCGCAATAGCACAACTGTTTGTGCAAAAAATGAGTGGCCAGCTCCCATTTTGGGAAGCTTAGAGTGAGCATTTGTAAGGAACAGGTGGCATTTGAGCCAGCAGTGTGCCCTGGGGCCAGTGGGATCCTGGGGACAACATTCCCAGCTGGTCAGGGAGGGATCCTGCCCCTCTGTCCAGCCTGGGAAGCTCATCAGGAGTGACCCTGGCCCTGTGCCCAGCCCTGGAGCCACCTCTGCAGGGCTGTGTGCAGCTCTGGCTCCTCAGCACAGCGGGACAGGAGCTCCTGGAGCTGAGGAAGTGCCAGCCCTGAGCAGATTGTGCACAGAGCCTGTGGGGTCTCCTCCCTGGGGATGTTCCAGAGCCACACGAACACACTGCTGTGCCCTGAGCTCTGGGATGGCCCTGGTGACCCTTTCTGGGCCCTTCCAGCCTGACCCATTCCGAGATTCTGTGGCAGCTGCATGACGAGCCTCCCTCTGAGCTCATGCAAAAGGAGCCCTGGTGAAGTTAATCAGTTTCCAGGGGAGTAGAATCAGAAAAAAAGAAAAACCCAGCTTGATGGAATATTAAAGGTGGAAAATTCCTGGTTTTCAATGCAAAAAACCCCAAATTTGACAGATGCCCAGAGAACACAGAATAAGTGACTCAGTAACACAGCTGAACCCAAATAGAGCCAGGAGATCCAGAATTCTGTGTTAAACCGAGAGCACTGCACACTTTGGAGCCATCGTGGGTTCTTTATGCAGTAACAGAACCCACATGCCTGTCTGGTGAATTAGTCCTTATAGGCAGACGTCATTCCAAGTAAAACAGTCAGACCTCCAGTGGCTTATTTGAAGCTATTTTTAATCTGGGGATTTTAGCAAGTTTACTCCAGATTTGGTGGTCAAATCTAGTCAGAAAAAAAGTAGGTAAAGAAACCCATATGCATATTTTCTATAGAGCTGCAGGCTGACTTGTGCAATGTCCTGTTTTTCACCAAGCATTGTCCTAAATACTCCAGAGGGTATTTGAAAATCCTGCTGGATGAAGGTGTTACGGAAATCCTGCTGGAAGAAGTCTTACTGGAACCTGCAGCAGGTTAAACAAAAACCACAGTATTAAAAAGAGTCTCCAAAATGTGGTTAAAAATTTGGAAATTATATTCTCCTCGGCTATTTTGGTGTCAAATCTTTCAAATTTAATAAGGTATTGACTTCATGTAGCAGTCCCACAACTGTCCTAAAGTGAATATTTTAATCACTGTTGAGCTGTTTCAAGCTCACTGACTGCTCCTTCACTATTAATATCAAACTTGATAAACAGGTATTTCCTAATCTAATGTCTTAATTTCCTAATATCCTAATCTAATTTCTTAATAGAGTTCATTGCCGTCCTACCTGGTTGCTTTCACTGGATTTTATGTTTACACTAATTTTCTCATATTCTCTGATTTATAATAATCTGATGAGTGTTTCCTCACAGTAATTGCTTTCAACACTCCTTTCTGAAAGTCCACATTCCACAGGATCTTCTTGGAAGGGAGGCAGTGACCAAGTAAGGCTTCATTCATATAATGATGTTCTGTAATTATTGTTCACAGTTTTTCTTCTGCTGCAGAATCAAATAAAACATTTGAGAATTTCATTATCTGAAACACTTCGATAGAGAACTTTTGGAAGATAATTACTCTGGTATCAAAGTCAGTTATCATAAGATATTAGAACTGACCTTCAAAGCCAAATACGTTAAATAAAGATTCAAGTGCTCTAGTGCCATAATCCAACATTATCTGGAAATTGCTCTCTTCCGTTGGGTGAAAATAAAGTCATTTTATAGTGCACTGCAGGATTGAGATTTTCATTTATTTAGCCTTTAGGAACAACTTTAGGTGGATGAGCTTTCTAATAAGGTTTAAGATATATCTGGCTTTGTAACATCTGCTTTATCTTAAAAATATGCTTTAAAGGGACAGGCCAGGCAGCAAACTCTCTCTGGTGCCTCACTCAAACTGCTGAGTGAAGTCTCATTGTCTTATGAAGGAGAATAATGCTAATTACAGGCATGACTGGATTGCTTTTATTCCTAGCCTCAAGTATCTATTAATACCTAGGAAATTCAGTTTGGAATAAAAAAAATAAAAAATTTTCCAATGATCAACATGTGATCATATGGCCTAACTTTGCTGACATATGAACAAGTACCCATGAAAATAAATACCCTGGGCAATATCTAACTAAAATAAACCACAAGACAAAGGTAGGCTAATCCTTGGAATTCCATAATAGGTCTTGTGCTCAGCTATCAAATGTCTCATAAGGTGCTTCCAGTATTTATGGTATTCTTGTCTCCAGTGACCTCAAATAGTTATTTGGAAAAAAAATGGAACTCCAATTTAAAAATCACACTCTGATAGAAAAGTTTCTCTTGGTTAGTAGCACTTATTTTTAAAATAGAAATACTTAAGTATTCCAGCTTAATTTAGCTCACACTGAAGCGAAGGAGAGTGAGTTTAGCCATATTTATGTCAGGGTACACTGTGGGTGAGGAGCCAGGGAATCTGAGCAGGGTATGTCCCACCACATCAAAATTAGTTCTGTTCCATGTGCACAGACATGAGCATCCTTGGAATTTGCGTCTTTCCATCTGTCTGTGGTGTTGTAAGGATGCACACATGTATGTTTGACAAAATACTCAGCCATACATCTGGTGTTTCCCTTGCTTTGTCTCTCATCCTGTTGTGATTTTTCAGTGACATGAACCATTTGACTTCAGCCGAATTTTACCAACACACACAGCCACTACACATCACATATTGCTCCATTAGAGTTATTACACCATCACAGGCACATTCAGGCTGACAGTAATTAATGAAGTAAAAATAATGAGCCACTGACTGTGATACAGACAGGACCTGTTGCCACAATAACCCAATGTGACATTGCTGAGATAAACTCCAAGCTTGATTCACCTGGAGTAAGCATTTCTTCCCAGGATATGCCAGCTTACTTAGAGGTTCAAGGTTTATTACAGAGCCTGGTGCACTTTTAGTGCTGCTTTATATCATGTTGTGTTTAGCTATAAATGAAATAAGTTGAAGAAAAGAGTCTCAGTTCCTCAGCTCTCTGCATTGTTTAGTACCTGTACAAAAAAATCCTAATACGTATTTAAAAAACAAGTGACTGAACAAATCCTACTTGACATGATTCAAAATAACAATAATTAAGTGTTCCAGAGATTTGCAGGATGTAATTTATTTTTAAGTACAGAACAGGTTTGCTGCAGTGGCCACAGTCTGGCTGCTCTGTAGCCTGTCTTCCAGTCTGTGGACTGTCAAAAAATAAACTCTCAAACCTTTTGTGTCAGGTGATGGTTTCAGTAATGCTTTTAAAGAGCTTCCAGTTGCTGGGCATTCTGGATTTTTTGCAGCAACTTCCTTTGAAAAGTCATCTGTTGACAAATGATGTCTCCTCCTCGTCCCCAAGGATGCGACCCTTTCCTTGTGTTCACCTTGGACACAACATTATTATTTCATGTTTTGCAGCTCACTTTCCTGTGGTAAGAGAGTGGCTGATCATGTCATAGCTGAACTGTCAGCCTGCTGCAGCGCACTGTTGCCTGAGGGACTCAAAGGTATGATTCTCATTCACTCTTCATGAAAGTCAAAACCTTCCATAATGTATCTCCAAACCCTGTGCTGGTGCTTTGCTCTTCCTGTATGGAACATTCCTGATGGACACATATTGCTGGCAGTTTCCCCTTTCCCAGTGCTGTTAGCTCAGCTCTGCTTCGACTTTTGATCTGCTGTGAAATTCTGCTGAACAAATGTTTATTAACTCTTCTTACAATTAGGGAAAAATAACTAAAAGATTATTCAAAGCGAGCTGATGCTTTCCATCTTGAGTAACCTTTGAGTGAAGTATTGCAATTATAGGTACTTAAAGTCTTATAAATCTATGAACATCAAAGACCAGCTATATCCTTGACTTCTAAAAGGAAAACCAGGAAATCTTTCACAAAGTAGATATTTTCTCCAAATTCTCATCCCAGACAATCTGCTTTAGTGTCAAAACTACTCTTCACAGTTAGTCCCAAATAGGACATATATTGTGAGGGTGCCCAGAGGAGCTGTGGCTCTCCCTGGATCCCTGGCAGTGTCCAAGGCCAGGCTGGATAGGGCTTGGAGCAGCCTGGGCTGGTGGAAGCTGTCCCTGCCCATGGCAGGGGTGGCACTGGATGGGTTTTGGGGTCATTTCCAACCCGAACCTTTCCATTTTTCTATGATCATGTGAAATCCTAAAACGTCAGTGCGTAGAAATGCTAATAATAGAAAGATTTTTTTCTCTTAGAGATGGAAAAGTGACCTTTTTTGGTTGTCACCCAATATTGTCTCTGCTGTTTGTAACCAAAATTCAGTTTTCACTGAATGCAATGTAAAATGTAAATATGATGTAGAACTTTCAAAAACCCCCCCAGAGAACTCTCATTTAAAGTAAGGTTGTTATTATTTGGAAACATTTGAGAAGTTTTAAATGCTTTATTAAACATCCAGAAAACTTAGGAATTAAATATCAGATCTCATCAACAAGCAGGGCTTCACTAAGGACAAGCCTTGCCTGGCCATCCTGGTGACCTTAGCTAGTGATACACCCTTAAAACTATATTTTATATTGGAGGGAAGGGTTTGAGGGTAGTGCCAGCATTTAAATAAACAGCCATGGCCACCTGCAGTTATTGCAAACCTGGAGCTCCTGTTGTGCACACAGAATAACTCTGGTAGCAGGGAGTGCTCCAGGAGTTTGACCTTGTGACTCTAATTGCATTTAACACTCCATTTAATATTTTCAACCTAATGCATTCCACAAAGTGGTCATACTGATTTTACTTTTTTTTTTTTTTGACATTACATATTCTTCCATCTATTAAAATATTGGCTGGGAAACCTTTCTGTGTGCTTCTGAGAAAATTATAAGTTACAAAACTTGCAGCCAGACTAGTTTAGTGGAAGGTTCACATTTTTACCACCTGTGCACACTCTTAAACAGAAACTCTTTATAACTTTAGCACTCTGTTAGCTAAAAAACTAAAATACCCTAGGTGATCTGATCTGCCCAAGAATGTGACCCACCTCTATATCTTTTGTCTTTTTTTCTGCCTAAATCCATGTTCTTACCTCTTCCTTTTTAATTGAGTCACATAACTCCAAATACTCAAATTGTCACTGTACTATCATTTAATTCATATACATTGCACAGCTCATTTGATATCATTAATGTCAAGACTGAATGGCCTCTTACACGCAATGATTCATTAGCACAGCACATTCATTATTATGTTTGTCTTTCAACAGTTTTGCCTTCATTTCTCTATCAGCACTGGAGGTTTCTCATGAAATTCCACCGTTTATTGGTGCAATAATAGATCTGTGAACATCTGCTTTTTCTACTGGCTGTTTGTTTTAGGAGCAGTCCTGAGGCAGGTTCAGGTTCTGTCAGCACAAGAGAGGAGCTGTTTGCTGATGTTTCATTTATGTGTGTGCTCTGCTTTTTTGGGGTATTGCTTTTACCTTGCCTTTGATTAAAACTTAATTTACAGCCTCAAAATTAGGTGGTCAGATATGCAGGGACTAAGTCTGCCTAACTAGGCAGGACTGAGCAGTGGGATCTGGTTTAAGTAAGGCAACAGCTGTATTAGGAGGAATTTGCCTCTCTAAAATGTACATGCTGAAGGTTCCTTCATGGAATCGGTAAAACCTGAGACAAAATGAAATGAGATGTGGCCAAGTCCTTCTGCTTTTCCCAAAACTTTTGCTAAATATATTCATTAATTATGACTAAATAAGTATTTTCCCCATTTTAAAGAATTTACACAATTTCACAAGCAAAGATTTACCACTTTCCAGCTGAAAATTTGTCTCTTCATCATGCAAGATGATTATTTGTGTAATTATTTGTGTAATAATTTGTTGACAACCTGTGCCAGGGCCTCACTGCCTTCTCAGAGAATAATTTCTTCTAATGTCTTTCCCATGGATTTTATTCTTGGATTATTTAATATAATTACTACAACTAACTCAGAGATTAAGCCACAGCTGGAGTAATCTGACATTAGCAGCTTGCCTATAGAATGACCTTTAAATGCTTAATATTGTCTCTATTCGTAGTAATTTCTTTATATGTGTATTAACTGCTATCTTAACCTTAGATTCTTAATATATCACTGAAACCTTTGGTGTTTTCAGTGTCTTCACCAGCTGCCCCTGAAGACAATTCAAGATCAGCTCTGAATATAAAACGTCTTTAACCAGTAGCAATTACAGATGAAGAATCAAAGGCAAAATTACTGATTAATCTTTTTCTTTCTTTTTATTTCCTTTCTTTTTTATCAGAGAGTGTCTTAGAAATGATGTAACTTGATAGATATTATAGGAGAAAGTTTAATTTGTACTGTGTTTTATCAATTTGTACATGAAGGGTTTTTACCAACAATGATTTTATTGAACTGAATGAATGCAACAAAGGAATAAAACAATCAGTCCTATTCAAAGCACTCAAGTAGTCACAGTTCTTCCCTGAAACGGAGAAAACTGGGAAAATCCCTTCCAAATTGGCAGTACAAGGGAATAGAAAGAAAAAAACACACAGAGATACAAATCATGAGCTGTCTTGGGTGCTCAGTGTCAAACTCAGCCGTTGTCTTGGAGAAATCATTGTCTGCATCTGCAACTGGACCCGAGCTGCAGCTGGTCCTATTTTATGGGTCCTTTTCAGGACAAGGCAATGAGATCTCAGTGTTTAAGAGCAAATCTAAAGGGGAAGGAGAAGAAGAAAAGGGGAAGGGGAAGGGGAAGGAAAGGCAAGGAAAGGCAAGGAAAGGCAAGGAAAGNAGGAAAGGAAAGGAAAGGAAAGGAAAGGAAAGGAAAGGAAAGGAAAGGAAAGGAAAGGAAAGGAAAGGAAAGGATTTATTTCTGCATTTCTTTCTTGATGTGTACCTTCGATTTCAGATTTGTATTTCACTGCATTTGAACAGAAAGGAAAATGAACTGCAGTGAGCGAGCCTCAGACTATTGGGAAGAGAAGGAAATGACATTTGGCATTTTAAATTTGCTGCTCCATTAAGTCAAATATTTACCCTGCGGACCACGAAAATTGTATCAGGATAGTGACACTTGGATACACTTGGACAGAATCATTTTCTGAGGGTGTGAAGTTGCCATGAGGGATTCTCCTGAGTCTACTGCATTAGGGAACTGTGCATGGGAAGGACTCCCTCCTTTTCCTAACTGATTTCTTTCTCTATCCTGCACTGAGCACAAGCAATAATATGAAAATAAGTAGAGCTGATAATTAAGTGCTTCTAACCTAATGTATGCAGACAAAAGGTAAATGCAAATGGGATTCATTCCTCTGGGCCAGTCACAGTAGGGTGTTTCTTCCACTCATTTCCAGTCAGGCTCACCTCAGCTTCCACCAAAGTCAAATCCTGTGATCCCCCTGTCACACCAGCAATAGAAACAGGTTCTGCCCCCACATGTCTTGATGAGATCAGTGTGCACTACACACCAGTGTCAGCCAAGGCCTCATATTTTGTGGTTCTGATATGCCAGGCAAACAAATCCACACAGTCCAAAAAACACAGTATTCCCTGCTCTCCACCTGGCTAGAGGCAGGGCCCCTCTAAGCCTGGTTATCCTTCTTTCCCTGGGCATATGTCTTGGAGGTTCCTTCAAGGGGATTGGACATGTCATCATCATCATCATCACACCTGGGAGTTCAGCTACAGGCTACTGGAGCTGCTTCCCTTTTGGTGGAACTCCCTCTCTGAGTCTTGCTGCTCTTCAATTCACACACCCATTGTGCCGGAGCAGCAGTGGATCTTCCTTCCCATCTCTTCATGTTTTCTCCAGCACCATACAGGAAGAACCACAGCTCAGCTCGTGGGTTGTACCTTTTCTCCGCATCTGGGGGATGTCTGTGTTTGGTACCAGAACCTCTGATCTGTACTGCTGAGATTTGGAGAAGGCCTTCCTTAATTTCATCCCTGAGTTTCTAGTGATTCTCCTCTATCTTATAATTTCGGCAGACGTGTTTCCACAGCTGCAATTCTGGCATCTGTTGGGTCATCACAGCATCTGCAGATGCTCGGAGTTTCTTTGCCGTATCAAGCACACTTTCCTCTGTGTCATCCCGCGTCATTATCGCTAAAGCAGAGGAGTATTCTTGTGGCCCAAGTTGTACAAGTTTCCGTCACATCATGGATGTGCATGGCACAAAGTCTGGGTTCCTGGTCGTCAGGTCATCTGAGAAATCTCTGCCACTGCCATTTCTCTCTAGCATTGAATCCCTTGTTCTGTGGTCTTCCCCTGGGTTTGCTGCATGTAGAGGTCATCTGCACACAGATATCTCTGTGCCATGCTGTTCAGGACCCGTGCCCAGAGACTGAGAGGGTTTGCCCCCCTCATCATTCCTTGGTCGATAACGGCACCATGTGACAGGGAACCCAAATGTCTCGCTTCAGTACCGTCCAGAATTGTAGCCTCGCCTGCAGTGTTCCAAAGACGGACTAACCGACTAATTATAGATTTGTCAGGTCATCGAGTGTAATCCTTTCTTAGGCCACAAAGGTCTTTCAGGAAAAAAGACTCAGTAGTGACTTCTGATTTTATGTCAAGAGTTTGCCTTGAGGGTCCTTCCCCTGGATCATCATTGTCCACTGCCTGATTGGTTTTAGTTTTGTGCTTCTTTCCTGCAGTAGTAACTGTCAGTGGCTTGGTCCCAGTCTGGTTTAGCCACTGGCTTAGGCTCACTGTCTGGCTTAGATACAGCCTGAGTAATTGGGGTGTTGGCTGCAGCCTGAGTGACTGGTGTAGCTGCTGGTTTATCTCCCTGCCCCCCTGCCTCTCTCTGCTGCCCTACAGTATCGAGCAGCGTGCTATAAGCACATGCCAGGGCCCAGCTTATTGCAATGAGCTTTTCCTCATTAGAGTCATCTTGGCACTTCTCTTTCAGGTATTTCATCACCTCAGCTGGGGTCTGAATTTTTTCAGATGGAAAGTCCCAGGCTATAGGGTCAGAAAATTCCTTCAGGGTTTGGCCCATTCTCTGCCATTCTCCACACCACTCAGGATTTTCCACACCTGGATCTACTTCTGGGCCAAGGGTCTCATCAGCCCCTCTGGATATCTCAGCCCTCACTCTAGAGAAGCTGCAAACAATATAGAGGAAGCTTGCCAGATTAAACACCAGGAAAGAGGTCTCTTTAATATTCAGGGGAAACGAAACATTTTCAGAAAGTAACGTGACAGATTCAAAACAGAAGGAAAGGTTGAAAAGCCTCATCCCCTGCTCCTCCTCTAACAAACTGGGTGCAGTTATTAAAAAAACCCCCAAAACATGCTACTGGAACTAGGACAAAGGGCAGGATACTCAGATATGTGCCAAATACAAATTCTTCCTAATTTTTTTTTTTTAATCAAATCTCAGCTCTTGGATGACTTTCTCTATCTCCACAGAGGTCAGAAAGGAAGAAATAACTTCTGCAAAATCTATAACAGTTATGCAACATAAGAGATCATATTTTTTTCTCCTTTATTTCTGCCATAAAACAGTGAGATTAATGACTTTACGTGTCCAAAGCATTAAAAACTGCAGGAATAATAGACTTTCAGGTTGATGAAGAAGTTCAGATCATTAAAATGAAATTTACCATATCAGACTCTTTCAGACTTTCCAATTTTGCACAGGAGAAAGAAGAGGTGACTTCAGCAAGCGCAGAGAAGTGAGTGACCCCAGTTTGTTCTGTTCTAGATCACTGGCATTGGGGCATAAATAGAGATATACACTTGACTGAATGGTTAAACAGGAAGAACTTTACTTTTGAGGAAAAATACAATTTGGAGTGTTAGCATAATTCATAGATGAGGAAATAACTGCTGAATTTCTCTGTACAAAATATTTCTTATTCTAACATGAACCATTTTCCTGCTTTTAAGAAATATCAGACTTTTCCAAGTTTGCCAGTTTTTGTCCCATCAGTGAAAAAACTGACATAATTTTTATGGATTTCAGTGACATCAATCATAAAAATATTCTGTCATCTGACAAGACTCTACAAAATTTTCTCTTAAGCAATATAAAAGTAAAATTTATTATAACCATAGGAATTCCTATAAAGAAGGGAAAATTCTTACATTTGATAATTTGAAGTCTTTCTCAAGCCAGTGTTGATTATAACATTGAGCCAGTGTAAGACTCCATGAATTTATTTCATTAAAGTTTATTGGTATTATTCTGGCCCAGTAATTTATTAAAAATGGGATGTCAGAATTCTTTGAGTCAAGGAAGGGTTATGTTAATATAGGCTGTGAATGTTTCCATTTCTTATTTTCAGTTGAACACTTTTTCCTTTGACAAAATCAGTTGGGAACAGAGGCAAGAAAATTTATTGTACAAATAAACCCAAATTCAGGTCAGTGTCTCCTTCACTGCTGGCATTTGTCCAGGATGAGATCCAAAGCCATAATTCAGTTTGGTACAGATTTTTTTGCTGGGCTTATGAACTAAGACTCCCTGAAATTTTGCCTGGAATGATACATTTCACCTTCTGCCTTGCCCCTTGTTCTTTACCCTTGCACAGTTGACTGCCTTTAAAATCTATGCCTCTTTAATTAATTTTAGAAACTTTGTCCTAGGGACACTGTCTTATAAAATCACTTTTTCACAAGGTGAGAGAGAAAAATGCGATATCCACTGAAAGTTTCCTGGGTAGGGATTGTTAATGGGGTCACTTTGGAAACTGAGATTCATCAAAATACCTCACAGTCTTCATGGCCATTAATCTGTTGGTCTAAAGACCAAATTTTTGTATCTTTATCAGTATAATAAAATATAGTATAATATGAATGTCTTTAGATGTGTGCCAGCTGCTCTCCTCAGCCTTTTCTTCACCTTGCAATAAGTCTAAAATACACAGATGGAATCCAGGTGCCTTTGAGAAGGTTTTTTTCCTCCACCTTCCCTGCAGACAGATAATAAATCCTAAGTGTAAACACCAATCTGCTANCTACTAAATTATTGATCAGGATTAAAAAAAAAAAGTAGACAAAATATATGTCTATTTTTTCAAATGGAATATTGTCTGTTGAAATAATTTTCTCTTTTAGTGTGTGGATATACCTGTGTCTATATGGATGTGTGTAAGCAGGTGTATGTGTGGACTCAGACATTATTGTGTGAATATGCATGATCAGAATGGAGGTCTGGAGCTCAAAAAGAACTTCTCTGGGTGCAAGAAATATCATTCCTGCTGCACAAGAAATGCCAGGCATGAAAAATTAAATCCTGGGCTAAAAATGGCATTGCCACTGATGGTTTTAAAACACTTTTTTTTTTNNNTTTTTTTTTTTTAATGGCACAAAACTGTGCCTTTATGAATGACTTTTGTATTGAATTAAGCTGGAAATCTTATGTGGAAAATGAAATCAACTAATAAATGTAGACACATTGGAAAGAAGAATTTGGACATTTGGATAATTTTTCTTGTAAATTTTTAAATGGGGAAGGAAGGAAGGAAGGAAGGAAGGAAGGAAGGAAGGAAGGAAGGAAGCAA
>VXBU01016313.1:168164-182484 GCA_013400315.1 Bombycilla garrulus
AGACAATGTCTGTTCTAGGCGGTTTAAGAAAAAATGTTCAGTTCAAACTCTTCTTAAAGAAACTTAGCGGAAGTCAAAATGGAATGTTTTGAAAGTAAAATATAAAGTGATATTACTGTTATGTCAAAGCTGCCATTTGAGTCTTATGTGCAAAGGAGATAATTTGCTTAAAACCAGAGAATTAAAGTGTAGATGAGACTAAAAGAGTTAGGAGAGACACAAAGAGGGAGTAATGTACTAAAGTGAAAAGACAGGGATGAGAAGATGGAAAAAGAAGACTGCCACAGGGTTCATGTTGGAAATAATGAAGTCAAGCAGTTTAAGAGAAAAAGAACTAGCTTTTAGGAGAAAGAACATTTTTAGGAGAAAAAGAACTAACAATGCTTGCCATATTTTTATATTGCAAGGAATATATGCTTGAGAAACTTTCAGTGTGTAAGTGAGCTTGTGATTTACATTCCTGAAACACCAGCACAAACATAAAAATGCTGAATATAATCAAGGTGATGAAAAAAAACAATACAAAGGACCATTGTATTTATTTCAGCATTTAGACCTCTCTCTCTTCCTGCCCTCTGCCCACAGTGTTACATTTCTTCTGAAGTGCCCACTTCCTTATGACAAAATCCTATGTCCCTGCTCCTGCCTCCCCACTAATTGTTGTGGAAGTGACTGGCACCATCGATTTTTTTTTCCCTGTGTGCAAGTTCTAATTGCTTATTTCCTGCAAAAGTTGACATAATTAATTGGTAATGATTTTCTTTTTTCTTCAGGCAGAGCACACTCTGCTTTGACATTAGAGATAAGCTGATAGGGCAGGCCCTACAAAAATAATGAGGCCACTGCCTTTTCAAGCGGAGTTGGAGTCTCTGTTGGCTTCATCCCACAGCAAAAGGAATCTGATGGCATTGGAAAGTGGCCAGGACTGAAGAGTTCCCTTAGACTGGATATGAACCACCACTCCTTGCATGTGTTCAAGCTCAGCTGAGCAGGAGCCTCCTGTAAACATTTGTGTGAGACAGAGGGGTGGGAAATTTCTGCTGCTGTCAGACCATGATGGAAGGGCATCATCGTGTTTATATGGATCTCTGAGCTGGGAGAGGTGCGGTGTCCAGTTGGGAGAAGGGGAGACCTCAGAGCCCCTTCCAGTGCCTGCAGGGGCTCCAGGAGATTGACTTGGGACAAGGGCCTGGAGTGACAAGACACAGGGAATGGCTTCTCAAAGGGTAGGGTTACATGGGATACTGGTTGGGAATTGTTCCCTGTGAGGGTGGGGAGGCCCTGGCACAGGGTGCCCAGAGAAGCTGTGGCTGCCCCTGGATCCCTGGCAGTGTCCAAGGCCAGGCTGGATGGGGCTTGGAGCAGCCTGGGACAGTGGGAGTGTCCCTGCCCATGGCAGTAGGGGTGGCATTGGATGGGCTTTAAAGTCCCTTCCAGCATATCTCAGAGCCATGAAAATGAAAAGCTTCTGTTGTTCTCTGCTCATATTTGAAAACCTTGAAAGAATTAAAAAAAAGAGCAAAAGTGTCCAGTGCTTTGAGGTGGGTTTTTATTGGTTGCTCTCAGTTGGTCAGGTTTTGTTTCTTTCAATGAAATGCCTCTTCTGGGTTTATCTGAGTTTGGGTTTAGTTATTTAAACTTTGTAATTTACATTAAATAACAATCTTCATTGTATTCTAATAATAGTAAACTATTTTTATTTAAATAAAATGAGAATCTACAGGAGCTACACTTCAAAACAGCAATCTAAGCATGTTAGAATGCAACTGGAAATATCAGGCTTTAGCAATCCTCACACTGCTCTCCACAGAATTAACTCCTCAGAAGTTCAGTCCAGAATCCTGCCCTGTGTAATTCCCATGTTCCCAGTCTCCAGAAGGACTGAAGGATTATAAGAGCCTAGATCCCAGGGAAAACAAGTGATATATAAGGTGCTTATATACAGTGCAAACACACAATTACAGGACAAGCAAAGGACATGAGTTAAAATCACTTTTTGGCTTTTCTGTGATCCATAGTTTGACTTCTGACTCGACCTATGGCTTAATTGTAATATTTTTGGCCATAGCCTCATATTTGCAATTTAAGTATTTTAAAATTGGAAGCAGTTCTTGCACAGGGTCACAACATTGTGAGGAACAGCCAGGCCAAGTTTTTGCTCTTGAATTTCTTGCAAATCATGAGAGTGTCCATGTCATTTATTTTTTTAACTTTCCAAACTCTTTGAAAGATCTTCTTCATTTCGCACACCTTTGAATTGAACTTTAACACCATTAGGAATAGCTGCAATTCACAGCTTTAAGAATTGTTCTTAAGAGTCTGGGATTAAGGGGCCAAAATAATTTAATTTTCTGTCTACACAGGGCTGAGTCCCAGTGGAGCAATTACCACAGAGCCAGGATCAGAGAGATCGGGGAAGTCAGAGCTGCTATAAACCATCTTTTCAGGCACCCCAGAGCATGTGAAAAAATGGGACTGGGGGGCAATGTCCACTGCTCATAAATTAAAAGTAATTTCCCTGCATCTACAACACACCAAGAACAACCCAATCTATGTGTCCATGAGGCAGAATGGTCATGGTTATGAACTGAATAGCCATTTCACACCAAATAATGCTGAAATAATGCAAATCCACATTCATTCTAATGGGCCAGAACTTGATCATAAATATGTGCTTAGGGTTTGCTTTCTTTGGAAACCTCAAGAACTTCATCCCTGAGTTTCCTCCATATCAAATTGGGTCTCATTCCAGCACCTGTGAAAACCAGCAAGGTGAAAGAGACCTGGAACAATAAGGTTTTATAAAGTGTAACCACAAGTTTCCATTTTTATGTTAAAACTTTAAAAGTTTATACTTTTAAATAGGAAACTAGTATCAAATATTCTGTTTCATATCTGGATTAAGGGTACTTGTAAATTATATAATTTTTATTGTTTTGAATAGGAAATTCTGACAAGATCAACTATTCTCTTCCACACCTGCATTAAAACAAAATTTATAAAATTTAAAATCTTTACACACACACACACACACACACACACACACACTAGAGTATTTGTATTTCATTAAAAAATGACACAAACTTGCAGTGTCTGAAACATGAAGTAAGGACTTCCTACCCACTTACACTTCATTTCTGTCTTCAGGAAAACCAGCTGTGGAATGGAGTGTTATTCACCACAAATAACCTCCCAGCAGGCATTGATTTCATCTCAGGATCTTCCTAAGTGTTCACTGTCTTCAAATATGTATCAACTCTCTCTTTTCTTTTTTAAATTGGTTCCAAAATAAGATTTAGTCCCACAATTCCTTCACGTTGTTAATGACAAACCACTTCCTTTGATTGATTTTTGAGTTTTTGTATACTCCTTTCCATCTACATTTTGCAAGTCAAGAATTACTGTGAACAACTGTTCTCTGCTGATGGTTCTTAGCCCTTCTTCTCCTTGTCTACTGAGAAGCCCAAGTTTAGTCAGTTTATCCTAGAAGACATCCCATAACTATAATATTCCTCGCTAATAAAAACGTTATTAAAAGCAATTTAAAATTTTCAGAATATTGTAAAACCCTCTGTACATTTCTACTAAAAACCCCACCACATATAAAAATTGTTTTATCTATGTGTGATTTTAGCAACATGCCCTGCAAGTGCAACCTAAGCAAAGTGTTCACTCCTTGTTTTTGCTACACTGTAAGTGTTCTTATTTTAATTTTTTTTTTTTTTTTTTGTAATTCACACTGTATGCCTAATGAACAAATTGAATATTGCAAAGATTCAGTTAGGCCAACTAAATTAGTTTAACATGGGAATCATCAAAAGAGCAATTTGGTGGGAAAAGTAACACCCCATCTCTGCTGCAAACATTGCTTCAACCACTTGGCAAGCCTGAGAGCTTCAGCAGTTTTCCTTTTTCCACTTCCCTGTTAACTCATCTTTTCAAAAATACCATGGGAGATAGGAAATGGAGCTGATCCCACATTATTGCAGTAATGGAAGCTCTCTGCTCACAGCCTTTCATTTTGATTGTATCTCTTTCATAAAGTACAGAAAAAACCCCGGAGTCTGAATGTTTGGCATGTCCAAATTGCTTTAATCTTGCAATGATTTTACACTTGAAAGGCCAAACAGCACTTCTCAATATTTGCTGCAGATTCAATCCTAATTTATTTCTTCTCCCAAACATTTGTTTTTATTTGACAGCCAGGAAAACACCACCCACGAATTTCAATGGGAACTGAGCTGGAATAAACTTGTGTCTTCTTTGAGATTTTTTTATGAAATATATTAGCAAAATGCTTTTGCTTTCTATGGGTAATTCTTGAAATAATACAGAGACTGCAAAATCTGATGATTTGCCACATTAAATACATATAAACTCCTGTATATAATAGTCATTAATCTGAATGTTATACACTCATATGCAATGTGCACACACATATATTCAATTTAACAATGTAAATGCGTTATTCCATTTATATATCTGCAAACACACTTTGTTTTGCAGCCCATCATTCCTTCTGCTCTCCTTAAAGTTTATTTTCTGTGGATTTACAGGTTCAAATCCCAGATAACAGCCTGTGGTTCTAAAGGGTAGCAGAAAAAGTGAGTTAGGAAAGAATGGGATTGAAAACCTGTGAGTTAAAGGGACAGAGAACTGGGATAATTTGGGAATAAAAATTGTGCAGTGACATTTGTCCTCAAAAAGAACCAAGTCAGGAAAGCCAAGAAGGCAAGCTGGGAATGTGAGATTTTTAGAGCTATGAGAAGAGACTGTAGAAAAACAGGGATGGTGGAAAATAAACTAATTTAGATGAAAATAATTAGAGGCTGAATTAGAATAAGGAAGGGGTAAAGAAAAGTTTGAAGGTGGTGGGAAGAGGCAGTAGTGTCTCTACTCTGTACAGCTCAAACTGTCTAGAAAGTCAAATGGAATTACCAAAATAATTCCATTTTCCTTCAATTGCAGCAGACAACAATATTTATTGCTTAAACCCGTGTCTCCCAGAATCCACTTGCTGTCATTTCATCTCCCTGATTTCTTTGGACAGTTCTAAAGCTGCCATGAACTATATCCTGAGATTCTGATGTCTCCTACCTTGCCAAGACACAAATATAGAATGAGTTTTGCTTCTGTATTTCACACTCCAGTCAGGTTGGATAACCATGAGAAAAATGGACTCTCAGTTGAGATGGTGCAGGTCAGTCATAGAGTAGCCAAAAGGTGAGAACACTTCCAGCCCTAGTTCCATTTTTATATATATTTATAAAATTCTAGGCATTTTCAATTTAATATCATCTTTACCGCTCAAGAAAATCCTACACGGAATCACTGAGTGAAATATAAACTCAGGAAAATTAAACTGCATTTAGTTCTTAGACTTCTGAAAGCAGAGAAGGTGTCAATTCATCTGCACTTCAGACTGTTTTCTTTGGTATTTCTGGGAAAAATTACTCCCATAAGTGCATATTGTTGTCTTACCTCTTTTCACTTTGGAGTGGATTGAGGGCAATTTTAAGGACTTCTGATTCCCCAGAATAATTGAGTTTTGTGAGTGTCTGAGGATATAAATGCCTTTCTTCAGTAAATAAGAGGAACTTTTGCAGTGAATTCAGCCTTTCTGGCATAGTTGTACCTTCAGAATTAGGGAGCATCCTGAAAAAAACTCAATGTCTTCTTGTAAGAGTATTTATTGTTTGGGAAAAAATGTTAAATTTCTTTAAAACAGCTCTGCAAATCTAAGACCTCTCCCATCCTTAGGGTGAATAACTAAAGTAGTCATAGTTATAACAGCACCAGAGCTTGTTGGAAAAAGGAAATGAGTTCTGTTTCCTTGACTGAAATAAAATGAAACATTAATAAAGTTAATGAAAATTAACTTGGGTTTTAAGTGTCTGACAGTGCAGGTGGAAAAACTCTGGCATAGGAAACTGAGGCCATCTCCCAGTCCTAAAATCTTTGAAATACTGGAAGAATTTAGGCCACCATTATCCTGCAGGAGATTCAAAGCAATACAGTGTTCAATATTTACAGTTCCTTTAAAATATGGTTTTTCTGATTTTGGGAAGCAGCTTCCAGCCATGTGTGCACACAGAGAAAACTATTAATTAAAAATGCTCACGCAGAGAATCCCTTTAAACCTGGGCAATGAGAGCTGCAAAAGAGTTGAAAGCAAACATCTGCAGCTACTGTATTCCAGGTTATTGGTAATTATTCCCTTTGGAATTTATTAGTCACGGGTAGGCAAAATAAACCCTCCAGTTTAGAGCAGGCAATAGAAGTCCCTCCCCTGGCGCCCGTAAAGTCTGCACAGCTCCTGTCTAAGCGCTTTAGGGAAGCTTGGGTTGAATTCCCCAAAGCCAAATCACAGCACAATGCAGGGCTCTTGTTCCACTTTCCAGGCATTTAAGCATCTTTTCCAACTTCCACAAGATAAATCTATCTGCAGCCAGAGGCTTTCCAGCCCCAGGTGCTGAATAATTCCAAAGAATTCCAAATCTCTGCCTAAAAATGAACTGAAATGCAACATAGGACTGATACACTCACAAATTATGCACAACCACTGTTTGGTTTTTTTCTTTTTTTTTTGGAGTCTGCTTAATCTGTCCACTCTAATTCCTCTTATTGCTCCTCTGCAAGATTTTTATTGGATTATTGATCTTTCGAAAGTGCTACAACAAGTTCCCCTGTCGTTATTTTAATAAAGGCAAATAACTTTTAAACAGAAAGGGCTACAAAGCATTTCTATTATGCAGCAAAAACATGGCTTAATTTCAAGATTTTTCCTTTCTTTTTTTTCCAAGAGGCTTGATTTACAGTATTTTTCAGTTTTTTCACAAGTGTTTGGATATCGATTTAATCTTTTTTTAAGAGCTGAGATTTAAAAATGCAGTAAATATCATCTAAATGTTAAGCAGAATTTAGTCCCATCCCCACTAAGTAGCTGAAACCCTCCCAGGGAGATCTTCAGATTTATATTTTTTTTTTCAATTTTCAAGACCTTGGAAAAGCTATCATGTGCGTAAATATGAGAAAATGAAGAACTTAAGCTCTCAAAAAGCATTTATCCTCATTTTCCATGTAATTTTTATTGATTGATTGATTTATAACTCACACAATGTTTGATTTTTATAATGTCATCCATGATCTTTATTTGCCATTAAAGCAACTGGTAGGAAAATACTTTCACAATCTTTTAAAATGCCTTATAAAATACAAATTAGCAAATCTAGAGTAATGTGTGCGCCATTAATTAATTGGTTAATTTAGGATGAAAAAGCCCTCTGATTCCATAGAGCTCAAACTCTTTTTCAAAGCAGGTCAAACCAAATCAGGGCTGAGATGTGGACAGTCAAGTTTTGAAAATCATTAGAGGTGGAGATTTCTGGATAAACTGTACCAATATTTGATCATCTTCCAAATTTATAAAAACAAAACCAAAAACCAAACAAACAAACAAACAAACAAAAATCCACCAAAATCCCAATCATAAACAACAAATAAACACAATCAAAAATTCAACAAACAAACCCAAACAACTAATCAAAAAATCCCACAAAAACCCCCGCCCAGAAACCTCAAACCAGATTTAATTAATTAACTGAATAATTCAAATAATGAAATTAGATTTCATTGTGCTCCTTCTGTCTCTGTTGCCTCTCACCCCATCACTGTCCACCACTAAGCATCTGAATTCCTCTTATCTGCACTTTCCTGTGGTATGAATTCCTAAAACACCCCCTGATTTTTAATTAATAATTTAATAATTAATTTCCTTTTCAGTACCATATGGACACAGGCCAGATTAATAATTGAGGCACTATTAAAAATCGATAAATAAACAAATAGACATAGTATTTTCCAAAGTTTAAAACCCATGGATCACCAAGAGGATGAGTAGGTCATAAGAACAGTATTGCCAACTTTTTAAATTGTGGCAGGTTTTTGGGAATTTGTGTAGGGAAAGAGAACATCCTTCTGCCCTGTTCTGGAGTGAACAAATTCAGCCCTTCTGGATGCTCCTGGGATATTTCTGAAGCTGGACGTGTGCCGAGCCCAGTAACACAATCAGTGTAATTACATTTAGGATTTTCTGCCAGGCTAACCAGGGGATCTCTGCTGCTTGTGCACATGGAATTCTGGGTTGATCAGAAGCTTTAAGTTTCTACTCTACGCTGCCAATTTTCCTGCTTGATCTTCCTCTATTCCTTCTTCCTGCAGCAGAAAGAGTTCCACCCTTTTTATTAAACCCTTCTTAGAAAGGGTTTCACTCTTCTTACTAAGCCCTTCTTAGAAAGAGTTTTACCCTTCTTATTAAACCTTTCTTAGCAAGGGTTCCACCCTTCTTATTAAACCCTTCTTAGAAGGAGTTTTACCTTTCTTATCAAACCCTTCCTAGAAAGGGTTTCACTCTTCTTATTAAACCCTTCATAGCAAGGGTTTCACCCTTCTTCAGCAGAAGAGATCCTCTACACTACAGAGACTCCCTGGTTGTCACTGGATATGCTGAAATTCCAAGCCCAAAACAAGAAATCACAGAGAGACTGTTGTCATTTAATGTCCAGGAGGTGAATGTGGACGTGCACCCTGGAATACAGAAGCACAGAATCACGGAACCACAGGAGGGTTTGGTCTCACCCTCGCAGAGAATTGCCTCGTGACCACCCTCTCAGTGAAGAGCTTCTTGGTGGGATAAATTCTTAGTTCAATTTTCCTGTTATCAAATAATGAAAAGAGAGTAGTGAATGTGGAGATTAATCAATAAATGTGGAACATAGGAAATGCTGTGTTGCTCTGATGCCACTGGCAGCCTGTGAATTGAACTTGGGAACAATTTTCTCATTCCTGGTAAGCAGAGGTAGCACTCAAGGTTTGCCTTGTGTGTTTATCTTAGAAGGTCAATTAGAATCTGAAAACTCTTTAACTCTGTGTGTTGCAGTAAATTCTGATCCCTTCATTCATTTCAGGGGAGAGCTGGATCCCACATGGTATTTAAGGTACCAGGTTGGATAAAAACTTGTCAAAACATTCAAAAGGTTCCAGATGCAGCAATGTTGTCATGATTAGATTTCGTAAATTAATATGAAACAAGATACTTCAGCCACCAGAAGTTGAATGGAATGCAGAATTCTCAAGTAAAGGTAGAAAATTTCTGTAAATGAAATTTTGGTGATATCATGTACCTCACAACTTGCGCTATATTCCATTACTAGAAACTGAAATCTGGATTTCTTCTTTCCCAAGAACTGTAAGAATTATTCAAACAACACAAATGAGTTCAGTGAAGTTATGGTGAATTGAATGCAACAACACTAGGGCAAAGTTTAATCTCATCAGGAAGATAAAAATGGCATTTTATATAAAACCTGATTTGCAGCTCATTACCCGGACAAAAATCTTGCATATGGCCATCCCAAAATTTATTTAGCAGAAGCAGAAAAAACACCCTGGTATCTTTTGTGTCAAAGACCAGGGTGATTTGCTTCCACACATTTCTTCCCTTCGTGCCACCCTCCTTTCCTCTGCCAAGTACCTCTCTGCACTCTGGAAAACTCCTCAGTTTGATAACCATGTCCTGGTAATCAAAATGCTGAGTCCATTCTGATTGTTAACGATAATGAGAAATTAGGAAGTCAGAGGAGAGGGTCCATAAATCCTTGGGAGAGAAGGCCCAGGCTAAATGTTTGTGTTGTTGTGGTGATTATCAGAGCTAATACATCCTCCCATCTCTAATAGCGGTGTGAGGCCAGGTTCTCAGGGGGGATAAATCATTCTGGTTCCTGTTCTAAAAAGGATTTTGCTTGCTTGGCAGGTTGGGTTTGTTTTATTTCAGTATTTTCATTCTGTACAATGAATTAAGGCCTCTCTGCTCCCACAGCACAGCTCCCCCATAATGGCAGCTCTGACTTGTGTAATTGAATATATCTTTTCTCCAAAACCCACCCATTGTTTAATACCCCATTTTTCAAGTATTTTCACAGAATAAATAGATTTTAAATATTTTTTTTTTCTATAGTTATCTGTGGCAAAGCCAAACAATGATCTGAGAATTTTAATTTTTAAAAAAAGACAAACAAAACTCAAAGACTGACCTGAAAATGCCAGCTCTTTTACCTGCTGGCTTTGCTGTTAAATCAGGAGCCTACCCCAGTAAATCCCAAGCGTTCAGGATGTGGGAGACAGTAATATTTCTTTTGTTAGAGCAGCAGCTCTGTCTCATCGAGAGCACAGACCAAGGTGTCTTGTAAGTTGTCCAGTCAAGCACTGAAGAAAAATGACTCAATCCATTTTCCAAATCTGTGTGCTTTCTCTCCAATTGTTTCTTAATGTGCCTTTTGACAAATTGACAGGAAGGGAAGTTAGCAGGCTTGGCTTCTCTGGTCAGACATGCCGAGCAACAAGGAGCCAACACCTCTGAGTGGGAATCCAGCCTGGAAAGGTGGTGGCTGAGCACACTTGGAGTCTGGAATGCCAGAGAGAAAGGAAATGCAGGTGGTGGTGACAGTGCTGTGCTGGGTGTTTGTCTGGGAAAAGACATCAAAGAGGAGGAACTGACAAGAAAAGAAATTATCGCTATGTTTTTAATAAAGAAAGTGCATAGACTTTTTTTTTGGTTTTATGGTGAGAAATACAGTCTATAACATAGGTCTGAGTATGCATTCTGAAGTGCTTATTTTCATAATTTCAATGAAAATAATGTCTAAGGCAAGTGATTAGAAAGCACACGGAATTTGCACTGATTCCATGTATTAAAGGAATATATGTTTTGTTTAAATTAATGTGTGGTGCCTCAAATGCTTACTGGAAAAGCAGACCAGGAGGGAAATGGCACAAGGAATGTTTCCATCTGGAAGAAGGTACATACAGCTTTATGCTTTTTCACATTTATTTAAAAATAACAACCTTCTGTAAGACCTGTTTTCTCAGAACTGAAATATTGGATTACATTTTGCAAAGCCAAAATTTGAGGTGTTGACACGCATTTCAACCTAGGGTGTGTTTGGAGGGAAGGGAATTGTGCTGAAGGGGATCCTTCAAGTGGGATGGGAACTCTGGTCTATGAAGGACATAATGACAAACCAGTTGGAGATTACCTGCAAGTATTTGCTGAAAAGAGGCAACACTGCAGGGTTAGTCTGAATTAATGAGGTGAAAAAGAGAAGCTGTGGCTGCCCCTGGATGCCTGGAAGTGTCCAAGGCCAGGCTGGACGGGACTTGGAGCAATCTAGGTTAGTGGAAGCTGTCCCTGCCCATGGCAGGGCTGGCACTGGATGGGCTTTGAAGTCCCTTCCATTCCAAACCATTCTGGGATCCTGTGGTACCTGAACAAGTGAACCATGTGCTGACCTGTGAGACACATTCGTGCAAATCCAGCCACAGGAATTTTACATGACTTTTCCATCGTATGATGCATTTTCACTGAAATTCCCCTTGGTGCCCGGCAGCCTGTGCTTTTTTTTCCCTTCTTTTGGACACTCAGAGCCTCTGCAGTCATTCTGACACACTAAGAAGCAAGCTGCCTATTTAAAACCAGATGACACTTTAGTGACAGCTAAAATGCTTTCATTTAATGCCTATGCTTGTCTTTAGGCTTATGAAGTGCTTTTAGGCACTTCCAGCTCTGTATAAATGTGAGGTAATTTCTTTTATTGAAGTGTTTCAATTATCTATCACGCTATAGGATTCATACAATCCTAAAATTCCAGACTGGTTTGTGTTTGAAGGGACCTTAAAGCCCATCCAGTGCCCCCCCTGCCATGGGCAGGGACACCTTCCACTGTCCCAGGGTGCTCCAAGCCCCATCCAGCCTGGCCTTGGGCACTGCCAGGGATCCAGGGGCAGCCACAGCTTCTCTGGGCACCCTGTGCCAGGGCCTGCCCCCCCTCACAAGGAAAATAATTCCTTCCCAATATCCCATCTGACCCTGCCCTCTGGCAGCAGGAAACCATCCCCTGTGTCCTGTCCCTTCAGGCCTCGACCGTGACAGGACAATGCAGAACAGCTTTAAACCGACACACAGTGGGTTTAAATTAGAGATTAGGAATTAACCATGAGCTAAAAGGATTGGAGCACCTGACCTGGAGAAAGGCTCTGAAAATAGGGAATGTTCAGCCTAGAGAAGGGAAGGTTGTGTGGAGACCTCACAGCCCTTTCCAGGACCTGTAAGGGCTACAGGGAAAGTAGAGAGGGACAATCCATCAGGAGCTGTAGTCACAGGACAAGTTCCTTCCAATGCAAACTGCTCTGGGGTTCTATGGGTCTATGTTTTAGTTAGAAAACTTTGTCCTTTTGGCAGAAAGGAAAAAAAAAAAGACAAGGTTTAGTATGTATACAAATCTAGGAATATAGAAATATCATATGTAATGCTATAGAAAGAGGGAGAGTAAAGGGTGACAGCACATCTTGTTCATCCAGCTGCATTTTGTGTCTTACACTACGTTTACTGAAAAATATTTTCTGCTAAAGAACTACACAAACTTATAAAACAAACCCAAAACAATAAACCATTCCATGCCATTATTTTTCCCTCTTCTCTGTCAAGAATGGAAGACTTAGCTGATGCCACCTGAGGTGTGGCTGACCATTTGCAGTACCAGTGGAGCACAATTCACTTGGAATTCAGGTTGACTCATGTGAGGGTGTGCAAATGTTGTCCCTGCTGCCAGGACACACTTCCCTACCACAGGGACCTCAGCGGTGCAAGGGAAGCTGTGAATGGAGAAACACCAGGGTTTTACTCACAACAGGGCAGAGAAATTTATCAAAAGTGAGAGAAAGTTCTCTGCACTTTGAAGAGTACTGAAGCTTTGCATGACCAACAGAGCCTGTTTGGTGGTGCGGGATGGAGCAGGGATGGAATGAACCCGCTCCCAGGAATGCTGCACAGAATAATCCTGCTCCCAGGGCAGACGGGACAGCAGAAAACACTGACCTGTGCATGCTGTGCCCGAGGAAACACACAGCCCTGGGCATTAGAGCCAGTGATGGGCAATTTCACTGCTTTAGTGCAAATCAGAGTTTGAAATGTGTGACCTTCAGGGAGGAAAAAGAAAAACAAAACCCCCAAACAATAAATCAACAACAGCAAAAACTTCACCAAAATCAGGCTCACAAGGGGGGTTTCAACTCTTTCAAGGACAAGTTTTGAGAGTCGTATTATCCGTTGTTGTTGGTTGGAAAAAAAGATCAGCACTAGAATGTTGTTTGGTTGTCAGAGTGAAAAGAAAAGATGATCAATCTGACACTGGAACTAATTACAATATCTGAATGAGAAGGACTCAGAGAAAGGGACTAAATTGTCACATTTATAACACTGTAGCATTCCACATTAGAACTAATTGGAACATTTTGCCTTGATGAAGCACAAAGATAATTTCGCAACACAGCAGAGCAATAAAGCTGCATTTGTGCTCATCAAGATTTTCAACCTGAATTTAAGGAGCAAAGAAGGGTCAGATTATGCAGAAACCACCACTCCAGACTCCTTCCTCTGAAAGGGAACTGAAACAGAAGTTGAATTTGGCTCACTGATGAAATCCAGATCTATGATCCTTGAGAACTCTGCTCGTTATCAACATTTTTAGCTGATGAATAAAACTGAGGAATAGAAGTTAAAATTGTGAACAGCCAGTTGTAATTTTTTTTTTTTTAATGTAATTAGAAGCTCTGTGTGATGCCCTTTACTGGTGGTGCCAAGGAAGAGCTGCAGAT
This sequence comes from Bombycilla garrulus, assembly GCA_013400315.1. Taxonomy (NCBI): domain Eukaryota; kingdom Metazoa; phylum Chordata; class Aves; order Passeriformes; family Bombycillidae; genus Bombycilla; species Bombycilla garrulus. Next base: position 181,875 of record VXBU01016313.1, read on the forward strand.
AGCCAGAGGTCTTTGGAAGGTCCAAAAAAATTCCCATTTCCCACCACCAGTGGTACTTCCAGCCGGTGGCAAAGCTCTCCTGCATTACCGTGGGCTGGGCTCAAGCCTTAGCCTAAAGAATTTAAAGTTTAAACATGAACCAACTGTCTGCAGCTCCCAAACAAATCAATGGAAATATGTGCTTGGACATTTAATTACAGAGGTTTGGTTTTGCAAGGCATTCAGTTCTAAAAGGAAGTAAAAACTTCTAAAAAGAACTAAAAACTTCTAAAACCACAAAGCCCTCTGATCAGAGGTGCAGGAGTGAGGCAGGAAGAGAAATGTGTCTCCCACTCTTTCTTCCAAGAAGGAGGATCAAGGCCTGNAATAGACATTTAAATTCTTAGAGGATCCATGAAAACTGGGAGGAGTAGAGGCAAGAATTTTTGTCTGATGGAAAGAGGGAAGCAGAGCCCTGCTTAGAAACTCGTGTGAGCTCAGAAATCCCCAAGTGAGTGAGCAAGGCACAGTGGGAATGTGCAGCCAGTCATGGGAGAATAGAAGAAAACCCGCAGCAGCAAAGATTAAAAGGATCATGCTGCACACAGAATTTGTGTTTTATTATTCCTGT
>VXBU01016313.1:182718-194676 GCA_013400315.1 Bombycilla garrulus
GCCAAGGAAGAGCTGCAGATAGCCAGAGGTCTTTGGAAGGTCCAAAAAATTCCCATTTCCCACCACCAGTGGTACTTCCAGCCGGTGGCAAAGCTCTCCTGCATTACCGTGGGCTGGGCTCAAGCCTTAGCCTAAAGAATTTAAAGTTTAAACATGAACCAACTGTCTGCAGCTCCCAAACAAATCAATGGAAATATGTGCTTGGACATTTAATTACAGAGGTTTGGTTTTGCAAGGCATTCAGTTCTAAAAGGAAGTAAAAACTTCTAAAAAGAACTAAAAACTTCTAAAACCACAAAGCCCTCTGATCAGAGGTGCAGGAGTGAGGCAGGAAGAGAAATGTGTCTCCCACTCTCTCTTCCAAGAAGGAGGATCAGGGCCTGGTAAAGTGGATGGGTGTTGTTTATATTCCATATGGGATATAAGGAAATGAGGTTTAGAAAAGTTCCCTCTCACCACTCCCAGGGTGATGCCTTCATCTATCACATTTATTTNGAGGGAAGCAGAGCCCTGCTTAGAAACTCGTGTGAGCTCAGAAATCCCCAAGTGAGTGAGCAAGGCACAGTGGGAATGTGCAGCCAGTCATGGGAGAATAGAAGAAAACCCGCAGCAGCAAAGATTAAAAGGATCATGCTGCACACAGAATTTGTGTTTTATTATTCCTGTCCTGTTCCTTCCTTAAAATAAACATTATTCTCTCGCANCTAAAAAAAACATTATTCTCTCACAGGTTGTGTCCTGCTCTTACATTTACCAGAAGCTTCAGTGTCTTGGTACTTTTTCTGCTAAAAACCTTTATTCCAGAGATGTTTCCAAAACGTTCACAGGGACCTTTTTAGTGCATTATTCCAGATTATCAATAGCTTTTACTTCAGAAACATTCACTGTGGAATAGCATTGGAAAAGGCAGGTCAGATACTCTAGAAAAGGGAAACTTGAAGTTTTTTGCAGGGCCAAGTAGTTGGACTCAGTGATCCTTGTGCCCCCTCCCACTCAGGATATTCTGTGATTCTGTGAACAAAAAAAGAAAAGAAAAAAAAAGAAAAATTTGAAGTTTTTGCTTTAGTTAGAAAGGAAATTCCTTTCTTATATATATATATTAAAAATCTAAAGAAGAAAGTTGAAAAAAGAGAAAGAAATTTGATGTTTAGCGGCTGAAATTATGTGCAGGAAATCTCCCTTGAGGTGACCTTTCCCTTCCAGGTGTGCCGGAGGTTCCGTGGGTTTTCTCAGTGCCCTGAGTATTGAATTTATTCCGTGTAATCTGCTCTGTGAGCTGCCTGCTGCTCTTAACTCCTGCTCAGAGACATGGATAAAAGATGAACCCAAAGAGAAATGTCAGGGGCAAGGCAGAGGGACACCTGTGTGCTTTAGCCTGAGTGCTTTGCTATTCTCTTATCTCCTTCCTTTTCCTGGGAGGAAAAAGGAAAAGCAAAGACTGGCAGGCTACAAAGCTTGGGTTTTTTTCTTTTTCCTTTTTTTTTTTTTCCCCAGAATAATGTATAGCAACACTCATGGAGCAGGGAACAGGATTTTTGGATGCACATTTGCTGGATTCTCTGATATTTTTCTCAGTTTCCCTCTACTACAAAGTAAGTCATTGCTTCTAACAAAGACCTTCCAGCTTTGCAGAAATTCGTTTGTTCCTAGAGATTGTAGTGTGGTCTAAAGAATAACTGTAAAGCTAAAACTGCCTAATATTCTCAAATTTGTGTCTACCCAATGCCTAAATTGATGTTTTCTTGTACTCTGCTTTGAAAAGATTAGGTACCAGGTGGCGGAATATTCCAATTAACATCCAAAATTATGCTTTAAATTTACTGCAAATAAAACAATTTTTTTTCCTACTGTAACAGCAGCCTCTGGAACAAATGACTTCCTACATCTTCCTCCAGCCCAGGAGAGATGTTCCAGGTGATTATGTCTCTTTCACCAGCACCTCAGTGTGCCAGACAGCTCTGAACTTGATTTCCCAACATTTTAGCTGAGACTGGAGAAAAAGCTGATTGCAGAAAGCAATGAATATTCCATTAACTGGAAAAACAAAGGAACAAGCAAACAAACAGACAAAACCCGAGGCAAGACACTCCAAATGGTTTGGGATATTTAATTTCAGCTGCTCAAACTGAGACACTGAAGGGTTTGATTTCAAGAAAATTCAGGACTCGGGCTGATATCAACAGACTCATTGGAAGCAAAGCATTCTGAGCAAACACAATTTAGGTGCCTAAAATAATTTTCTGTTCTGTCTTCTTTATAGAAATAAAGAATTTCCTTCAAGCTGAAGTAAACAGATTTATGGAGACAGAAGTTGTGGTGAGTGATTTTCACTCCATCAGGTCAGGGCAGCACACTCCATAATACAAGAAAACAAATATTTGTTACTCTCTCTTTATCTAATAGATTTTGGCTTTCAGTGTGGTTGTTTTTGCTTGCAACATAAAGGATCCAGAGGTTGTAGACAGACATTTTTATAGCTTAATGTAAATCACTTTAAGTAGAGATAATACTCCTTTCCAGCTGTATTGTAATTTCTATTCCACAGGCCAGCATTGTTATTTGACCTTTCCAAACAAATATCAAATTGCTCCAATAACAAATGGCAATAACCTTTGGCTCTTCCACTGGAGAAAAGTGACCACTTGTGACAGTGTCCTTGGTAGCATTCCTGGTTAGTGGCATGTTCTCAGGCACTGACTGATGCTCATTTCTTATGAATAACAAATTAATTCTTGGGTCAGAGCTGCAGAGGATTTCATAGATTCACGAAAAGATGGTGGAATAATTACTTCAATCATCCCTTTTCTTCATCAATGGGTTTTAAATTATAATTCAACAAATGGAGCACCTACCCTGGGCTCCTGGCTGTTCAATCCCACAGTCCTGTTCTCCTGCAGTGTTTAACCAAGCGAATTTCTGCCACTGACATGGATAATCAGGTGATGTGAGGCAGCAGGATAAAGGCAAAGGGCCAAAATTTTACCCACAAGGATTAAACAATTGGGACAATCTTAGACAAGAACATTGAGAATATTGATATGAATCATGGAGTCAGGGAATATTCTGAGCTGGAAGGGACTCACAAGGATCATCAGGTCCAACTGCACAGACCCCCGAAATAATTCCACCATGTGCTGAGAGCATTGTCCAAAAACTCTTTGGACTCATTCAGGATTGGGGCTGGGAGCATTCCCTGGGGAGCCTGTTCCAGTCCTTTTCTGGAAGTTTCTTACCCATTTTCCTCCATGTCATCCATAAGCATTTCTTTCCAGGGGGAATTGAAGGCACACCAGGGGTACCAGTGCACCACTGCTGTGTGCCTGTAACCAAGCACTCTCCCTGTGCTTCCTGTTTGGGTAATAAATGCACTTTGTCCTCCAGAGATGTAAACCAAGCCCTGTGACGGATGGCCTCGGCTTGGGCTAAAGCATCAACACCACTGCAGGTTGTTTTAGTGCAGAGAGGAAACTGCTTTTGTTCAGATCAGAGCTGCACTCTGGTGACCCTTGTGGGTCCCTTCCCATTCTGTGATATCACAGCAACTGGAGTCATTGCATTTATTGTCTGTTTGATATAATATGGTTTAACTTTAGTTACTTGGTGAGGAAAATCCCACAAGCAGACCTTTAAAAATGTGGGTTTTGTTTTTCTTTCGCTGTTTACAGCTCATTTGGGTCTCTATTCAGCAGCTTCTCTTTGTAGCCCCAAGGATACAGCAAAATGAAGCAGAGCCTTCACAGAGAAAAGAAAATTACCTATTTTTCCTTTTACACCGTAATTGCTTTCCCAAACAAAATCAAGCAATCACAGTCTTCTGCAAAACAAAGGACAAACAAACTTCAGTGACAAGCACAGCAATGGCACAATGTTCCAGGCAGTTTTTAAATCCATGGATCTCTGCTGGAGATGTATAAATTATTCCACTAGCTCAGTCAGAAAAAAGAAGTCCAAAAAGAATATTAATCTTCCTGAAGTAAAAAAAAAAAAANTTACTAGGAGAAAAAATGATTGCTCTCAGTATTCCTGGCACATATTTGCTGCACAATCTGAAGCAGAGATTGGAAATGTGTGTTTAAATTGAATTCTGCCAGTTGTGACCAAGTCTGGGTCCATGAGTCCTGTGACTGTAATCCCTTGGATTTGGGGGCAGCCCATAAGTGGAGGAGGTAGAAGGAACCCCACTACAAACACACCTTTGTGTTCTTTAGTCCCTGCCTCAGTGCTGCTCACACTTAGGGCCTGAGGAATTAATTTTCTGTAGTGAGATCCTTTAGTTGGTTGCTCCAGTGACCTAAAAACCTTATGGAAAATATAGGGAATACATTCTGTGGTGTTTATAGCCTTCCACAAGGCCTGCGCTGACCTACACCAACACCCAACACCCTGGCTTTGGTCAGGCAGTTTTCCTTAATCCTGCTTTTCTCTTTTCCAGGAACAAAATGATAAACTGAAAGCAGAATACAGGTTTTTGGGTGGTTTAAGGACCACAATAGAAGCAGAGTGTTCCAAAGTCAAAAGAGAGGAATAATGACAGCCTTGGAAAGGATCAGAAGAGGAACTGGAAAGCTCCAGCTGTAATTCTTTCCTCAGGTACCCTAACAGGAATTTCTTCTGAGGAATCCTGACATCATCAATTCTTTGGAAAAGCAGGGAAATGCTTTATTATGGAGAGTTGCAGAGCTGGGGTTGTGGCTCTAGAACCAAAGCAGGGAACGAAAAAGATAAACTAAAGAGATTGAAATAATTCAACAACAAAATCTTTAGAGAGCAATAAACTTCAAATACTTAAAGCAAATTATTTGCAATTAATCAGTAGCTTATTTTAATATGTAAACATTCCTCTGCACATATGGAATATGGAATCCATAGCAGTAAAAAGAATACAGTTTGGAAGCTTAAAACCTCAGTATTGTATCTGGGAATGAATCAAGGATTATGCCTGGGAACAGAAAGGCTTTGGTGTCACTGCAGGTTTGCCCTTACATTACTCATTGACACCTAAGAAATCCTGAGCTAAGCTAACTTTTCCCTAGCATGTTACAGCAACCCTGTTGTTCCTAGGTCAATAAAAGTAAAAAAATAGGATGGATTTTGTGACCTGCAGCTGAGATTCCTGAACTTAGTGATAGGGAAACCCCCAGAAACACAGCCCTCACAATGTTCCTTTTGTACCATTGCCTCCAGAAGCAGCCCTGATTTTTATGCACAAACCCAAAAAGATCCTTTGGAATTAAATGTGGCTGATTGCAATGCTGCTGTCTAATGACCATGCAACTGTAATCAATCAGTATTTAATCCCATAAGGAAAATACCGAATTCAGAGCCACTCATTTTTACTTCATGCCATTGAAAATTGGCTTTCTGGCAAGAAGAGTTGTTTTATGTTTGTGCATTCTGTTGTTATTATATAGCAGTTGTTCCTTACCTTGGAAAAGGAGGGGTTTGTAAAAATGTGCACTTGAGAAGGGATTCTGCCCCAAAAGTCCCATTATAAGGTCTCTGAGGGACGTTCTGTCCAAAAAAACCTCACTGTGAGATGCCTGGTTAGTTATTCCCTTCTTCTGCTTTCCCAGTTTTGCATATATAGAACTCATTTATGCACATATATCACTTTTTTTCCCAACACTTGACAATATTTCTCTCATTTAGGATTTTTGGCTGCCTTTGGGATCTTCATTTGTTCAGCCATCTGCTTGGGAGTATCCCGTGCTGGGGTGGATTTGGGGAAAGCAAAGCTCAGCCCGTTCATGTGTTGTTTAACGTCTTTATTGACAAGGAGGATGAAATGAAGTGGAATGCTCTGAGCACAAGCGGAGCCACTGATGAATTCTGGGGTGGGATGGTGGCACAGGGGACCTGGACAGGACCAAAGGGTTGGACACAACCTCAGGAGGACGGGAGCAGCTGGAGGGACAGGAACTGGGGGTCCTGATGGACAATATGTTGAGCCACGTGCCACACGCACTCCTGGCTGGATTCCCAGGAGATGAGGCCACACCAGAAGTGCTGGCTCCACTCTGGAGCTGCTCAGCTCATGAGAATCATGGAAATTCTGGAGAGAGCCCAGAGGAGGCACAGGAGATTCAGGAAAAGGCCAGGAGAACCTGTTTTTTTTTGATCTTTAAGGCCTTGGCTAAAGGAGATGAGGGCTATCTTCAGCCATTATCTTCCTAATAAACGTGGCTGATTGTGCAAGAGCAAAGTAGGTATAAAAATCCTTCCTGTTTCAGTTCATGCTATAAACTCAATGTTTTTAGCCACAGTTATGCATCAAATCATAAAATTACCCAGCCATTTTAGAAATTCAGCTGCACCGTTTGACTCCCTGACCTCCTGCTGCAGAGGATTTCATAGATCCATGAAAAGATGTGGAAGAAGATCCACTTCAATTACTCCTTTTCTTTATCAATGGGTTCTTAGATTATAATTCAACAAATGGAACACCTACCCTGGGCTCCTGGCTGTTCAATCCCACAGTCCTGTTCTCCTGCAGTGTTTAACCAAGCGAATTTCTGTCACTGACACTGATAATCAGGTGATGGGGGGCAGCAGGATAAAGGGCCAAAATTTTACCCACAAGGATTAAACAACTGAGACAGTCTTAGACAAGAGCATTGATGTGAATCATGGAATATTCTGAGCTGGAAGTATTTCTTTACATCTCAATGACACCTGTCAGAAATCAAGTGAAGACCAAGCAGGTAAAATTCTGCTTCCCCTGAGAATCTAAAAATCTTCAAAATCACTGAAATCACTGTTTATCATTTGATATCAGCCAGCTGTGAATCAAACTCAAAGTATCTGGCTTGCTTTGGGGCAGAACAAAGAACTATCCCTAAAATAAGCAAAAAATCCCCATTATCCCTCAAAGTTGCATGTTTATTATTTCACCCTCCGTTTCAAGCCAAATAAATTAATTTGTGAAACAAAACCAGGTCACCACAGACACCCTTCTCCCCTGGCAGCCTGGAAACACATGCATTGACAGGCTGGAATTTTCAATGACATCTAAAAGCTGGATAATACCATGGATTATGTCAAAGAGGAGAGTTGAGCAGGAGCAGACATCAGACTTGGGGTAGCTGCTCTAAAGAAGAAAGTCTGCAATGGACAGCTGGGGAAATAATAACATAACTTCAATTAAAATACGTGGGCTAAATTGAGCCATTTTGATATTAATTCATTGTCACAAAAGACTGGTTTCTGCTCTCACCGTCCAAGGTATTGGCAAAAAGCAGATTTTAATGGAGTTCAGTGGCAAGGTTCACTCTATTACTGACTACATCAAGGAAGTGTATATAGGAAAATGGGATTAGAGTCAATTTTGAGCGATTTACACAGTGACTGGAGGTGGAAAAGGGTCAAGGGGCAAAGGATACAAATACAAAAGAGAGCAAGAGGATTTAGCAGCACTTAATCATCCACAATTTAACATTAAAAGAGAGTGATGCACCATCATACTCAACTGACTTTATTAAAACAAAGGATTAAATAAAGAATAAATAAAAATACAAGAAAAAATTGATATTGCTTTGAATGTTGAAGATGTTTTTTACATTTACCAACATATGGCGCTTTTTTTCTGCAAAATGAAGGTGTTTAGCACACTTAAATGGTTATTTATGTACATATTACTAAAGCATAAAGAATGGCAGGGGGTTGGAGTGAGATTATCTGAAAGATCCCCTTGAACCCAAACCGTTCCATGTTTTTGACTAATAGGCATTTGCAGATTTTCAATTGCTAATACAAAAATTGGATGAAGGTACAGAGGGGTATCAGATAACAATGAATGTGAAGAAAATGCCACTGGGTGCTATTTCCTTCTTCATTAGAAAATGCTGCTGATCTTTCCCAGGTCATGGAATGAGATAAAGGAATTATCTAAGACACACATTTTATATTTTTTCCTAATAAATATTTTGGTTTTGTTTTTTTCTTTTTTTGGGGGGGGGATATAGGGAGGGGGAAATTCAAGCCCATCTTTTCAAGAGATCTGGAGTAAAAGTTCTGGTTGAACATTTAATAACATGAGAGAGGTCTAATCCTGTATCTTAATGAAAAATATCTGATTTTGGTGTCAGAGGGTGAAAATGAACTTCCTTGGTATCCAAACTTTGCTCTCTGGAATTCTTGTTTTCCAATGACCTTTGTAGATGAGGAGGTGAAGGATTTCCTGGGATGCTGCACAACCTGCTCAGTCCAAGGACTGACTTTTTATGGCTCTTGCAAAGTGGAGCTTGCTGGAAGTTTCTTAATCGGCACAAACCGAGTCCTGAAAACCTTGAAAAAACTGTCACCATCTTTATTTTACCCAGGCCAGATCTCAGATAAGTACGAGATGTAAAGGACCTTAGGGAGGCAGAGTGAAGGTTTATCTGCAAGTAGATTCATTGGGTGTGAAAGATATTGGGAAGGAATTGTTCCCTGTGAGGGTGGGGAGGCCCTGGCACAGGGTGCCCAGAGAAGCTGTGGCTGCCCCTGGATCCCTGGCAGTGTCCAAGGCCAGGCTGGATGGGGCTGGGAGCACTCTGGGATGGTGGAAGGTGTCCCAGGGATGGGATTGGATTGGTTTTGATGTCCCTTTCATCTGAAACGTCCCACGTGTCTGTGATAAAAGATAAGAGGTAGATAAGCTGTATATGCAGGGGACAGTTGACTGAATGTCTAACCTATATCTAAAGATTTTAAGTTATCTTGGGAATACAAATGTTAATATGATTCCAGTGCTCCCATTTGAAACAGTGAAAGTCTCTTTCCTGTTCTAGCTGTGTACAGGGAAGTGCAGCTGATTCCTTGAAAATTTTACTTGTTTTTGTTGTTTTTATCAAGTAGGTGAGTAATGACGCAGCCTTTCTATTTCTTACAGACTTTCAGAGAAGTGTGGATGTCACTACTGGTTCACACTCTTTGTTTTCCTGTAATTGGGAATGAATTACAGTTTAATCCTTTTTCATCAATACAGCCAAAACCAATTGTGGAATCCTCACAGGACAATTCTTTGGAAAATAATTTGCAATTAAACAGAAGTGGAAAGAAGGCAGGTGGTTAAAATGAGAAATAACAAAAATAAAGTGTAATGACCCAAAAAAGATGAGACTGTGCAAGAAAAAATTCATTGCAATGATGATGTCTAACTTTGGGGATTTTTTATGGTATATTTATTTAATTTTTAATAAAAGGGAAGACCTTCAGCCACCGTAAGGCTTCATTGGAACCAGTGCCAGTTAATACACAAAAACTACTCAACATCATATCTGGCATTAATCCAGTCAAGAAACTCCTCAGATAAAGGATATTTTCTGGCCATTTAGGGGGAATTTCACAAGGAACTTCATCATTCTGGCATTCAGGTTCATTTACAGGCAGCATTTTTTTCAGAATCTGACCAGTTTAGTCCAGGAGCGAACACTCTCCTGTGGTATAAAAGATCTGCTTTGAGATCTGGGTAAATTTGCCCCTGTTAGAACACCACCTGCTGAGCCATGTTCCCTTGAATTCAGATGGAAAGCCAGGAACTAAATCTCCTGTCAGGCTATGGCTGGACAAGCCTTGTGGAGGTGAGAAATATTTAAAGGAACCCAGAAAGCTTCACATGTTTGAAGACAGGATGCAGAAATATTAAAGTGGGAGTTCTGAGATGTTTTTCACACTGTGACAAATCTCCATTTCCATTCGGATCTTAGTGGTCCAGACTCAACTCTTATTGATATTAAACAGCAACAAACATGCTTGAAAAGAGTTTTAAAGGTTTAGAGCTACGAGTTTGATGAGAAAACATCCACTGTGGGTTGAAATGTCTCACTGGGATCATCCAGAAAAGCAGAATTTTACTTAAAAGTGCATTCAGAAGAGGCAGAGCAGCTGGGGAGCTTGAGCAGATGTGTTGCTTCCAGCTGGGAAGTGTGGCATCACACATTCCGTGTCCACAGAAAATCTCCCTTGCATATTTTTGGAGCCACAGCTGAGGGCTCTGCACCACCGTGACCCCAAATACATCAGACACGGGGAGAAGGAGAACATAGTGGAACAGGAATCCCGTGGGATTTCTGGGCACCCTTTATCTGCAGCAGAAATGCACAGCCAGGGTCTGTGTGCACAAAGAAATTGAGGAGGAATATCCTTCCTGCAGAACTGAACCGACCCAGACCTGTGTCTGCAGGAATTTGTAACCCATAAAAATAAGGCAGAATGCACCAAGTGCTTTGAACAGGGAATCAGTAGGAGAGAACTTTCTGGCAAGTTGATTTTCCTTGAAATTTTGCCAGGGAGCTGACAGAATCCTTCACTATCAGAAACTGAGACGGAAACAAGCACAGAAATTTGTTCCAAAGAAAATGAACACAACCAGGTGAATTCCTGCTTTTGACAGCAAATTTTTGCATCACTGTGCTGACTCTTTAAGAATCCGCCTGTCAATTAATACAGCCTAATGGCTGAATATTAAAATGCCTGATTTAATCTTTTTTAACTTCTTTGAGGCTCATCCACTCCATGATGAAAAGATGTGGGTGTAAGAACAGCAAAACTTGTCCCACTGCAGTGATTTTGTAGATAGGCAATGAGGATTATGCAGGCATTAGTTTGGACAAATGGGTTTGTTCAGGTTTGGAAAGAAAACTACACTTTCACAGTAAAAAGAGAAGCTGAAAAACTCCTTCAGTATCTGTCCAGAAAATGCTGAATGGGATTTATAAAATGTCTCACTCACCAGCGAAAAGTTCTGTAGATCATAACTTTATTAATAATGAGATGAAAATGTCACATGTGGGCTATCGAACTCACTCTGACAGATAAAGAAGCATTAAGTGGTGACCTTTAAATGCTAATTGCTGATGTGTTAGAGCTTGTAAACTGCTTAAATGGAGTTCATGCACACAAATCTTAGAGCAACAAAGGATGTGCTCATTTGGAGTATTAAAGGAACAATTTATTGTAACAGTTTGCGAAAGTACATTTGACACCAGAAGTGTAGCAAAATAATAAAACAACATTATTAGATATCCAAAGGTAAATGTCTGAAGCCAAAGCCACCAGCACGTGTAAAAAGCCAAGCTGTTTGAAAGGAGTGGAAGATGTTTAAAACACCTTCCTATGGCCAATTGAAAGCTGTAGAGAAGGAATGGAAATGAGACAGCCAAGAACAGACAATAACTTCCTCTTGGAGTGTTTTCTCCCAGTCCTTATCTCAACTCATGAACCCCTCATTAAATTTTTCTTTTCTCTACCCTGCTGTGGCAGGGAAGGGTGAGTGAGTGACTTTCATGGGTGCCTGCTGTTTTGGCCAGTGTCAAACCACAACATTCACTCACTAATTTTGTTGTTGCTTTTAAGTCTAAAATACTCTAACCAAAACATCACACCTAAAACATCTATTCAACTCACTCAAAAACAAAGAAACCATTCTCAACTTATTAAATCAATTCATCTATAAACAATTAACCAATTAATATAAATTATCCTTCCAAAACATTCACAATTTATTATAAAATATCCTTCATTCAAAAAAAGAGGAGGAGATGTGAGAATCCAGGACACAGAAATATCTCCTGTCCTGAGAGGTTTTATTCCTCAGGAGAGCACAGCTTTTAGTCTTTGGCCATGGAAAAAGCTTCCAGGACTTTGTGAGAAGTTGAGTTTTTGCAAATGTATAAAGTAGATAATATTGTAGTTTATCATAGGGTGAAAAAATAGGTTTTGGGTTTTTTAGTATTGGTAGTAATTGGAACAAAGATGGAGGACTTTGGGTGTTGACTCGGTTTCCTTCCTTCTTGTTCTTCTTCTACTCCATTTTTTGCAGTTTTGGTAACACAGTGATTGATAAAACAAAGTCACAATGCAGATATTATGTAGCTGACAAATAATTATTAATAAGTAATAAAAACATACTACATGTTAGATACGTTGTAAAACTCATTTCAGAGTTTCTTTTTCAGTTAAATTCAGAAATTGAAATAC
>VXBU01016313.1:194813-257770 GCA_013400315.1 Bombycilla garrulus
AGAGGGCCAGATATCAGAATAGACTTATATAAAATATATTATTATATAAATATCTAATAAATATATAAATATATGAATATATAAATATATAAATATATAAATATATTAATATGTTAATATGTAAATATGTATATATATAAATATATAAATATAAATATAAATATTACATAGAACAATATTTTAAATTTTTTTCAGTTATGTCCTGAAATTAAAATATTAATCTCCATTTGAAAGTTTTGTTGGAAACTTTTTTTTACAAAAGTTACTTATAGTGACTCTTTTATTTCAAACCACAGTGATTTTTTTTTTTTTTTTTGCTATATCCATAATTATAAACCTAATGAGCCTATGACAAATTTCTTCTCCCTCGATTTATCAATGACACTGAAAGCAGGAAGGAAGGGTGTGAACCCCTGTGTGAGTCACTGTGCAGTGACACCATGGAGTCACCACTGCTGCTGACCTGTGTCAGCCAATCCAGGGACCGGCCCTTCCCTGCTGCTCCAGGAGGGATATCAATCTTTCCAAGCACACAATAAACCCTTCCCAACAATGCCAGCAGGTTGGATTTGTTACTGCAATCCTTGCAGACATCCCTGAATTCGGCACTTTGTCCTTTTTTTTTGTCTGCAGTGCATCTATGGAGTTTTGTAAATGATGCTTGGATTTCAATCTGTTCAGCACAGGATTGGGGGGCTTGTCTGAGTACAAATCACATCCTTTTGATGTCGACATTTCTAATAAAATTCATACAGATCCATCCAACCAGCAGAAATTCCAAAAGTCCTTGTATTTCCTTGCAATCTGCGAGTCTAAAATATATGGATATAATTAAAATAGAGCAGTTTAAAGCAGAACCAATGGAGAGTCTACCCAGAAAATACAGAAGATTAAAAACTCTCTTTGAATTTCTTTAGGCAGATGAAAGATTTAAGATACAGGTCTCCCACACCTTGGGAAAATCTTATTCCACTCACCCTGTAGAAATTACCCACAATGAATTCCTTTCTGGTAGATTTTCTGAGCACAATCTCTCTTTCTCCTATTTATTTCTCCCTGAAATTCAGGGAATTTTGTATAAAATCACAGTGTGTGGGGAGGGAAGGAGATGGATGGACTTACTTTGCTGCAAGAATTAAAGTAACTTAGCCCAGGGCCTAAGTGTGCTCCACACTTGCAGTGAAAACTCCTAGGGGAGGCTAAAAGAGAGCCCAAGTTTTAATACATTTTTTTCCTATTTTTTAGTAGTTTTCTATTGTTTGCCTTATCTTTCTCCTCCACATAGACATTTGGAAGGAAAAACACTGAATCCATGTGTTTATGGACATTGTGTTTTCTGCTTCTTGCCAACAGTCCCATTCTGCATAACAAGATTTATGCTGTTAGAAAGCCCCAAAATGCACTCAGCAGCTCTTCTGTGCCTGTTCTTTTTGCTCTCCTGGTATCAAGCACAACCATTTGTTTTCTTGAATTTTAACCCAATTGTAGAAATGTACCTCAGGGTTTAGCAAGAATACGATTATTTTTGTCCTGTTTACAATGTCTCCAGTCACTTTTAGGTTGCAAAACTGCAAACAAGGAAAACACAGTTGTTTAACTCACTGTAAAAACCTTTTCTTTTTTTTTTTACAGTTTTGAACAAAAAAAGCCCAGAGCCTAGCCTTAAATAATATCTTAATGCTATGTTAATTTTTCAGCCTGGGCTTGGGGAGATGTGGGGAGGGCAGATGTGCTGCCAAAACATTTGTCTTGTTCCTTCTCAACTTGCATTCTAAGGGATTTAATCCCTGGGAGTGTAACCCCTGGATCCCTGGCAGTGTCCAAGGCCAGGCTGGATGGGGCTTGGAGCACCCTGGGACAGTGGAAGGTGTCCCTGCCCATGGCAGGAGGTGGAACTGGATGGGCTTTAAGGTTCCGTCTACCTCAAACCATTCTGGGATACTGGGACTTCATGAAAATACGAATTTAAAACTGTTTCACTTGCACTTTGCTCTCTATTCTTATTTTGAAAGAACTTTAAATCAGTAGGAAATACATTAATGTTTTCTCAAGTTGATCAAGTTAAAGATGTTGGTAGTTTGAAAAGTACACAGGTATAAAAAAAATACGTGGTTTTAGCCCCCTCTTCATAAAGTTCTAAGAAATTCTACTATTTGCATAAGATTGTTTTATTTTATTTATCTAAATACCAATGTAAGAGAAGGACTGAAAAGACAGTTGGGGGAAAATAATGAGGACAAAATTGAAGAGGAAGAGATTACAGCAATCAATAGATTGTTGTTAATTTTCTTTCATCCTCCCCAAAGTTATGCAGCCATGCTAAATGATTTAGCCCTGCATTAATGGGAAACAATACAGAAATATGTCACCCACGTGCCTTGTTTTCCTAACAACAAAACCCCAGCAATTTCTGGAACAAAATACTCTGCTGTCAGTGAAGAACAACAGAGCATAAGCAACAATCAAAGAATTTTCTCAGTTTTATCCTCCAGAAGGAAAGAGAAGGCAGAGCTTTGCTGTGATCCAGTGGCACTTCTGTGTTTCTGCTCCTGCTTTTGATGTTCCGTGAGGGCGCTGCAGCATCTCCCCATCTTTTAAAGGGAAGCCAAACACTTCCATCCCTAATAACTGTTTTGATCATTATCCATGCACTTGAGGAATCAGGAGAAAAGATCAGATGATTTCTTTTGCTCCTGAAAACAGGAGACAGAAAGCGGCCCCACTAAGGAGATTGCTGATGCCACTCCAGCATTGATTGCTGCACATCAGCCAGCTCGGGGTGCGCTGCTGGACTCCTCGGCTTGCTGGGAAAGATTGAAATATGCCTGGGAGGCTCTTCACATTTGGGAAATTCAAAGCAGGATCTATCCTTTTTGAAGCAGAGGGGAAGAGGGTGAAGGAGAAGCGTTTTTTGCCAAGCTCAACTGCTCCAGCTGAACAGACAACCCTCAGTTTGGCACATCCACCCAGGGAAACAGCAGGTTCAGGCACTGGCCCACCTTTTGCCCTGCACCAAAACTTAAAATAAGCTTCTTTTTTTCTGAAGAAGAATCTGCAGGCAGGTATAAACTCTGCCTTTCAGACACAACAGATACTGCTATGCTATTAATCTTAGATGGATATATGGGTTTTTTTATTCCTTTTCTCCGGTTTTAGACAGAAACTATTTCTTTAATATTCAAGATATTAATCTATGTATAGTTGTTTTTCACAAATAATTTAATAATTATTCATAGCAATGATGGCATAATTGCTACAATAACTGTTTGCTGTCTCAGTTTACCATTATAATTTGAAGTTTTGAATCTTTCCTTGTTTAAATAATATCCTTTAACAGACCCCAGTTTTCTCAAGCTTTATAACAAGTGTCAAAGCCTGTGATATCATCACCATGTCTTTGCTCTCAATTTGCTTTGCATTTGAAAGCAGATATTACAGCAGACATGTTCTTAGGGGCTCATTTCACCATTGGCCATGAAAAACCACAAAGTAAATTGTGTTTCAGCAGTGACATTTAATGAAAGCCTGTAGTTTCACTTTCCTGAGTGCAACAAGCATGAGCAGTGCTCTGTTTTTTGTTGGCCAGAGCAGGGGAGGTGGTTTGGCAGGTGAGGAACCACGCCTGCCCATCCTCGGTGCAGAGCGCAGCTCACAAACACGAGAAATGGAATAATTAATGCTCAAATGAGCTCAGAGTAAGACTGAAAGGTCAGCTGAGCTGATGGACATGTTTTGCAGTGTAACAATTTCAGAGATGGCACTGAACTTCTGCAGGGTACGTGCTGCTGGAAATGCCACCCATCTGCTTGTGCTGAGCCTCGGCTCTGGGTTTGGGAGTTACACAGATGAGGATCAGCCACGCATGGAAAGGAGCAGCAAAGATAATTTTGTAAAGGGGGGAAATCTGAAGGTTTAAGTTCTCCCTGTTGCAGAGGTCTTAATCATTCATGCTGCTGCTAATAGTAAATTAAGTTGTTAAATGTCAGACCATTGTTGTGCATCTTTTCCGCATCAGAACCAAGGAAAATCTTTTGTTGTGGGTCTGGCAAAGATGGGAAGCTGTGTCCTTGCCAGCCTCATTCCTCCAGGATGAATACTACACTCCACCCTACTTGGATATAACAAAAATAAATATATAATAAATTTGTATTTTGGTCAAAACCGGTATCCAAAACCGATTTGAGCACAAAGTTTAAGCCACTGGCACCGGAGATGGAATTTTTCCAGGTTAGAAATTAAGTGCTTATACAAAACAGAGGAGAAAAATCTAAATTAATATCAATATAATACAGTGATTTAAGCTGAAGGAGGGGAAATTTAGATGGGATATTGGTGAGGAATTGTTCCCTCTGAGGATGGGCAGGCCCTGGCACAGGGTGCCCAGAGAAGCTGTGGTTGCCCCTGGATCCCCGGAAGTGTCCAAGGCCAGGCTGGAGGGGCTTAGAACAACCTGAGTCAGGGGCAGGTGTCCCTGGCCATTGCAGGGGGTGGCACTGGATGGGCTTTCAGGTCTCTCCCAACCCAATCCATTCTGGGATCCCGTGATTTTACCAACAACAAATTCCCCGGCAACAAAAAACCCCGGAGAATCAGCAGTTCTTATAACGACTCCAACTGTCACTTAAAAATACTTACCCTATAAAATATTTACACCTTAAAATGAGAAGTGAGACTAAAAACAAAAACCAGACAGAAGGAAACATTAATTTTAAATATGTGCTGTATATAATTATAGATTAAAATATTACAGCAAGTCATTTTTTCTTGACAGGAGACACTGTTTTCCAAGCAGCCTCGTGAGGAAATATGACAGTTTTGACAGAACACATTTTGCAACACACAGGTAGCAATTTTGATAAAAATACACAGAATTCTAGTTTTACTCTTATCAAATAATGGTATGTTAAATTTTAATTTAAAAATTACAGCTGTGTTGGTATAATTCAGTTCCTGTTAAATAAGTAAAATCAATCCAAGAGATAAATATTTAGATTTTATTAAAATAGAATGTCATTTTTATAGAATGTATTTTTGCTGCTTAAAACACATATTTATTTAGAGATTTTGCAGGTTTTCCTAGTTTTTCTTTGGACAGAAGCTATTGATCTATCAGTATTGCCCCACTTACGTCCTGAATTCAGTATGTTCAAATATCATAGTGCTAAGGCTGAAGCCAAAGGTTTCATTCTGGACACACTTAATGATGTCACAGTCCAGCTTTAGAAGCCCCATCATTACAAATAATTCTCCTTAGATCAAGCAAAAAAATAAAATATTAGTGAGATTAGTTCATCCATTTAGTCTGACTCACATTTTTTTCCATGAATTGCCAAACACCATTATTTTACTCATTCTTTGGGCCAGGAACAATTCTTTAGTGTGACACAGAGCTTATCTTGGGCTTTGATGCAGCTCAAACAAAAATCTTGCAGAATAATAACGTCATTTAATTGTATTCATCACCTGAACGAGTCAGTATTTAATAAAGCCAATCAGCTCCCCCTTCCTTCCTGCAATCAGGTGTGGCAGTGTGGCTTTCCTCCCACCACAGCGATCTGGATCCCAATTAATCAGAGCACTCCAGCTTCTCCTCACTGCATTTAAAACTTGTGCTGAGCGCTGCCCCTGCATTTATTGCCACAAAGAAACTGCAGCTCCTTCCCTTTGAACTGAGACCTGATCCTGTCATTCCACTGCAGCAGCACCTCCTAATGATGTTTTTGTCCCTGCCATTTGCCAAAGGAATGATTTCAGTTCTCAGCACACAAGGAGAGATTCTTTACTTTAGTTTAGATTATTTAGTTACAAACACGACGGAGCCATGGAGCTCTATCACTAAAATATCTGTAGATATTTATCTGCAATTAACATTTGTAACATCATTAATTGAATCTCATAAAATCTTATTGATATAACTTCTTTCTTCTGGGAAGCCCCAAATGTCACATTAACACACCCACAACGAGGAGGGGGAAAAGTGAGTTACTCCCAGTTAACGATGTAAGAAGGATGGATTTATTCTGAGGTGAAGAATGCTTCAGGAAGGGCTAAAGCTGAAAGGATTTTAAACTGTAAATTAGTAAAATCATTGCTCTGCCTTCTCAGAGGAAATTTGTATTAATGTTTCAGCAGTGTGACTCATCTGACTACATTTCAGGAGCAGCAGCCATGTCCAGAGGGGATTTTTGTTAATTTGTATATTTGGTTTGTTGGGTTTTAGGATAGACATGGGCCTACAAGCTGTTTAGGGTCTGTACACCATGTTTGGAAGGTGTAATCTGATTTGTACCTATTGACTCTCGTTGCTTGGGATATCAAATTTCCTTTCTGGGACACAAAAATAAACATGTGTTCATGGTATAGACAAGAGGGAGATGTCCCTACGTGTACCAGAGAAGCATCCTGATTTTATAATTTCTATATAATTTGAAAAGAACAGATTTACGTGCTCATGGTGATATCAACAATTCCTGACTTTTAACAGAAGATTTAGGGGCTGGCAAACAGTACATGTAGCAACCCTTCTCTGAAATAAAGATGTTCTTTTCACAATTTCAATGAAAACAGGATGCATAATAACAGCAACAGCAATAACTGAGGTTATATAATAATATCATTAAAAAAGCTAATCCTTGATAAGAAAAAGGAAATGAAGGAAAATTAATGGCAGCATTATCAACACACTGAATCATGACCCATTGTTGTGCAGACACCTGACTTTTACACAGCTATTCCAGGAAAATTGCAAGTTCTATTTCCAAGCTGTCTTGTCTCGGACATCATCTTCATTTTGTAAGCAGCAGGGCAAAGTTTCAAAGAAATACTCTTCTATTTGTGAGCACTTAATAATACAGCCTCAATATTTAATATTGTTTACAGAAAACCACTCTCTTTGCCAAATTCAGCCAGGCATGGTTTCATAGAGAGTTTCAGAGCACTAACTAGAAAAAAGAATGTAAAAGGCAAAGTGAATTGTAATTATGTCTTGCCATATGGCCCTTGTATAAGGAGGAAGAGGTTTCTTACTGTATATTTTTAATTAAAAATGAGCTACAATTGTAATACAGTGGCAACAACATATTGAAGAAAATATGTGACCCTAAAATTCAGGTGGGTAGCTGCTGCCTGGGACAGCCATTAATAATTACCTTGATCAGACAGTGATGATTAATGGACTTCAGGTGCTCCAACAGGACAAAGTGAAAATATTTGAGGCTTGGCTGAACCTCAGAGGGAGAGGAGGGGTTGCTCTGAAACTCAATTACACAAGGTTAAACTTCCAGTGAAGAACATTCCTGTAAAACTTGGGACAGGCTTCCCCCTCCTCTGTGCCAGCACAGCACAGAGAGGAGCTGGATTTTGTCTGTTAACCTGTTCTGTTTCTGAAAGAGAGAGGTTTCTGGGGAATTCAGCAGCAATCTGAGCAGTGTCCTGTGCAGCTCAGCAGCCAAGGTAGCTGCCTCCCAGCAGGAGACGCAGAATAGAGAAGGAATGTCACCTTGGGAAATGCAGTGCCAGGGGTCTTTGGACAACATGAGCTGTCCAGAAGAAGAAAAAAAGAGATAAGAAATAAAGTAAGTCACATTTTTATTTCTGTCCACACCCTAGTCACCCACACAAATGTGGTGTGACTGGGCTTTAGGGAAATAGTGTAAACTGCAGGCACCTCTCCTATGCAGGGATCCTCCAGAGCCAAAGGTTCTCCACATGAGGGTTACAGAGGCAGAAAATCTTGTTCCATGTTATTTCCCCTTGGCATCTACTTGAGGTCAGCCTGATACTCCCCAGCTGGAAGAAAATTCCCTGCCACCTTTTCCTCATGAAGAGCAAAGGCATCTGCAGTTTCTCTCCCAATGTTAAATACCCACATATTAATTCCATGGAAAGCATGTAGGAGCAAGTTTTACCCTTCTGAGGGTTGATAGCTTCTTTCTGTGAGATTTTCTCCCCTCAGAAAAGAGCAGAGATTGCCCTTCTGTGTCCTTGGAAGTCTTCCCCTGGGGCTTTTTCCTTCAGCCTTCCCAGCCTCTGTGGAGCTCCCCTCATGCTAGGGGATGTGCTGAAGCTCCCCTGTGCTGCACACGGACATTTCTGCCCAGCCTTTGCCCCAAAAAATCGATTTTTTTTTTCCTGGGATTGAAGCTAGACACAGAGCCCAGCTTTCCTTTCCCTCGGCAGCTCCATGCCAGGCGTCTCAGCAGGGTTGTTTCCAGGCCTGGGATGGTGCAAGCTCAGTACCCTGATTGCAGATTGTATTTATATATTGGGATCTGTACTGCTTCCAAGGAAATGTCCAGAATATAAGAAATGCCTGCAATTGGGGTTGCAATACAAGAGCAAAGTAATTATTTCAATTTCCTGTTACAGATTTCTGTTGAAACCTGCCTGGCTGAAAAAGAGAAACATTTAAATGAACAGTTTTCTCTTTGTGAAACTTGTGTACAGATAAGTTCTTTAAAGCAAAGATCAAGGATGGTTTTTTTCTTATATTGATAAGGTTTATTTTCCTCATATACCAATAGTCTTCTCTTTAATTATCCCAACAGAGTATTTGATTTCTGCTGGTTGAGTTTCTTGACTTGCATCTGTAAGTGGCCCTCATGAGGTTCATCAAGTGCTATAATCTTTAACAATAAAAATCCATGGGTGTTGCCTTTTCTTTCCCTATAAAATGGGGGGTTTTTTGCATAAAATTCCTGCCATATTTAAGGAAATAATCTAACTACACCATTTTTTCAAATAATTTAATCTAATTCTTATTTCCAATGCTCAGAAAGGCATCTCCCCATGTAACATTGCCTTGACATTTGC
The DNA here is from genome assembly GCA_013400315.1 of Bombycilla garrulus. Lineage (NCBI taxonomy): Eukaryota > Metazoa > Chordata > Aves > Passeriformes > Bombycillidae > Bombycilla > Bombycilla garrulus. The sequence continues at coordinate 203,625 of VXBU01016313.1, forward strand.
AGTTTAAGGAATGTTAAACTTCAAAAAAAAATCAATAACAATATTATTCAATAAAATGAGTGATATTTCTGGGAAGAAAATGATAAAGTTCAGACTTATTTTTAAAACTGTGTTGAGTTAAAGGTTTTTCTCATCCCACTGTAAACCTGATACTCATGGTAACGAAAAGTGGGGCTTCATCACCGGGGTTTAGTGGGTCAGTCGCTTGCTAATATTAGGACATATAATTTTGTGGGCTGACAAAGTCTTTTTTCTGTAGAAGACTGAATTTTTTGTGTGTCTTCCACATAAAGTAATTTTTTCCTCCTTTTGCTGGAAGTTTTCTGATGGGATCCAGCACAGCTTGAAAATGTGGGTTTATTTTTTGGTTTTTTTGCATTGAGGTTGGTACATCTTGGAATTCTAGCACCAGTTATGCGGATTTTTATGGGTTCTTGGAAGTAGAAAAGGAAAATTGGCAAAGTTAGTAAGTGTGAGGTTGGTACAATTGTAAGAAGACAAATAACAATCCAGTACAAATATAAGTTAAAGTTGTAAGACTGTGGTACTGTTGGAAGATAATTTTTATGGAACAATAAAGTTAAAGGAATCAGAAAAGGGCTTCATTCTACATATGAAAGGTTTAGATGCTCAACAAAAATTGGGCAAGATATATCCTGAGTTATAGCATCTTGGAAAAATAACTAAAGCAAATGCAAAATAAAATGAAGGAAAAAAGTGTGGGGGAAAAAAAACCAAAACATCTTTGGTATGAGCAGGGTTAAGATTTCTCCCTGCTTCCTCATTGATTTTCAGACTTGTTTAAGAAGTACATAAAATATGGGGTTGCAGAAAAATCCATCCCAAGAAAGATAAATGCCAAGTTTTTGTTGGGTGTGACACAGGCAGCAGTCTGGAATGTTAACTTTTGCCCTGGTCACCAATCAGCAGATAATGAGATTTCTAGTTCGAGCATATCTATTTTTTTTCTTTATTTTTGTATGGGAATGTGTTTGCTTTTCAGTATCTAACATTTACCTAATGCATTGTGTCACACAACAAAATAAATTGCTAGGTTTTCCTAGCACTGAGTGTTTCATAACATCGTGTAGCAGAGGATTCTCAGGAACACAGAGGTCAGCTGGAAATGCTCCCCTGGCTGTGGTTAGTTACAAATACATGGGCTGAAGTGGAGGAAAATCCTCCTTTTTTGATCACAGGACTCACTTCTTATGACAAATAGCAAAATTGATGTTGATCATAAAGATTAAGTAAGAAGGACTTCCGCTGCCAAGTCTCAGGGTTAAATCTTTCCTGGAGATCTGAATTGCTTATGGAGTCAGTGAGAAATCATAAATACAATTATTATGGTTTATGGAAGACTTGAGACTGTTCCCTGCACACCTAAGGAGAATATGGAATGACATTGGGAAGATTGCTGTGAACTTCTTTTATGCAAATGATTGTGAGGGGAAAGGATTTGAATTTATTCCAAACTGGAAAATATAAGATTTTTCCTGTGACTCTTGGGGAAGTTCTGTGCAGGGCTAAGATTTGGACTCAATGATCCTTGTGGGTCCCTCCTAGCTCAGCATATTCTGTGATTTCTCTATTGTTATTCCCTCAGAGATTTTTCTTCCTTCATCACTGGGAGCAAGCCAGAAGCTGTTGGACAATGAACAGATGAAGTGAAATATCTGTGTGGTTCCTCAAGAGCCTGGCTGAAATGATGAAATTATCCAGTGTGTAACTAAATGTGAATTTTCCCACAAAACATTTGAGTTTCCTGAGTTTATTGTCAGGAGAGCAACAGCCCCATCTATTATTTAGACCTCCACAGGCACAGTCAGTGCACAAAACCCTCACGTACCCCACTGCTGGTTCATTCTAAGTTAACTAAATTCATATTAATGATTTTTAGTAAGAACAAAGAAGTTGTTGAACAGTAGGAGAGAGAAGTTTATCTAGAGAAACCTGTGGAGAAGAGAAGTGGAGGGGTGAGAAACTTCAAGAGAAACCAGAGATTGAACCCGGTTCAGCACTGACCTGCTCAAAATTCTGTCACCAAGGTGACACCAAGCCCTGTGCTGGTGAAAAGGGAGGAAAAAAGTCTCTTTTGTCGCATTCTGTAGATAAACTTCAGATAACGATCTGCATATTTAATGCAAGAATACATAAAGATTAAATATTTCTGTAACAAATTTGGTGCCTCTACTTTTGAAGGAATTATCCCAGAGGTGCTCTGAAGAATAAAGATTTTGATCTGTAATGAAATTGATAAAATGTCTACGTATTTCCATTTCTGTTTCCAAAATGATCAAATTAACAATTTGCAAATAAGCATTTGTCTTGAATTTGTCATCAGTGCCAATATTGAAAGGAGCAAACTCTGTATTTGTTCTAAATCTGGACTTTTACCAAAACCAGTAAACTCACAGGACCTGTTGAGCATGTATCACATTTGTATAGGTTTAAAGCATAGAATCATGGAATAATCTAACTTGAAAGGGATCCAACAATCCCAGCCTGTGCCTGACAGCATTGTCCAAGGAATCCATGGAGATTTTCAGCTCCTTGATTTTACCAGGCCTTGACATTTCCTGCTGAAAAAATCCAGGTAAGACATAACCCAAAGCTGTTTAGTGAAAAATAACCCATCTAAATAAAAAAGGCTTTACATATTAAATAGTTTTTACTTGAAGTTTTGGAAGTGAATTCCCTACAGGATGAGGGACTTGTGTCCTTGAGCTGTCTTTTTAACTCTTTCATTCACCTTATCCTACAGCCTTTCTCTACACTCTGCTTTTTAGTATATGCAATTGTTTCTTCATTAGCATGAATTCATGCTCTATGGTAAGTGGTTCCTGCACATTTGTCTTCTTTTGAGCTATATTTAGATCTAGTAGAACTTCTCTTTCTGCTGGAAAAAATCACAGGAACATAAAAATTAGATAGCCTGAAGCCTCCACAGATTCCTCATGTTTAATTTTTCTGAGTTGCCATAGTAACTTATAACCAAAAAAATCATGTTGTGTAAAAAAAATACCCTAGGTAAGAAAAATAAAAAAAAAAACAAAAAGAAAAACTTGATAGAAAACCAAATTAAATTCCAAGATAGAAGATTGAAACACATTAAAATATAATGGATACCACCATATTTCAGACCTATGTAAAAGAGAGCATTTAAAAATCTAAAGATAGCAATCAGTCTTTAATCTGCAGCAATATCAGTAAACAGCAAGACCTTAGTTTTAAATTTTCTTTGTCTGTCCCAAGGGGTTGGCTGGTGACATTTATCTTCCTGCTCATTCCAACTTCTTCACATGAACTCAAGGAGTTATAGAGGAATTCAGCTATGGAAGTGGAATGGAATTAAAAAGCACAACAAATGACACTCAGATCTACCTCCAAGAGAAGCTGTGGCCACCCCTGGATCCCTGGCAGTGTCCAAGGCCAGGCTGGATGAGGCTTGGAGCAGCCTGGGACAGTGGGAGGTGTCCCTGCCCATGGCAGGGGTGACACTGGATGGGCTTTAAGGTCCTTTCCAGGCCAACCCAGTCTGGGGTTCCATGAAAGTCGACAGAAAAGCTCTTAACAAAGGGGACCCCCCAAAATTCAGGATGATTTCATAGGGAACAAGTGGGCCTTAATCTCTGCCCAGATTATCAATGTCCTTAAAAGCAACATGTTCCCAGCTCTTGGAAGGCTGACAACAATCCGCTTAAAGCAGGGGAATTAGCATCTCTTTATTAATACAAAACCACAAAAATTCCGTTTGCACTTCCACCTCCTTGTAATAGAATCCCTTGCAATAAATGATATGCAAAGAATATTCCATTTCTCTGAAGATGAAGTTCAGTTGACTTAGTAGAAATCCACAATCTACAAAGAGAAAGCACATCAAATATTCCCTGCATCCTTTAATAGCTGATTAAACAGTGACACTGAAATACTGAATCCAATTGTTTCCCCTATAAAAACTTTGAAGAGGCTCCTTGAAGAGTCTATTCCTATATGAAAATCCATGTGAAATATTCACAAAAACTAAATGAAAACTCAGAGATGCCTTGTGGGTGACCTTTTGGTGGACTAAAAACTGCATGTTGCTTGTCATTTTATAGGCTCCTGTTACCAAGTCTCACAGCCCATCTTCAAATATTATGGTCCTTTTTAGTTTGCTTCCTTCTTTAATAAAATAGTAAAAAATGTTATTGCTCATTTCATGGTCTTAATCATGTTTAAGGTGCACTGGCTTATTATGGTGAGGCTCGTAAAGATGAAAGAATAACCTGGGGTCAGTTTTGAGGCCCTCAGGATGAGACAGATGTTGAGGGGCTGGAGCAGGTCCAGGGAAGGGAACGGAGCTGGGGAAGGGGCTGGAGCACCAGGAGAGGCTGAGGGAGCTGGAAAGGGGCTCAGCCTGGAGAAAAGGAGGCTCAGGGGGGCCCTTGTGGCTCTGCACAACTCCCTGACAGGGGGGGACAGCCCGGGGGGATCGGGCTCTGCTGCCAGGGAACAGGGACAGGAGGAGAGGGAACAGCCTCAGGCTGGGCCAGGGGAGGCTCAGGTTGGACATCAGCAAGAATTTCTTCCCTGAAACAGTGCTCAAATACTGGCACATCTGCCCAGGGAGGTGTAGTCCTCAGGCCTGGAGGGATTTAAAGTCACATCAGTGTGGCACTTGGGGACATATGGTCAGTGCCAGGGGATGGTTGGACTCAATGACCTCAGAAGGCTTTTCCAACTTGAACCATCCTACGATTCTGTTTTGGAGCAGTGAGGAAATACTAACTTAGAAAAAGACTGAGAGGAATATTTTGAAGGAGATAAGGAAGTTGTGCTGACATGGCTTAGGCTGGGGGAAAGGATCCTGGGCTGTGTAAGATGAAAGCTGAAGAAAGACATTTTCTGAGGAGAAATTGAACTTGGAGATGAGGGAGAATAGTTGCACGTTAAACTCACTAATCAGAGACCGGCCAGGAGAAATTAGCATGACACAGAAAATCAGATTCTAACATTAAATTAATGTTGATTAAAAAGTGAGAAACTGATTGCAATGGAAATAGAAACCCCTTCTTCATCCATGGGGCATAAGCACCACAAAAAATTAATTACTAAAAAAAAAGTTCAGCTACTGAAGTATTTAATATTCCATAAATGAGCTCCTGGCTCTGAGTGGAAGAGTGGCTTCTTTTATCAGTTCATGGCATGCTTTGCTTGTGGAATCACTAAGAACAATATTGATGTCACTGAGGAATGTGCAACTGGGCTTTTTCCACAATGCTGAGTCTGTATAGCCCAGACAAACAGGAACACAGAGCTCCAGGATAAATGCAAACTATCAAACACTGGATTTTTACTCCCAGCAGGGGAAATGTGGACAGTCTATTTAAATAGTGCAGCTACTACATAACAGCTAATTTATTAATCATAATTGAGGTGCAATATGCTGCATTATTTAAGGCTTTCCTACATTTCCACTTGCAGTTATTTCAGGGAGATTCATAACTGTTGGCATGTGGAGCAGTCATTATTCTAATTAGGAGGGAAAATACTGATGGCTCAGTTCATCCTCTAACAAATCAATATTTAATTAACAATATGTCACCACCCAAATGTCTGGAATTAAATTTTGTGTGCTCTTTACCCACATTGCCCTATACTTTAAAATACTAGGACACATTAGTGAAAACTCACAAAAAGGCTGTCACGAAGCATTCAGGCAGCCAAGGTTTCTTTCAGCCTAACCTCAGTGTAATAATACATCTGGATTTTTTTTAAATCTGGATTTCTCTTTTAACTTAGATCCTTTTGAGCTATATGAAAAATCAGAAGTCCTCCAAAACATTGGTGTGCAAAGAGCTCTGGCTGGGAGAGTCAGGCACACTCAGTATCTGGGCTCAGTGAAACTTGGGGGTGGGAAACTTTCTTTCCATCACTTTTCTCCTACTGGGGTTTTTCCAACAGCTGGTACCTAAATGTAACCATATTATTATGTGCATGAATATTTACTGCAGAGGACAACAGTGCTCCTAAGGGAACTTAGGAAAATCTTCTGCAAATGCCTCATCTCTACTGAAGTTTTACTGGACAAAATACAGAGTTAAAAATTGAAGTGGGGCAATATTTGGCTTGAATTACCTAGCAATATTCCTCTGGTTCTCTTCAATTTCATGTTTGTGGTAATGAAGGATAACATTTAGGAATATTTCTTTTTTTTTAGGAATGTGTTTCTGCAATGTATGACAGCAAAAGGATATGGAAGGTGAGAGAGATGGCAAGATTGAAAAAGACACACAGAAATTATCAAAACAATATTCTCAACACAGAAAATACCTTAATATTTTTACATTAAGAATGTCCAGAATATTATTGGATATTATTAAATATTAAAAATGCTAATTTTACAGAAGCCCATTTCCCTTGGGACAAACTAGAAACTATTTTCTTGAGAATAATTTCAGGGTAAATTAATTTTGTAATTAAAGGTAAATTGTTTTGTTTTGTTTTGTTTCCAAGCTAATAGCTACTCATATTAATTTAGAGATCATGGATTTGTTGTTCATTTATGCTTCCTTATATTTAGTTATCTTAAAAGAGAAGAGAATATGGTACATTCAGAGTCTCCGCTAATCTTGATTGAATTGTCACAGCTTGGTTTTAACCTTTTTGAAATATTAAACTCGTAAGCCCTGGAGACTTTTAACTTTGCAGGTGGTAGCACGTTAAGCCTCCTCTCAGGCCTCTGCTTTTCCCCGGTCCATGACCAGCAGGCAGGATATAATCACTGTAATTCCTTCAAAGCCAGGGAAGGAGATCAAACAGGGCCTTTTCCTGCAGTAACTCAAATCCCAGGTGAGAGTGTTGGAGCTTTCCCAAGGCCATGGCTGTGTGCACCAGGGTCAAAGCAGTGCCAAAGCAAAGCTCTGGAGCACGGATTACCCTTGGCAAAAACAGGGAAGGGACCACTTCATTGCCACGGAGCTTTTCCTTCCTTAATATGAGGAAATTAGATTTATTCTTTAGGAATATGTATTAATATCTGTAGGAAAATGTTACACCGGTTGTTTTCCTGAGAAATAAAACCATTTAGGGCTTGTTATTGCATAGAGCTGCTCTGCCTACAGATCCAGTTCTGAAGTCCAAATCAGCTCTTCCTCAGAGCTCTCAAATTCTAGGATTTTCCAGTCTGAACTGAGGTGGGAAAAGGCTCCCAAGATCACCGAGTACAGCCTTGAATGAACACCTACTAAACCATGCCCATGTTATAATAATCTCTTTGTAGGATGAGCATAGGGAAACCTATTCCACAGACAGATTTTCTAGACTGTTTTACCCAGCTTTGCAAATTGCCTTCTTTGAAATTTTTAAGTCATTTAAATCAGCTGAAATTATTTTCTTGGCTTTCTTTACTTTTAACTCCATAAATCCCACTCAGATTGAGGTTTCATGTGCAAATAAACCCCCCTGCCCCTGTGCAAACCCTGTGCTCATGCAGAAACCATGCCCATGCCCACCATGCAGCTGTCTGTTTTCAGAGAATTTCTACATTTTGATGCATTTCCAATTCTTGTTTTGACCCTAGAACACAGAAACTGGAAAAACATCCATTGCTCTGGGGCCTGGTAACTTCAGCTTGGCTGCCCCAAAATCTGGATGTGAACTTCTCATGCAATGAGTTATTTGTGCCCTTCTGCTTGACAGCTTCTCTTCCTGGTTCTTTTTCCTTCAACTTTTAGCATGGTATTCAGGACTGCAGTCAGAAAGTCTGGAAAAAATGCAGGAATCAGAAAAACAGGACCACATTTCAATCCATCATCATACATATGAAACAGCCTGTAAGATGTTATTTTATTCTTTTATTCACAACAAGAGAGAAGAGACTTTAAATTTCATTTGAGACACAAACCAGGATCAGAATCAGGTTCCAAACATACTAATTGTTATCCCACAGGCTGACTGGAAACTCCATCTGATTACAGTTCCATTTTGCTCTGCTAATTAATATACATAAAATTCACTTATTTATCTTTTTGCCTTGAAAACAAAAGAGTGAAGCAACAAAATTAGATCTTCCATCACGTGGGAAAGAACCAGAAACAGAAAAAATAAGCTCCAGAACCTGATCAGCTTGTCTCTCAGGAGAGAAAAATATGACCAAAATCAGGAATTGCTCTCTATATTCCTGACCTGAAAAATCAACTGCATATGACAATTTTCCTCTCTGTTGTTGAGGTGGGAGTTGCTACCACACCTTGCCGGGTGAAGCTCAAGATAAAAAGTTAAAAATGAACTACAATTTAAGGATTTTAAAAATATTGTGCATTATTTAGACAAAGATATGCTTTGTATTCCTGCTGTTCTCCCATATTCTCCACATGACCCCAAATTACCACTGATCTCAGTTAACACGTGAGGTTTGTAAGAAACCTGGATGTGACCATGGCACAGTCTCACATCACAAAAATAAAAGTCCTTCTTAATATCTGCCTCCCTAAACCCAAACAGAACAAAGCAAACACTATCTGCAAATAATTTACATTTCTTTAGGGAACATACGCCTTAATGTCATGGGAAACTGCACAAAGTGAGGCAATATTTAAGTGGGAATCCTGATAGATTCATGGAGTATCCCTGGGGTGAATTCCACCCTGCTTGGCTACTGAAGACACTGATTCCCTGAAATGCAACTTCTGCCTGACCCCAGAGACAGGACTGGGACAAAGGTCTGATTGGCCCCTGGCATGAGTGGGTAGGAGTAACAATTCAACTTTTTTTAAATCTTTCCAAATATCCCTTTTTTTCTGAGCTCAGGATACACAATGAAGGTGCCTCTAAAGACCTAAGGACAGTGCCTTGGCTCTGTCTGGAGCCAAAGCAGAAATGCTGACCTAGAAAGGGAGACCTTCCTTGGGCAGGAAGGTTTGGTTATTCATTCCCTTGCAGCTGTGCTGAGCCAGTGACGAAAATCTGCCTTGCTACAGTTAAATATGAGGGACAGCTGAACTGAAGTGATACCACTTTCAATTCCCTGTTTATTTAAGCACATGCAGCACAGGAGGGTGGTGGATCTGCACCACCACACAGGAATTTGTTACAGATTCCTCCTCCCTAAACTCCTGTGAAATCCTGGTGCCTGAGGCTGGAGCCAGGCTTGTCTCCATGCACGATTTTTATCAGTGAACCCGGGATATTCACTCTCTGGCCTTCAGGAAAAAAGGGAACTGTGCTGTTACCACCTAGAGGAATTTTATTGCAAGTGGAATGATTAAAGCCTGTGCTTTTGGGAGTGTGGGACAGGTCTTTATTCTTCCTGCACCAATTACTCTGTGATTTGTCCAGCTATTGTTCCAGTTGTCTGTGGAATAGGACTCCACTCTTTATGGATTGGATTACAGGGAATGCTTGTGTTTGTGAGCTCTTAATTAAAAAGACAGCCCAGTCTAATTTACAGATAGGTCTAAGCTATAAAATTCAGCTCTAGATTTCAACTTCTTCCTTCCCTTTAGAGAAACAAAAGCCTTTATTAGGATTCAGGCTTTGGATTCCTCATCTAAATAGAGAAGGGCCAACTGTGAAATTCAAGTCTAACTCCATCCCACAGAAACCTTTGCGTGGCAGACATGATTTTATTTTGGATGAGGCACTGCAGATCTTGTACAAACAAACCCCACCTTCCCCTATTGTTTAGATACTGTATTAGCAATAAATCCAGTCTTAACCATGGAATCACACAAGGTTCCCCCTCATGGAATAAGCCCCACTTCATTATTCAGTATTTCAAGGCATGTGGTTATTCCTTCCACATACTGGGAATTAAATAATACAGTCATGGCGAAAATATTCTTTGTCTATGCAGATAATTGTCAAAGATGGCTCAGATAAGATCTTTGTTATCAGATAATTAATAACCAGAGCTTAGGTGAATAACAAATATGCAATTTATGTAGAAAATAACCACCTGAGAATGCTGAAGAGCAAGAAGATGCTGAACTGAATGATTAAATAAGAGGTGTATGGAAAAAATAGCTGGATATTTGGGTTTTCAGCTTTGAAAGCTTTCAGCTTTTTATGACTTTTTAAATATATTTCCTATATATTTATCTCACAGCTTATCAATATATAACTGTATTCCATTAATGTTCCACATATTTAATATCATCCCTGAAATACGTCTATAAGATCACTGCACATTCTAAGCATAATTTCTGTATTAAATCAGACACCTTTTCTTCTTGCTGTTTCTTTTTGCTCCAAGGATATTTCTTGACTGTTGTTGATCAATCCAGATTTATTTGAGTGAATGTCTTGAATTATTTAATTCACCCTGTATTGCTCTGCTCTGTTAGCTGGTATTGAACAACAGCTTTTAAAACTTTTTTCCCCTCATTATTTTGGTATTTGTATAAACTTTACAAAACAAATGTGAAGTTCTGTATACCTGTTTCATGTCAGAAAATTATTCCAGGCTGTTGCAGGCAGCCTTTTTTCTTTTGAGAAATGGAAAGCTCTACAAGCTTTAGGAAAAAAACATATCCCAAGGCAAATAAAAATAGAATCTTTTCAAAAGGGGATTTGGAAGATGACTGAATTAAATTTTTTTTTTTTTTTAGCTATTAACCTTTCTGCCACTTCCTATCAATATATACACGATAAAACTACATTTCCAACATGATCAGGAGAGTCCCCATCAATTAATTTTCTGTTAGGAAATAAAGCTATACAACTTCTCCACATCCATAATGATTTCAAGAGTTAATACTCTCATCTCCACAGCCAATATGCTCCACATGAAAGAGAAAGTGGCAACGGTCAAAACCACTGAAAAGTGAGGTAAAGGAAAAACAAACTGGTCTGCCTCTTAATTTTACCTGGTTTATCCCCAGCTGGGAGCAGGCATACATCCATGTCCTTGATCACAGAATCATGGAATGGTTTGGGTTGCAAGGGACCCCAAAGCCCATCCAGTGCCATCCCTTCAGAGCAGGGACACCTTCCACCAACCCAGGGTGTTCCAAGCCCCATCCAGCCTGGCCTTGGACACTGCCAGGGATCCAGGAGCAGCCACAGCTTCTCTGGGCTGGACTGAAAATCCTTAAAAGGGTCAAGTTTGCTATGGACAAAGTCCAAAGTGATTTCAAATATTTTCAGTTAAAGCCAAGATCACCAGTTGTGACATAAAATACACTGAAAGTACAAATTGTTCAACATCCATTGAATCTGGGCTTCACTGAGAAGAAAAGTGGAACCTGAAAGGTCAACACATGAACACCTGGGATTTTCATGAGGAGTCTTTTGCTTATTATTGAACGACCAGGACTTTTCCAAGTATACCTCTGGAGTATCATATCCAGGATGTAGTGGGATCAGTAGTTGTTGAATTATTCAATTCTTGCCTTAAGAAAGGGAAAACTTGCAAAAAACAAACAGGGAAAAATGAGTTAAATAAAAAGTGTTCTATCTTTTGACATTTCTCCCTTCCTTTCTTTACTAAAAACAGGAACTGAATATTTATTTTCTGATTCCCATGGCTCTATAAAATAGAATTAGTAAATATTGTATGTATAATTATTCTGTATTGTAATATAGATGTGAAAATAACATTTATTATATTATAATATCATATATTTTACTCTTATGCATAAAATTTTCCATTATATAGAGAGTGCTGGGGAGAGATTTTGAGGTTATTCATGGCATTCCCAGCATGGCTGCAGACTTGGAGCTGGGTTCAGTCTTATGGATCTATTTCAGGTGAAAACAGAAGAAGTTTGTAGATATATGTAAGATCAAAAAAATATTGTAAGTTTTAGGAGATACTATATTGTACTGTTTAGTGGGGTTGAATTTGTTTTATATCTTATAAAACTTCCCATTTTTCTTGCTATTTTTATTTCTAATAATAAATAGTCATTAAAGAATCATAAAATCATGAGTGCCCAAAAATTGTGACATCTGTCTAGAAAATATAAACAGGAATTTTGCTTGTATTTTGTTTATTTGTGTTTTCACTGACCTTTCTACTTTGAAACTTTACAGATACAGATTTCTATATAGTAAACCTAGAATGATTGAAATATAACAGCCCTAAACAGCAGGCTAGGATATGTTTCACTTGCAATTATGACAAATTAATTCATTACAATTTTGTGTCACATTCTTCATCCTTTACATTAACAGTATTTCCTTCTAGAGGATTTTACAGAACTTTTAGGGAAATTCTTTTAGGCTTTTAATTTATTTTCCTTCTAACAGGTGCTGCAGATCCTTTCAAAAATGTTCTTTCTCCAGAACAAACACCTAGTATAAAAATGAGGACAATTTCTTAGTAAGTCTTTACCCTTAGTTCTACAAAGCTGTGTTTCTCCAGTGAATTGTTAACAGTGGGATATAAAAAGGCTCTGAGCTCTTAAAAGTAACTTAAGAGCTCTTGTACCATGCAGCAAAACGTGGTTCTACTCTGCAGTTCCTTCCTGTTACATAAAATAAAGTTGTTTTTCCCCCACAATTTTTCTCTTCAGATATTCCACCAGCAGCAATATTTCCCTGCTGGAGCCTGGAGCTCTTTTGAAAATGTATTTATTATTGCTATGTTTATTGTTTATTTATTATCCTAATAAACATTTCTTTAGGATTCATCTTTGTTCCTCTTTTGCTTTACCCACAAGACTGTGCTGTAGCATCTTGCATTAGGAATTGACCTTGAAATTCTTAACTTCCAAAATAAAATTCACCATTTTTCACATAGGAAGAAGGAAAATAAAATATTTCTATTACAGTAGCCAAACATTTCTTCTTGTCAAATATTTTCTATTTTCTTTATTTTCTTTTTTTTTTTCCTGGAAACATTTAAGAATAAATTTGCCTGACAATTAACAACAATCTGGGGGTAGTTTGTATGTTAATGAACTGAACTGCATGAGGCTGTAGGAACTCCCACTTTGCCTGTTCACTCCATGAATTTTAACAGCTATAAAAACTTCACCTTGGAAGATATCCAAGCCTTCACTAATAACAACCTCGGCAAGAAGTATTTTTCCCTATTCAGAATTAATTACTTTTGTTTGTTTTTCAGTTACCTATCAAGGAGAGGTTGTCTCTCTTTTTTTAACAAAGTTTTCCTGACATTTCCCTAATTTCTGCTGGGTTTTTTTAGCAAAGTTATCCTCAAGAGATTTTTCTTTTTATATATATATTTTTTCCCCTCAGGGAGAGATTCTCTTGGAGTTTTCTCACTTTCTATTAAAGGAATTTCTTGATGATGCAATGTCTTTTGTCTGGATCGAGCCACCCTTTATGCACTCACTCCATATTTCAGTACACAGGCCGTAAATTTAGGAGTGCATAAATCACCTCAAACCGGAGGCTGACAGCATTTCATGGGTCTTACATCGTTTGCCACATCTGCCAGGCTCTTTCTCATCCTTCCCATCCCACTGTGCCTCCCCACAACAGTTTATGAGAGGAAATAAAGAAATTTTAGGGGTGAGAAAGCTTCTTGGAGTAGGAGAGTATAATTATCTCCCTGGGGATTTAGCAAGGACAGCAGGCTAAAACACTCCTGTCAAGGTGCCGTATTATCTTTAAAAACCACATGTGGCCAGATCCACAACGTATTTTTTTTGATGGATGAACAGGCTGTTGGAATGTCTGACCCAAGTGAACTTGCAGAACAACACTGGAGTGCTCCTGGTGATTTTCCAGTGCACAGCTCAATAAAAACAAGGCAGAGCCCTTGGATATTGCCTGCGGGTTACATCCTTATATTGCTGTTGGATAAAAATAACCCCACAGGGGAAAACAGATCCAAAGAAGGTCAGCTGGGCATCTAATTCCATCTAATTCTGTTGGAATTCTTCACCAGAGACAGCAGGAACACATGGAAGTGGCGCCAGCAGGAAGAAGAAGGGAATTCTCTTCCTCTGTGCAGGTGAGTCCCCAATTGCACCATCCAGGCAGGAAGGACACGGAACTGCTGAAGCAAGTCCAGAAGAGACCAGGAGAATGTTCCAAGACAGAATTAGGACATAAAGCAAAGGTCCAGTGAAGCTGTTTGATATTTCCTTTGGTGGGTCAGAGGGATCAGCTGAAGGTCATGTTCTAATGCATCAGGCACAGTGTGCTAAATGTTCATGATCACATTTTTGGGGTTTCATGGTTTCCTGTATTTTGAATGTCAGAAACAGCCATTCTAATGGGGACATCCAGAGCCCTTCCTCGGCAGCCAGGTCCCCAGCCATGGGCATAAAAACAGATCCAGCCTTCCTCAGGGGGAACCACAGAGTTGTAACAGTATCAGGGTTAATTGTCTGAATTATTGGGACACATTTTCATGAGCTCAAGTTATTAAAATGGGATTCTTTGTGCACCGAACTTTAGATGCTGACTTTGGGCTAAAAATACAAGCTGAGAATAGGCTAAAAAAATAATTTTTAAAATGTCTCTGATCATGGAGTTTTATAAGAGAAAAAACTATGAAAGATTAAATCTGGGATTCTTTCAGAATCCTCCTCTGGAGCACAAACCTGCCAGCATGCAAGAATCCTCCAAGTGGTAGGTCTGAGATTTCCCAGTTCTGGATTATTTTTCTCCCCTACCCTCAATGTATTTAAGGGGAACCAAGGGAGTTGGAGGGGGAAAAAAAAGAGGAAAGAGAGGCAAACATTTTCATTTCCTTCAAACCTTCTCTACCCCACACCCAAAATATTTCCAAATGAACACAATGTTTAGGCTAGATTATTTGGGCTTGGCACAAAACCATGGAATTTTAGGATTATTTCTCAAGTTCCATGGAGAAGATGTGGGCACTTGTTATGTGCATGTTTGAGATGCCTTCAGTGTTAAAGGAAGGCACTGATCTGGAAAGGGATTTCTCTTCCTCTGCTCCTGGGGAAAAGAGGTGTCCTCACAGGCAAGCAAGCAAGAACTGAAGTTTACTTTTAATTATACCAAAAGAAAACAGGGAAAAGCAGCTGAATTCCTAAAGGAACCATGTGAGGAAGCGCTGCCTAGAAGAAAAGAAAGCTTCCCTTAAAACAAACCTCAAGTTCTCCAGAGAATCCGTGTGGTGTCTGCACAGCTGTAGACAGTTTTCATCTAGGAGCTTGGAAGAGATCTCTGTTTCTTACACAAAATTAGGAGATTTGGGGCTCAGTATTCACAGTCAGATGATGTGTTAAATGACTTTTTCTCTCAGTTCCTCACTCTTTTAAGGCCTTTCCAAAATGATCAGGAAACATGGCCCTGCTCTAGGGAACAATTACGAGGCTGTCCAAAAGAAAAAGGGATGGTCAAAAAAAAACAAAAATTCAGTCAGCAATTACTCAGGCAGACACCCCCACTGAAGGGACATTGCAGCTGGGAGATCAGGCTCTTTAATGGTAGGAAAGGCTGGAGCTGAGGCTGACTCGGATTCAAGCAGGAAAGGTAAAATTCAGTTCACTTGTGACACCTTCCTGCTTGTCCCACTGCACAAACACCTGCTGCAACCTTCCAAGCTGGAAGTGTCCTCTCCAGCCACATAAAACACCTGTTTGGAATATTTTTCCCCGCTCTCCGTACATTTTCTTGCTTTTCAAGAGTTCCAGCAGAGTCCAAAGTGAACGGTCACACCATTTCTCACAACTTCTCTTTATTGTCACTCCCTTCCTATTCAGGCTCAGCCTCAGCCTCTTGCCCCAAAAAAGGAGTTTAAGAGCAATTCCATTTCTTCCTGACACTGAGCAAAGCACACTCACACATCCATCTACCTGAGCTTGGCAGATGAAGGCTGAGAGCCTCCAGCAGCACACCTGAGCCCAGAGGACCAAAGGGACACCCCGAGCCATGTGACACAAATAAAAGCTTGGGCAAAGGAGGATCAAAAGGGATCTCCATGGTTAAGAAAAGCCTACAGGTGCTGAGGCTCTGATCTTCAGGAGGAGGTGCCATATTTGCCTGCTGAGGAAAAGCAGTGAATTAATTCCCTTTTCTTCTTTGTGCTCCCAGCTGTAGTTTTCCCTGTTAAACTGTCATTGTGTCACTAGTCTTAAGAATTCCAGAACAGTTTGGATTGGAGGGGACCTCAGAGAGAATCCAGTTCCA
This sequence comes from Bombycilla garrulus, assembly GCA_013400315.1. Taxonomy (NCBI): domain Eukaryota; kingdom Metazoa; phylum Chordata; class Aves; order Passeriformes; family Bombycillidae; genus Bombycilla; species Bombycilla garrulus. The sequence goes on from VXBU01016313.1 coordinate 219,687, forward strand.
CCCCCTGCCATGGGGATCCTAAATCCATCCATCCTTCCTTCCTTCCTTCCTTCCTTCCTTCCTTCCTTCCTTCCTTCCTTCCTTCCTTCCTTCCTTCCTTCCTTTTCATGGAAGATGTGCAGAGATTGATTTCCAAATTGCTGATATAACTCACAATTCTCAATCCTTCTTGTTTGTCTTCGCACTTGTGTTTACTCTCTGTCTATTTTTTCCTTGTATACTGAAACTTATAAAACCAGGTGTGTAGGGAGTAAAAGAAATAGAAAACAATATGGGAAAAGAGTTTGTGAGAATCCTTTGAAAGAAACGGCACTGGTGTAAAAGGGGGGAGTTTCTTCCTGCTGGAAAAACAAAACTGGAGTGAAGAACATCCAGATTTCTTAGCAAAAATCCCCATGTACAGTTCTGGTGCAGAGACTGTAAATCCTGGCCCTGGGCAGCTGCTCCAGGAATGACAGTGAGGAGGAAAACAACCCAGCCCAGTGTCTCAGCTCATCCAAAGGGCCCGTCCAGGAGCAGCACGGGGAAGAGGAGGAGCAGCGGGACCATGGCCCTGGCCTGGCTGAAAGGGGACTCCTGGACCCATGGGCACAGTGGGGGTACATGAGAACCATCAGGGTCACAAATTCCTGCCTCAGGACTCATTAGGAATTAATTGTCTGCATATCACTGGGATTGGTGCCTCCAGGCCGAGCACCACCCCCTCTGTGTTGCCCAGATTTTGGGGCCTGCAACGTTAGGTTAGAGCAAGGAGAGAGCATTTGCTAGGAGAGAAAAAAAAGAATTAAGTAAATTGATATTTTGTTCTTAGTGCATCTACTGTATCACAATAGACACTTTAACACCAGTACTTGAAAGCAAACTGACCAAAGCTTCTTTGTATTTTATAAAGAAACACACATTTAAGAGAGAACACAATACCTGCTGCTCTAAACATTAAACAGGTTACAGAGTAACATGTTGGGTGTTTTCCCCTCCAGGATTTAACAGTCACAGACCACAGCTCTGCTGTCCTTGACTGCAGTGTGAGTTTTATTTGGAAATATTTGGAAGGCTGTGGGAGTACCCAGCAGCTTTTCATAAGAGACATCCTGCAGACACTTTTAGGGCACATTTTAGGAGAAATCCTTCTCCAGTTTATGCCCATGCAGCCCATGGCGTTGCTGGTGATTTACAGCTGCTCTAAACAGGAAAATCCTGTTCCAAGGCACCCCTCAGCACAGGCTTCCCCACACAAGCCCCGGGGAAGGAAGGCAGGGTGTGAAGAAAGGACATTTCTCTGGTCCCAGTGCCTTCCCCTCTCTGCCTGTGCCTGAGTTAGCCTGAGGATCAGGACTCCAGGTCCACAAATGCATTTCAGGGAGTTTTAGCTTGGACCAGCCTTGCTTCAGTCTTGGAGACCAAATACTCATTAAGGGCTGGAGTATTTCAGTGTCTCTTTGGCTTTAGTTCAAGTCAAATGGTCTCCTTTCCAAAACAATTATCAGTAAAACACTGAAAACCCTTTCAAGCGGGCTTTTCCCTTGTGGTACCTTTCATCCAAGAATACCAGAACCAGTTCATCTCATGAAAGGTACAAACTGCTGAAATGCAGTGAATTGCTGTGAAGTCTTGGCTGAAGCTGGGTTTAGATGTGATTGTGGTCAGGATCCCCTTAGAGTCAGCTCTGAAGGGATACGAACCCACACTGTAAGCTTGACTTTACAGCAACACTGGCTAAAGAGTCAATCTTTAAATGCTTATGAATATTTCACCTCCCTGCCCACTGCTTTTATAGAACCAGTGAGAAACCTCATAAAGGTGATTGTTAAAAAATTAAATTTAAAATTTAATTTAAAAATTAATATTCTTGCAGGAGGAGATGAATCATAAAAGCATTATCCACCTTCCCTCAGCCCAGGCCAGGGCTGACAGCATCTACAGCCCCGGGGCAGCTTGTGTCCGCTTCCTGAGGGAACTTTTCTCTTCAGTTCCTCACACTTCAGGTCAGAATAAAGGGTGCAGAGAAATAGGATATAAGTGATATGTGTTTACCTTGCCTGGGTGAGGTCGCTGCTCCCTACACATGGGAGAAATATCCCCAAGCACAGAACTTCATGTGTGTTTTTAAAAACTCAGGCCTCCATCCTTGTGATCCTGCTTGAGGTGAAACTGTTCGCAGGATGCACAGGTAATGCCACCAAACATGAGAATATCAATCAGGGAGCACAGGTGCAAAGGCAAACCTGTCCTGTATTTTTCATGTCTAATTGGCTGTGCTCAGTCCTGGAAAATCAAGATTGAAAGTTGCCTAAAGCTCATCAAGAAGCTGATGGATTTTTGCCTGCATTAATAAAGTGTCTGCTCTGCTCACATGTTATGAAAGGACTTTGATTTTAATGTTGAGAAATATTTTCACTTGTTTCATGGCTTGAGCTGCCTTCCGTTTCTTGGGACGTTTAATGTAAGTTCCCTTAAAGAACAAGTGGGTTTTTAGAGAAAATACCTGTCTTTTACAAAAGTAGAAGCATTTCAGAGCCTCTAGAATCCATTAGGTGATCCAAAATTGAAATTGTTTCTCCCTTTCGGCCAAATGAAAGGACTGTCATGAAATTAAATCTCTGACATGCCAAAACCCCCTGTTACTGGACTCTGAGAGGTTCTCTTCCCTGTCACTCCCAGCTTGGTCATCATCAGAGCAGTGCCACTCCTCGCTCCCCAGCTCTTTGAGGAGCGCCATCCCTGCTGACCCTTCCCACAGCCCCAGCCGTTCCAGTTGGGAGGACGAGGGGCTGGGAATGCGGCAGGGCTCTAAGGGGTACAACCCTGCGGGCTTTGTCCTCTTGGGTCGGGTTCTGCCGGGCTCAGCTGGGCACGGCTGGGGCTTCCAGAACTCGTCCCAGGCCTCGTGTGTGCGGGGCCTGCGGGGCCTCTGCTCCTCAGTGCTCCATGTTCGCTGCCTGGTGCGTTGCTCGGGCATTGTGTGGAGCAGTCTCTCTCCCTCCAGCTTGGGGAAGCGCTGCTCCTCAATTCCCCGTGCTGCCAGGACAGCCCCCAGCTGCGCCCCTGCCCCTGGGCCAGCGACAGCTTCCAGCGAGCCGGGCGAGGGGCCTGGGGCACAGCAGGGGCTGTTCCGCGTGGAACTCCTGGGGTTAACCAAGCAGCTGCGTCTATCAGCTCCCAGCACTCCAGGTCTGTCTTGTGTGCTCCAAATCAATATTTATGATCATCAATTAGAGGAAATGTGAAAACAAGGCATCTGAAAGATTAGAAACGGTGTTTTCCCTCTCTGTGGCACTGTGGGATTTGTCATTTGCGACTCTGTAAGGATACAGGATTTGGGGAGCTTTGACCATCTGGATGCATTTTGGCATCTGTTTTATTTCATTTATTGCTCTGTGCCGGTCTGTCCAAACAAACAAATCAAAGCCCTTTAGCAAAATTTTGACAATTTTAATGATGATAATTTTAAGGTACCAATATCTAAGAACATCTTGCATGGTGTCCATTAATTTTTCATTGATTTCATTGCGCAAATGGATTACGCATACAAAAAAACCCCAAACAAACAAAAAAAAACAAAACAGCAACAAAAAAAGTGTTAATTAAATACATTATGTATGACATTTTTCACATGCTTTTTTAAAAGTACAGCATTACCACAAGGTAGTACCTATCTGGATTATGAATGGCTGAAACTTTTGTAGGGAAAAATGAAAGCATTTACTTTTTAAATGACTAATAATATCTCATTTTGATATTATATTATTAAAAGTTTAGAGTATGAAGAAGGTTATAATTTCATCCACACAAGTTGAAATGAGATATAACAACTACTCTCTGTTTGCTACATAATACTGTATCAACATCTCTTATTTACAAGCTGAATTTTGTAGTCTTTTTTTATCCCATTAAAGACTGATCTTTTAATCAGAGATTTAATTATATGCGTTTTATCTAGATGTCTCTATAACAGCATTTTGAGAATATTATTTTTTAGCTGCAAATATGCCTTACTATTCATAGTAGATATTTACCCTGACTGTGGTCAAATGGAAATAACAATTTTTATACCGTCCTTAGCTCAAAGTAAATGATGCAGAAAAAAAAAATCAATGACTGATTGTTTATTTCCTTCACTTTCATTGTTTTTTATGCATCTTCTGTTGAGGTCAGAAAGGTACAATTTCAGAAGCTTGAAAGCCGAGTGCAGGGAGACAGAGAAAGACCATAGTGTTATAGTGGAATTTCAATCCAATTCTCAGATTCTCAAATTCACTTTTTTGGTTCAATTTTTTTTGATTGCTTTGCTTAATTTCAGTCAAAATTTAATTATTTCCCAGTATTCCATGATGTCTGAGGTAAGTAAATGGTATGTTCAATAATTATTGTGTGTTTGCTATTGAATTCCCCGGCAGGGCCGAAATATAAAGCAACCAGTCCAGGTGTGAAGCAAAGTCTCCTGAGTTTGTGTGAGTGCTTTAACAGCAAAATCTGCTGGACGTGGCCTTGAATCTCTGCACTTTTCTGGGATCTTTTGTGTTGAACTGCTTTTAATCCTGAATTTTGCTCTTACTTCCAGGACACTGTGAAAAAAGTGGCCTTTGTGATGGCTGCAACTAAAGGTTCATTTGTGTGTCACTGAGGGAAGGGTTCACCATGATGCAGGAAGTTTTGTTAACAGTTCCTTGCAGCATCAGTGCCCTGAGTGTTGTTGGCTCTTCCCTGTGAGTTGTGAGGACACATTTCCCTTGGCGCCGTCACTTAGATCATCCCACACCTCGGGTCCTGTGCTTGGTTTTGGGCCCTCAGTAAAAGAGGGACATTGAGGAGCTGGGGAAGGGTCTGGAGCACCAGTGATGCCCAGAAAGCCTGAGCTGGAACAGAGGCTAGAGAGAACAAAAGGAATAAAATAGATATTTATTGCAAGGATACACCTTGAGCACTGCAAGAGCCTGGGACTTCGCCCAAGTCAAATCCACAGTGGCCACAAAATGGCCGCCCAGTCGTGAGGCCTCACACTTTTAGAGGTTTTGGTCCATCAGCAGATTGGAGTTAATTGTCCAATTACAGCTTCAGGTTATGAACCTCCATCCTCCCTGTTTTTCTCTCTTCTCTTCACCATTGTTTTACTCTTGGACCTAAAATTTATATTGGTTGTCCTTGGTCCCAAGCTAGAAAAGGAATTTTGTCTGCCTCCTCTGAAGAGAGCTTACAAACACCTAATACCAAGACCAGGACTATACACTAAAACAGCACAGAGTCTGAAAATACAAAAGCTAAAACTTAAGGCATCACCAGCAGCCACCAAGGGAGCTGGAAAGGGGCTCAGCCTGGAGAAAAGGAGGCTCAAGGGGGAACCTTTTGGTTCTCTACAACTCCCTGACAGGAGGAGACAGCTGGAGAGGGTCAGGCTCTGCCCCCAGGGAACAGGAACAGGAGGAGAGGAAATGGCCTCAAGATTAGCTTGGATTTTGGGAAAAATTTCTTCATAAAAGGAGGAGAGCACTGGCACAGGCTGCCCCGGACAGAAGGTTAGAGTTGATGATCCTGGAGCCTCTTTCCTCTCCTGATGGTTCCATGATCTCAGTATCCCACACGGATTCACTCATGAAGAAACACCTCTGGTGTCCAATTGTCCTGGGCAGGGATGAATCCCCCTCTGCAGCTCTTCCTGTGGAAAACCCACCACGTGTTTGGAAGATTGAACCCACCCTTGATGAACAAAGTGCCATTGAAATGACATCAGAATCATGGATTTTCTGGATTTCAGAGGAAGTGGGACCTCAATTATTTATTGTCTGGGGCAATATTGCTCATAGCACACAAAGTGATATTGTGGAAAAAAAAAATCCACATTTCCACATTAATTTTCTTCATTATCTTCAATTTATATTAACTAATTTCCATGTGCTCCTTTCTCACCTTAGCTGGTTGCAGTCTTCAATTACCTTAATTTAACCAGAAATCTCCAGATAGGTCACAGCTCTCATGTTTAATGAAAAATTGAGCGAAAGAGGCTTAATAGAAATTCATAAGTTCCTGATGTTCTTTGGAGTAACACATACATTATTTAGTTCTGAGTGATGCTCTACACATTTAACCATATTTAGGCTGCTAATTGTACTGGATTTAATGTCCCTGTGGGAGTATCCTTCACAACACAAGACAGCATCTCACTGAACTCCCTGCATTGCTCAGCAAAGCAAAAACTACTCCTGGATATTGATTGCTCCTAATATTCAGAGTTTTAATGACATAAGAATGCTTTGTAGAATAAACCAGAAAATCCTTAATTACTTTTAATGTTCCCTGAACTGCTCTAAGTCAAGGTAAAGAGATAAGGAGACAATTTCTATAATGTTTTAAGGTGTGGTGAAATTTCTATTTTGGTTTTTTGTTCAATCACCATGGGTATTCTGTCTCAACACTTGGAGTCACTAATTCCAGTAGAAGCTGCAGGTGTTTCCACACTGAAAATATGAAAATAAGATATATTAGATATCTATATAAGATATATAGAATATAATCAGAAAATAAGATCCTCTCCCGTTTTTTTGGTCTTTTCTGTCTTACTTTACACTAGGAAGGCTCTAATAACAAACACTCTACAAATTCACTGGTGACCTAAAATAGACAAAGAAATGTTATTTATTCCAGAGTGCCTGATCCAAATTGGCTTCAAAGGGATGTTCTTCCTTTGGAATTTTGCTTTTTTCCTCCCCAGTACACGACTGCATTTGGCTCACAGCATTGCAAGAGAAAATATTGGTATTCCAAAGGAAGAAAAAGAAGACAACAAGAAAAAACGGAAAAGTGAAAAAAAAAGAAAGGCTGAGTTTTCCCTTCAGTCATTAAATTATTAAAAACATTGAAACACAGTATGTGGCTTGGCTATGAATAATATTTTTTAGAAGAAAAATATCTGTGAAATATTGAATTCATTCTGCAAAATCCACAGGGTAACAAACATTCTTTTAGCAAAAATTATGGAAGAGATTTTTTGAAAACATTTTCAAAAGTCAAAAAATTTTCAACTTGATTTTTTATAAAATCCTGGTGAAAAGAGGCTTCTATGTTTATTATATTCCATATGTATGTCTATTCTATCAAATTTGGTTTTCAAAACATCAATTTTGATGATTTCAGAGTTTCGCACCACTGAAATAATCAGTATTATGCAACTTAACTACTATGGTTTTCTAAGCTGATTGATGAAAACATTTTTGGGGTAAAAATGTTCTTTTTATTATATTTTATATCTATTTTAAAGGAATTTACTTTCTACCTTAAACACATTCAGAATTCAAGTGCTTGCTATCAACTTGTGGAGAAGCTAAGAATTAATGTAATTTAAAATTGCATGTTTCAAAACCTCGAAACACTAAACAGATACCTAAAAACCTACATAAGTATTCTTCCTGCTGCTTTATTATAATATTAAAATATTTCTCTAGATATTTACCATTTATTTTCTACTCTTTATAAAATGCTTCTCTTCCAAGAACACCACTAAAAGAAAAAGTTACTAGAAATATTTTATTAGATGTCAAAGCTGAAGATGAAACTCTAACCTGAAGCTTCACCTGTGCAGATTCCTCTTCATTTAGACTGCAATATTTTATCCCAAAGATTAGGATGGTTCTGTGGATATTGAGGCTGATTTATACACTGAAATCAAAGGGATTCATGGATCTGCATCCCGAAAATCCAGAGCACAACAGCAGCTGAGGGGATTTGGCACTTCTCATAAATCACTGAGTCAACACCAGACAGGATTATACCTTCAGTGGAAACCTGAGACACATTTCTTTATGGAATCTGTGTCCTACACTGGATCAGCCCTGGATGTTTGTATCATTACAGAGCCTGGGAAAAATGATGCCTTGTTCTGATAATGTCAGAAATAGAGAAATCCAGACAGGCTGGGGGGAGCAACACAAGACTTCTGGCGTGGTTCTAAGCTTGATGCAAAACTTCTGCCAGAAATAAAGCCGATATTTCATGTGGCAATGGAAATTTTTAGGAGGGGTGCCTGAATAGAGATACTGACAAATGAAATAATAATGGAATAACAGTATTTTTTGCCAAAATTGCAGTGCTGTTTTTTCTGTTGTGAATGTGGTCTGTCTCAGTTTAAGAATTTTCTCAATATGGTACAAAGAATGTTTAGTAAAAAGGAAACTATTTAAAAAATATTTATTAGATCGGATGGTTTCTACATTGTTCTAAATGTCTGTAGAGTAATTAATTAAATACAATCCAATCATATCACTCAATCCCTTCATGGACTGGCTGAGTTTGCTCTTGGAACAAGCCCCTTTTTCCCCCTTTTGTTAAATACTCACAATTTGCTAACTAAACTTATTATTAGACTCCTTCTGGGTTTTCACAGAACTAATAAATAATCATGGTTAATTTAAATTTTTTACCCTTGTGCCATTGTTGTCATTCCACAGGAGATTGTGCTCCTTCTCCAGTGACCATCCTTTAATTATTGCATCTTCAGAAAACAACTGCATCTCCTCTCAGACTTTGGTTTGCTCGGAAGGAAAAAAAACCAAAAGCCAAACCCATCTGTCACCTACATTTCACAGGGGAAGGGACTCCAATTCCTAACATTCCTATAACCTCTCTCTGCATCTACCCCAGCTGGAATTAATCCTGAAAGCAAGAACTGTATGAAATGCTCAATACAAGGTTTAAATAGTGCCTGGTATGATGCTAATTATTCCCAGTAATTAGAGAGAAAGCTCTTCCTGATACATCCTAACATCTGCCTTTTCCATGGCTTCCCCAAAGTGGTGGATTGTCACATAATCATCAAAACAGGAGACAGGAAAAGTCCTGTCAATCCTTTCAACTTCAAATGTACAAATCCATTCTGTTTCTTTCTTTATTAATTTTTAAGTGAATAATGCAATATTTATTGAATTAAAGGCGAGAGAAGTATAATGGTTAATATTCCTGGAGGTTCTGTAGGACGTGGCAAAATGAGTTGAGAATGTCCAGAACCAGGACTGAACAAATCTTCAGAATCAGGGTTCTGCAGGTCAGCAGCAAACCCAAAAAATGGGGAAAAACCCTGGGAGAATCTGAATACTGTTCACCCAGGAATAACGAGCAAAATGTTCTTAAATGCCAAATAGGATTACTTTTGATGGGCGAGGAAAAGCATTCTGCTTTTTGCCACCTAAAAGGAGTTAAGTTTATTCTTTTTTCTTCATTTCAGATTTTTTTTTTCAGCCAAAATGGTGCTGCATGGATTTGAACATTTAAAATGACCCTCCCAGTTAAAATAAGAAATTCAGCTGAACAGCATTAATAGAGTTAAGTTCACTTTACATTGAAACTAAATATCTATATTGGTGTTGCAAGCAGCGAAACAGGAAAACTAGTGAAAATTCTGAAATACTCAGTTTGGGGTGGGGATTTTTTAAAATAATGTGTTAGGAACATGAATATTTTATTAAATTTCTTCTCTTGTTCAAAATTTGGCTATGCCACCAAAAAATCCCCTCCTCTGGAGGTTATGTTAGAGGACAACCCAGGCTGATATTGATCTGCACAAGCTATTTATATTTTCGGGCTTTCTAGAAAGGCAGAATGCTTTTTAGCAGAGCACAGAAGCAAGGAAAAATCCCAAATTGTTTGTATTTGTAGCAATAAGAATGATCACTGGAGCAATATCAAACACTTACAATCCCCCTTCCTGTCTAGTCTTTTATCAAGTGATTTCAAAATGACTCATGTAATTTAAATTCTCCATTAAAAAAGCGGCTTGTGTTCTCTGAAGCTTCCAGCTGCAAGATATGATTGCAACATGATTTGTTACATGCAGGAAAATAATTGATCAAACCCCGAGTTCCACAGAGCCATCAGTCACACCAGCACCTGAGTGGGAAAAAATGCCATAAATTCACAGGTTCTGAGTTATGTCTGTGCCTTGGTGTGGGATGAAAAAGCTGCTGATAAAAACAGCTGCAAACAAAACTATATCTCAGAAAATAAAGGGTATCTATTCCTGACAATCTCTGGAGGGAGCAGAGAAGACAATTAATGGAAAGGATACCGTTGAAGTCAGGGAAATCTGTAAAAATTATGCAGAATCATCACTTATCAATTGAACATTAACCCAGAATTTCTGACAGCCAGCAGAAAACACAGCCCAGTAATTCAGTGTTCTCATGCCAGCTGCAGCTTTTAGTGCCTGCTTGCACAGAATGTCCTAAATTCTTGTTATCTGCTGTTATTCTTGTTATCATCTTTTCCCACAGATTTGAGAGACTTCTCAGGAAATCTGAGGCTGCCCCTGGATCCCTGGAAGTGCCCAAGGCCAGGCTGGATGGGGCTTGGAGCAGCCTGGGATAGTGGAAGGTGTCCCTGGCCATGGCAGGGGTGGCACTGGATGGGCTTTAATGCCCCTTCCAACCCAAACCATTCCATGATTCTGTGATTGCATAATTTTTAATTTCTAATTTTTACAGCATGTTGAGATGATCAGTTCCCTACCAGTACTTTTACAGCTGTAAACTCAGTGTTTTCCAAGGCTGACAACAACTCCTGGGGTTTCCTATAATAATGCCTTAAACATCCAACAGAAAATGAACTTTTTATGTGGTGAAGAAAAAGATTAGAGCCCATCCCATCTTTGGGCAGATATCCATACAATTTACCCTATTTTGCTAAATTACTTTATAAAAGTTTCTGACTCTCCAAGGTTTATTTTTTTCAGAGCCCCAGTTGAGGGGCTGGGATATTCTGGCATTGAATGGACTTTAAGCTGCCTCCAGGTGAATTGTCCCTTTCCACCCTTTCTGGAGCCCCTGCAGACCCTTGAAGGTGCTGTGAGATCTCCATACAGCCTTCTCTTCTCCAGACTGAACATTCCCAGCCTGGCTGCAGGGACAAAGGTGTTCCAGCCCCCTCAGCAGCTCGGTGGCCTCCTCTGGACTCTCTGACAACTCCTGTGCTGTTGGATGGCCTTGTCCTCTCCCTTTTCCTGGGACAAGTGTTCTGTTCTGCTGATGCCACCAAGAGGTGGAAAGGTACATGATTAAAATACTAAATTTCTATCAATTCAAACCACATTTCCTGTAGTGCCAGGATTCCTCCAGCCTTGACTCTGGGGCTGTGTGCCCTCCAACAGTGACAACCAGCAAGGGCTCCCTAAATCCACAGCCTTGCCACCTCGGCAAAGTTCTCTTTCCAAGTGCCCCATCCTTCATTTTCATAATTGGTGGTGCAGAGGAGACTAAATGCAAAGCCAGGGGATTAATTTAGGTGTGCTGCCCTCATCTGCATGTCCTTAACTCAGGCTGTGCACTGCACTCTGTTACGGGTCACTTCCAGGGAGATTGGACCAGAGGTGAGGAGTGACAGGGCCAAGAGCTGAATCTCAGGAAGAAATAGGTTGACCTGCTAAAACAGCAGGATTTATTCTGAAGGATTTATGTTCAGATAACATTCAGTCACAGAAAGCACAGAGTATCTATATTTATATCACCATAACTATATTGATATATAGACATAAATATCTCCTAATTTCAAGCAAGGAAATTAAGTAGATACAAGTTTTTAACATGTAATTCTAAAAGTGCATAAGGGCTTAGTGTTGAATGGAAGATACAGATCTCACCTGAATTTGAGCCCTAATTGGGATGAAAAAGTTGATTTTACCTTTAATATCTCAGGGCCTGGGTAAACAACTAGTCTTTGTCCTGTCCTGAAGGATACTCAGGTGCAGAGAAGTTTCAGAATATGGGGAAGATTCCAGAAGATATGCTTCCCCAGTCCCTCCACTTCCTGATGCTCTGAGCCTGGGGCTTCACCTCATCCCCAAAAGAAAAGGGGTGAACTCACACGTCTCGACACTTCACCTAATTGGGCTTATCAGAGGACTTGTAGCCAAAGCAAATGAATATTAATTATGCCTTCCTTAATCTCTTTCTCCTTCTTGGGTGCAACTGCCTACAAAGTTCTACCATCAGGGTTCATTGATTTTTACTTTTGATGTGCTCTCTTCATCATTTTCTCTTTTATTTTTGAAAAACTGTATTTATTTTTAGAGGTTTTTAAGACAGCAAAGTACTCCAGAACACTGTATTAAAAAATATTTATGTGCATATTGGATGCACTCCAACTTCCTTTCTTAAATATATATATTTTAGAGCAACAATAAAATAGATCTAGTGAACAAGATCTATTTTTCACCAATGATTATGCCAACAACAGAGGAAAAAAATAGATGAACCTGTGAATAATTTATAAATTGGATAGGAAAAAGGCAGATTGATCTGCGAATTTATTAAATATTAATAATCCTACAAGCCTGACATGATAACATAATTCAAGATAATGGTGAAGTTAAACCAAGCCATCTGTGCTGGGTGTTTAGAGCAGAAGTGTTGAATGGAGACCCTCATGTTCCTCTAGGTGAAGATTAGATATCCTCAAATCTTCAAGTATCTTCCAAAATGTGGAAATATCCTCGGGCTTGTGCCCTCTTTTATATCTGTTAAAGTCACTGTTAAAGAAAGTTAAAGGTGTTTCAAATATCCATCAGTTCTCTCATCCTGATGGTCTTGAAGCAGCTTTTACAAAGGCTCAGTACTGGGTACCTGAGAGGTAGGAGCATGCAGAACCCTTCAAATGGAAAGGGTTTGAGGATGGGGTTATCTTCCCAAAGATCAAAAATCCCACTTTCCCAAGGACAGAAAGGAAAGGAAAGGAAAGGAAAGGAAAGGAAAGGAAAGGAAAGGAAAGGAAAGGAAAGGAAAGGAAAGGAAAGGAAAGGAAAGGAAAGACAACCCTTCAAAACTCTGCTACTTCTGCAGTTCATGCAAACACACTAATAGGATGAAATTCCGTCCTTATCCCATGGTGTCCCCAGAGCTCATTTCCAGAGCCTGGGATCTGAGACAGATAAGCACTAATTTCTGAGCAGTGCTCATATGGCAACTGCTAAAGTGGCAGCTCCCTGACTCGGGTGTTCTGCTAATAACATTTAGTGGGGTTGGCAATCCCATTGATTTCCCATATGTAATAAGGAGAGTGCATTGCTACCTTCCTACTTAAGGTTTATTAAGCAGGCAGGATATTAGAAGTCAGAACTGATTAATTCAAGGCATAAACAATCAATTTGGGTTTTTTCAGTCTTCTTTTTCATTTTTTTTTCCCCGCAGTCTTTTCCCCTGACACATCCCTATTAGTGCTCTCATTTCTGGTGATGCTTGTTTTTTACTTTCCTATGTGAGTTTTCACCTTTATGTTAAAGAATGTATTAAACACTCATGGTTTTGTCTTGATTTGTGTCATCAGAGTCACATTGGGCTCAAGGGTTTGATGGCAGACCCTGAAAGGGCTGGAGTAGATAAACCTTGTCATACCCAGTTCACACCAATAGTGAAAGTCTTCAAATTATAATATAATAATAATAAAATAGGTGCGTGTTCTATAGAGTCAAATTAGGTTTTTTTTACAACAGACATAAAGGGAACATTTATTCTCTTTTCTTTGCATCTATTTTAAGGTCAAGAGCAGCCAGGGAGTAGCCTGTAATTTAGGTAAGCCGATTTCAGGGTCCTTGGGGGGAGATTTGTATCCAAGTAGAAAGCTCCTTTTTAACTCTCCTAATTTAAATAGAAGTATCTCCTAATGTCCTCCTTGCTCAATAAACTTCTACTGGAAATGCAGCATTCTCTTCTCCTTATTACTTATGGGAAATGAAGGGAATTGCTAACCCCTGGATATGGCATTGCCACAGCCACGGGAGCCAGGATGTGCCAGCGCAGCAGTTGCCATAGGAGCACTCTTTAGAATCACTAATTTGTCACAGGACTGGAGTGGGAATGAGCACCTGGAGTGTGACTTGATAATGATGGAGCTCTGTTCCAGTAATGAGCCTGCTGCCTTAGTGGAGCTCATTTTTATAACTTCAGGTAACTTCAAAAGAACACATCCACTGACAATGTTGAAAACATAAATAGATATATCTACATTTATTCAAGTTTTTAGTGGTACTCATATATTACACATATAAAAAGAGATATTTTACTACTACAAGACAGCTGTGAAATAACAGAAGGATAACAAGGGTAAAAAAAAAGGGCAAATCTGCCCCATAGCAATTTTCTTTGTTTTTTCTTTGTTCATGAAAGAAAAAAAATAAAATAAAGGCATAATCATACTAAAGGGGATTAAATAGAAAAGCAAAGCAAAAGTGCAAAACATTTTGACGTGAGAGTCCAGAGCCAGTTTGGAGTGCAATGAGACCCCCTGTGCCCATGTGTCAAGCATCCCAGGGCACTGTGATACCCCCATCAGTTCCTGAGCGAGTCATGGTCCTCAATTTCTGCTTTCCTTCAACAGCTCCTGAAATATCTCCTTTCCTTGGACCAGCTGACAGGTTTCTGGGCTCCAGCTGACAACTACTCTTGAAATCTTAAGTGATTTTACAGCTCAAGATGTCTCTCTGTCCACCTATACAATTTTTTGCTTCAGACTGTGTAGATCTTTCTTTCCCTGCATGCTGTACTACAAGACATCTCTCTCTTGGTGCTTTTACATTTGCTGTTACAGTTTCTCTGGGAGAATCCTTTGTTGCCAACTGTTACAGAAATCCCATTCCTGTTCTCTTCCTAGGGGATTCCTCACGCTCATTTCAGACAACTGAATTTGTCCATGGCTGTCAGTAAAGGGATTATGTCGGGCTACTTCTCCAATAACATGGGCTTTATTCTCCTCTGACTCAAGCCATCAAGGACTGCACCTTCTTTTTCTAAAGATGCAGTTAGAATTTCTGTGGTACAAATAGTATAAATAGTGGAGCTGATGTGGTAAAGAATGGAGCTTATCATGACAGGAGGAAGGAAATATGATTGAAACAACAACCACAACAAAAGGTCGAAACATTTAATTACACACTGCAAAAGATATCATAGCCAGGTGGGGACTGGTGGGATGATATAATAAAGAAACAAAGACTGAAGGTTTATTATATGGCTTATCGACCTGGGAACATCCTGAGCGGCTTTCTGGCAGAACTCAAACAAGGCTTTAGGTTTACAGTTAAATCCCCGGGTGTTATTTGTGACATTTTCTATCATCTTCACAAGCTTCCTTCCAATTACAACTTGTGATTTTCTGTGTGCAGTACATATCTCCATCCTTTACACCCTCCAACTCCCCAGAGGCTTCATTCTCTTCTGCTCAGATATTATGTTTTAAACCATTAACTTTTTCAAGGCATCCCAAAATCACAGGATCATTTTTTCCTTCCTCTTTACCCAGCCCAGGTGGAGGGAGATCCTTCCTGTATCATGATGTTCTTCACATCAGGGTTCAGAAGTTAAACCTGTGGGGTGTGGGTTTGCTTGGGTTTTTGCAGTAAAAGAGGGAGGAAAGTCCTATCTCCTCACATCAGAGTTTCCATCTCTTTTTATAATATTTAACTTCATTAAATGAACTGAGTCTATGGTTCTGCTGTGATAAAAACACTCTCTGATGTTGCAGCAAAGAAATCGTTGTGGCCTTTAGGGGAAAGGGGACACAAGGACTTGTGGTTCCCTGATGTGGGCACTCCCTCTCCCTATTCTTCAGCTCTTTTTAACCATCCTCAGCAAGTCAGTAAACATTCCTCTGTGCTTCTGGTGAAACTTTTCCTGAATTCATAACCCCAAAGCATTCTTCCAGCCCTGGAGTAAACTTTCAGGTCTTTAAAATGGTCCCTTCTCTTAAAAAAAAAAAAAAAAAAAAGAAATCTGCACATTTAGAATCAGAAAGAAACTGAAGAAGCTGTAAAATCGTATTTTTCCACAGTCCTAATAAATCAAAATCACTTAATTGTTTCAGATGTCAACATCAATCATACTAATTAGAGTGCTATAGCAATAAGTGAATCAATAAAGGCCTAAGAACAGTTGGATGAACAGAATTAACGAACTCTTTCCTGTTTTCTAGTAAGAGAAAAGCTCAAAAATCCACAAGCTGCATTTATCTGTTGAATTTTTATGCACTGATTGTATTCCAAAAGCAAAACCCAGTGAGAGGACTTCAGAGCTTTTCCTCCTGCACCAATCAAACTTTGATATATATGAGCTATAATGAGATAAATAGTGCATTTAAATGCCTGAAGTGGAGGTTCTGAGTTGCTTTCTCTCACTTGCAAATACTATCACAGCTCTTGCTGATGGCACTGTGGTGGAGTGCCCCTGCCTGGTCACCAGGTGCCTCCTTGTCACTGCTCCATCAGCAGTTTGGGGGAGGAAATATGGTGAAACTCTCTCCTGGGTCAAGATGAGGACAGCGAGATCTCTCACATATTAATGTCACCAGCAGAAGTCTTGACTTAGGGAAAGTAATTTAATTTATTGCCAATTCCTTGTAACAGAGGAGGAGAGTATGAAATACAACAAAACTAAATGCCCTTTCTCCCACCCTCCCTTCTTCCCAGGCTCAGCATCTCTCCTGACTCTTCTGCCTCCTCTGCAGGTCCAAGTGGTCTCTTCTTTATCATCCACACATTTCATCAGTGTCCTCCTACTGTTTATGGCAGTGCCCTTGATGAGATTGTAAATCATTGTCCTTCTAAGATATAATCAATAGATTCAGCAGCTCATGTTCCCTTAAGCTATGGCTTAAACGAGGTAAATGCATTGCACAGCTTTACCAGAGATCTGTACAGGACATTTCCATATTGCTGTGTGACCATGTATGTGTTTTTCATAAATATGCACATTTTTCTAAAGTTCAGAAATGAATACACAAAATAATAATAGCTAGAGTTTTGTCTTAGGCAGTGTCACCATGAATTTCCCAGCAGACTCACACTAGCTACTCAAAACTTTTATCATCCAGATATGATATAAATGGGATTTTGGTTTCTCTTTCTCCTGGCTTTTTATTTCTGCTCAGCCCCTGAAAAAAGCATATTTTAAAGCATTTTAAAAAGATTAGTCTTTTTAAAGCATTTTTTAAAGATCACTCTTACAGTTTTTTTCTCTTTAAAGATTTTCCTTCAGCTTTAATGAACAGTGTGGATACTGCTTCCTTTCACCAGGAAGGAAGGATGAAGCACCGCAGTAGCCCTGTCTCCTTCTCTGCTTTTCCCTTCTTGGTCTCCTATGCTTAATTTCCTCAAATATAAACAGCAAATAATGTCCATATACATATTTGCTCCTGGAGACTACTTCTACTGAAATTTTGGCTGTGAAACTCAGCAATCCCTAAACACTCTGCCTTTTTAGAACAGTGCAGTGTAACAGCTTCAGAATTCCCTTGCAGTTAAGGGAAAGTCATAACTGAAATGAAGCCTAGTACATAATAGGCAATACTAAAACAGCTCACAATTACTGTAATTTCACATTTAACTCACTCTCAGCTTATAGAAAAAAAATCAAGCAGTTGCTGCTTGTGCTGTATACCTTTGTATAGTTCCATTAGAAAATATACAAACAGCCTTGTTATGTGAGACACAAAACACTTCCCGAAATGTCGTCTCAAGCTCATTACTGGGAGAATGAGAAAGCTCTCTAATGTGATTGCTCTTTCTTCATAACAAAAGCAAAAATCACCTGTTCCTTGGAGTCTGAAACGAGTTGTGATTGGAGTTGAATGAAGTGCTGCTGATGAATATTCACTTGCACTGGCTGTGTGTGTGTAAGGCTGGGTTAAAATGTGTAAATTTAATCTGCCCTGATAATTTCTATTCATCAGATGAAGAAAATCATAGAATTATAAAACCACATCATGGTTTGGGTTGAAAGAGACCTTAAAGCCCATCCAGTGCCACCCTTGCCATGAGCAGGGACACCTGCCACTGTCCCAGGCTGCTCCAAGCCAATCCAGCCTGTCCTTGGACACTGCCAGGGATCCAGGGGCAGCCACAGCTTCTCTGGGCACCCTGTGCCAGGGCCTGCCCACCCTCACAGGAACAATTCCTTCCCATTATCCCATCTGACCCTACTCTCCTTCAGTCTGAAGCATTGTCCATTGTCCTGTCCCTCCAGACCTCGGTAAAAATTCCCTCTCCACCTTTCTTGTAGGCTCCCTTCCATTCCATACTTCAAGTGTCGTCTGAAGTCAATGTCAAACTTGCACAAAGCCGTAGCCCACTCTTTCTGACCGTTTAAAAAGAAAAAATAATTTGTCACTGATAACAATATTGGTTTTTATTAGTTTGGCTTGAGTCAATTGAACTGTGTCATAGACAGATCATTCCTCAACCATAATTTGAGAGTTTGCTTCTATTTCCAGAAGGATTAGATCAGACTCACTGGGTTTGTCTGATGTGTGTGCCTGCCATGGATACGCACACTGGGCCACTTTAGAAATACTGAACTTGGGAGGGAGTCCAGATGGACCTTGCTGATTGCCGCCCTTGTGTCTGTGAGATGTCACATTCATAGGTCCTAGAGAGAGTGTAGGGGCGGCCAAGTCCCACATAAATCTGGGAAAACAGCTCTGGTATAAAAATTGTGCTGAAAGCTGAGAGCCCTCAGTGACTGTGAGCTCGCTGACCTCATGGAGGCCTTTCAGTGCTTAAAGGGAGCTCATGGAGAGGAGATGAAGGGAAGCTTTTTACAGAATAGGACAACGGGAATAGTTTTAAACTAAAATGGGAGATTTCAATTAGATATTAGAAGAAAATTGTTCCCTGTGAGGGTGGGGAGGCCCTGGCACAGGGTGCCCAGAGAAGCTGTGGCTGCCCTGGATCCCGGGCAGTGTCCCAGGCCAGGCTGGACAGGGCTTGGAGCAGCCTGGGCTGGTGGAAGGTGACCCTGGCCATGGCAGGGGCGGCACTGGGTGGGCTTTAAGGTCTCTCCCAACCCAAACCATTCTGGGATTCTATAAACACCCTCAAGTGTCTTATTTATCTTTCATCGCTCCTTTGTTCACTTTGGTCCAGTCCTCTTTTTGATGCTGTGCTGGGAGTGAAACAAAAGCTGTTGTTCAGAGGAAATATTTAATGACTACTAAGCACCTAAGTCAGGGCTGCAGTTGCATGAATATGCTTGATTTTAAGCAGGATCCTTCCTTTTTCTGATGTTTGCCTTGGCATGGTCAGATAAACCCACATTTATCAGAATATAAAAATACAAGACAAGCAAACACACCAAATGCTTTAGAAGATGGAGCTGTATGAATTGTCAACAATTCCAAAGCTTTTCAGGCAAAACAGAAAATCTTTGAAAGTCTTGGCTTGGTTGGGCTTTACATGTTTGTCACGTAATGCTCAGATGCTCCAAAAATACTTTCACGATATGGGACCTTCTAATTCAAAGCAGAAGAAATTCATCTGTGACAATCAAAAATTCAGGGAAGTACAAAACCCACTCATGGAGTCTGATTCTGGAATCATCTATCACTTCAAGCTGATGTG
The DNA here is from genome assembly GCA_013400315.1 of Bombycilla garrulus. Lineage (NCBI taxonomy): Eukaryota > Metazoa > Chordata > Aves > Passeriformes > Bombycillidae > Bombycilla > Bombycilla garrulus. The sequence goes on from VXBU01016313.1 coordinate 239,047, forward strand.
ACTTCTCTTACTGGTGACATAGTTTATAATAAGCTGAAAATAATAAGTATCAAGCAGAGTCAGATGAAAATGCAGGCTAGGACAGAACTGTGGATCTCTGTATCCAATGTAATTAGGCCTGCAATGTGCTAACCATGGAAATGAAACTGGTAATAAAATAGGAATGTTATTTTCCATGACACAGTGAGCAGCCTGCATACTTTAATAACCACTAACTTAATGAGTTTGGAAGCAATGAAATTCTTTACTAGAATAGTAGGAATATAGCAGAATTGTATTTACCTCAGGTGTATTTCTCCTCCAAAGTTAATTAGAAAAATAAAAGGAAAACTATCAGAAAAAAAACATTTGGGTAATTTATCTATCATCTCAGAAAAAAAAAGTGATGGCATATTTATTTTTGACAAAATTATTTAAAAACTTATAAAGCAAATGAGACAAACACTGTAGATTAAAATTTTGTGTTGTTCTTATTCTGGATGAAAGCAAGAGATTAATGAGACATAACATAATCAGTGAGATGTGGTATAACCATGGAGGGCAGGTCCCTCTGTACAACACAGCCTGGCCAAGATTCAGCAGTATTTTTACACTAAAAATCAATGCATCTGTATGCCCATTTCTCTTCATCACAGTGCTGCTGAAGTATCCTATTCAAAACCAGGTTTTTAAAAGGTGCCACTCTTTTTAGTTTGCTTCTTCCATGAAATTGGAAAATACTCTGCTTTCACAGCTCCATCCTGCGAGCCAGGGATGTGAGGGAGCATCTGCCAGAGACAAATCTTTTGTACTACTTACACTTTACAATTTGTAAAAATTCCCTTTTCTTACCTGTAAAAGAAACCAAAAAACCCAAAAAAAAAAAAAATTGGCTAAATTTCAACCCATGGAAATAAGGAACAGAGGTAGATAATCTAGATATTTAAGTACTGCAAGAGAAAAAGGTTTTGTTTTGGTTTGGTTTTTTTTTTTGGTGCTGTCAATGCTCTCCCTTTGTTAGTGTCCAAATCCTGACCTGCTGTATGTCAGCATAATACTCCACATCAGGGGAACTTTTAACCTCAAAATTTTCAGTTTTTTACCTCAATTCAGTTTTCCAATTTCATCTTTTAGTAACAAATAAGACTTTTCACAATGATTAGCAGCATTGGGGGTACATGTTCAAAATGTTTAGGAGTAAACAAGTTGCCAAACAAATACAATTGAGCAATATATTCCCCTTTTCCCAGATTAATAGCAAATGATTTTTTCAGAGAACTCTCTCACTTTTTCTGTTCAATTTGTTCAGAGTAAGATTAGTGCGCAGTGATGTTCAGGCATGCTTTGACTTGCTTGACTTCTCTGATCCTGTTGAGCCTGGTAGCTGTACAAAAATGAGTTACATTCCCACTTCATCCTAAAGGAAGTATAAAAGCTCTCCTCAGGGAGACAAAAATACATTCTAAAACTGACCCTTGTTCAACAAAACTCGTACAGACAGAGGGGTACCCGCCATGCATCTGCATTTGGATTGTTTTTCCTTCTTTCCATAATAAGGAGGTGCAAAACACATTAACCTTGAAGTTTGACCCATTTTTCTCTCACATTTGCACACCCCCAGAAAGTACACAGGTATTTGACCTTCTCTGCCTCAGGTGCTCCATTATTCCACACGTAGCCTGTGACAACCAGAGCTCTCCAAGAGCTGGAGTGTGCTTTGACTCCTGTTACAGGAATCAGTTTTTGGGCTAAAATATTTCTCCAGAGAAGTGTCATGATACAATCTTGGCAGCTCATTTATTCTCTGGCGACTCCTCTTTCCAAGAGCATCTATGAATGTATTCATAGACAATATTTCACCCTGAAACTGCTTGAAAAGGATGCAGAACAGAGTGCCCTGTTTTCATGCTGAAAAATATGCAGCTAAAAGAAGCTCCCTCCTTTGTGCAGCATTTCCAGCAGTTGTACACCCTGTTCTGAAAGGAAACTCTTGTCCATATTCTTGTCACTGAGTGCATCAGAGGAAAATAACTTTATTCATTAATTATGCTTTCATTTGCACTGATCCCAGTGTGGTTGCACTGAACTAAGCAATCATCATAAATTAGCTCTTGTATCACATATTGCAAAGAATGAAGATTTTTTTTTTTTCAGTGGAGAAGAGGGAGATTGATGTTTTTAATTTAGCAAAAAAGAAAATGCACATACAAGTCTGTTCTTTGGTCATTCTCTAAAGTGTGTGGCTGAGAGAAATTGTTGTTTCCAGGCGCTTTTTCTCATTTGCCCCTCTTTCAGGACTCCTACTGTATTAACTGCACAGGGCTTGCTTACTCAAGGGTCTTACACTGTGAGTACAACTGAATGAATTCTGAGTAATAAAAGATGAGAGCCCCTCTGGACTTCATTTAAAGTTTGCTGCTCAAGAGGCTGGAAACTCGCTGTGGTTTTGCTCCTTCCTCAAGTATTCCCAAAAGCTCCAATCTCAATAGATCACTTGGGAGCCTGAAATGATATGTCTGTTGCCTACCAGCCTTGGAGCTGAGAGAAGGGAAATTGAGGTCTCGACCTGGATGTCCAAGTCTGTATGGAAAAGGCTACTCACCAAATGCCATCTATATTAGGATCTCTCCTGCTTATTTCAGCTTGTTGGGAAATTACACGTTCAGTAAGTGTTGTCCTTGAAGTGTCTCCAAGGCTTGCTGAACCTCAGCGTTAACCTTTCCCCAGTCTGAAAATCGACCATTTATTTCTGCGCTTTGTTTTCCACCTCTTTCAGCTGGTTTCTAATCCAAAGAGACCTTCATCTCCCACCTCAGCACTGCTTCGTTCCCACAATCTCCTTCTGGGGAGGACTTTGCTGCAGACTTTTTGAAAGTCCAGACAAATCATGCCAGCTTTTCCCTTCATCCTCTCCTGCCCAGACGTTCCAGGGATCATGGTGGGTCGGCAGCAAGGTGGGGTGTGCTGTGTTGAGCTCTCAATCGGCACAGCCAGACCATCAGCATTCTTTCAGGGCTTCAAACTGGGAAAATGCAGAATCAGAGAATCATTAAGATTAAGAAAAAATATCCAAAAATACCAAGTCAACCTTTGAGTAATCCCACCCAGCCCAGGAAATTGTTTCACTAAGTGTCACATCCACTCATTTTTTGGACACCTGCAGGAATGATGACTCCACCATCTGGGCAGCCTGTTCCAGTGCTCAGCCACTCCTTCAATGAAGAAATGTTCCCTGCTATCCAACCAGAACCTCCCCTGGTGCAGCTTGAGGACGTTTCCCCAGGGGGAAGCAGAGCTTAGCCTGAAAGTGTAATTTGGTACCTGATGAATGACCTTTCCTCTGGGTAAAATAAAACCTGGTGGTTTGGATCAAAGAGATTATTTCCTCTGAATAAAATAAGAAGTTGGAGTGGTTTTTGTGAATCCAGACACACCTAAAGGTTTCTTCTGCTTGATTCAAGTGCAGTGAAGACACAAGACACTAACAGAAAACATGAGGAATTTTCTTAGTGTGAGAGTGGAATGGATTCATGGATAAGGAATAGGGCAGTTAAGTGAGATTTGCTAAAAAAATGTTTTAATTTCTTTAAGTTTTCCAGTAAAGAATAAGAAAAAAATTGCAAATATTCAGCACCAGACCAGTGCTGTAGAGGAAAAAAAGAAAAAAAAGAAAATAAAAAAATAACCACCATCCAAAAAAAAACCTAAAAACCCAAAAAACACCGAATCACAAACAAAAACAGACAGCAACCAGCAACAGCAACAACAGCAACAACAGCAACAAAATAACCCAGAGTATAAAAGACAAAAAGAATGGAAACAAGGTACTTCTTTCTTCTGTTTTTCACTCTGTGTAAGCAGCCAAAATATGTTCCAGCATATTATGAAAATCTTTTGGGACAAGATGATGGAAATCCCCTAATTTAATGTTTTCTCTTTGTTTCCCATTTTGCTATGTCTATACAGAAATTTGGTGTTTCCAGTACCAAGATAATCATGTCCTGAAGGGGAGTTACTGGTGTGGCCCTCAAGGTGCTGTTGGCCCTGTAAAAACTTCACTGGCCAAAATATCCTTTCAGCTCTGAAGATTGCAACTGTCCCTTTTGTGGCTGTGAAGATCCAAACAGCTTCCACAGTTCTACTGGACATTTCTGTTGCCTTGTCCCACCTCTTTTCCACATTCAGCAGTTTCCCTTGCCCTCCCCAGTATTTTCCTACCCCCTGCCTGGTCAGCTGAGCTGAGGGCAGGAGCTGCTCAGCACTTCCTTCTATCTGGCAATTGTATTCAGAAACTATTTGGTGAAAAGTTTGTAGGCCTCAAGAACCTCTTCAGTTAAAGGCTGATTAAGAAAAACATCTCCTGGTTTCTCCATTGGGAAAAACTAATTACTGTGTTCTCAACATTGCTTAGTTTGGAGGAAAATGTTCTTATTTCCCTGGGAATGCAGGTAAAATAAGCAGATGGGGAGAAAGGTCTCAATTGTGGACATTCAGTCCACATATTCTTGATCCAACATGTACATCTTTGCCAGGATCAGAAGCAGTTCAGTGTTATTTAGCCTCTAACCCGGACAGCCTCTGTCTTGATGAATGACTCTCTTACAGCTCCTCCCAAGGGGCAGCTGAGCTCTGCTCCCTGTGACAGGGACAGGACCCAGGGATGGCTGGAGCTGTGCCAGGGCTGGAGATCAGGGAAAGGTTCTTCCCCAGAGGGTGCTGGCACTGCCCAGGCTCCCCAGGGAATGGGCACGGCCCCGAGGCTGCCAGAGCTCCAGGGGCGTTTGGACAATGCTCTCGGGTACAGGGTGGGATTGCTGGGGTGTCTGGGCAGGGACAGGGTTGGACTGGATGACCTTGGGGTTCCATCCCACTCTGGATATTCCATGATTCAGATTTCTGCTGGTGAATAAACCCATCCCTCTGTTGGGTTACCAGTTTGGGCACAATTAGCAGGGAGCAGGAACTCTGCCAGCAGGACATGCAGGGCTTCAAAATGAACCCATTATTTATTGTCTGACACACAAAATCCAGGCCAAGGACTCGGAGGCTCTTCACTCCCCAGGTCACGGTGTTGCCATCCTCCAGCAAAATCCTGGACAGCCTCAAGAACCTGAACTGAGCATCTAGCAGCTCCTGGGGTCCACTGGCCTCCCTGATTTTTCCCCAAAAAACACCTAATCCCTCTTCATGTAGGTGATTTTCCTCTTGAATCCTTCAGCTCCCCAGCTCACTGTGAGACCTCTCACTGCAATTTCACCACTCTCCTCCTCCTGCAGGTTTCATAGCTCGGGCTCTCAGCTCAGCAATTTTCTCAGCGGCCTGAGCCGAGGTGAAGCACCAGAGCAGGGCTCTGTGTCCTTGTCCGTGTGTCCCTCCTGCAGGGAGGAAGATTTGGCAGAACTCATCCAGTGAGTCACAGTTTTACTTCAGCAAAAGGCAGAGAAAGAAACACCACGGGGAAAGGTGGACAGGGGCCATATTGTTGGAGATGTCAGAATATAAATCAAAATTATTGCACCTAAATAGCCCAAGGAAATTTACTTTAACTGTAAAGGCAAATGTTTGAGAAAGTCAAATGAGATGCTAAATGCATGCAAATGTTTACTTGAACATTAACTAGAAAAATCTTCCCCCAGATGACATTTTAAAACAGCAAATTAATCCTAAAATATCATTACCCAGATCCAAGTTTTTTTGCTGTTATTATGACCATTCTGATTCTGAAGGTATTTAGTAAAAAAAAAAAAAAAAATTAATATTGTACTGTTATTCTGAATAAGTAAAAATAGATCACTGGCATGAGCTTTTTTAGAAGGGTTGGGATGCCAGTCTATAAATTTTGGAAGTGGGAGACAAGTCCTGGTATTTGAACTACAAGGTCAAAGCTTTTTCATTTCTTTAGGGAAGTTGAATCTCTGCCATGTATTTGGACACAAATACTATCCCCTAAAGCCAATAAGTTCTAGTGACAGTGAACAAAACACTAGCTAAGTTTCATAACTTTTCTTTTTAAACCTTTTTTAAGAATTTGATTTTAATTGGCAAAAGTATGTTTTCATTGGGTTTGTTTCACTGTATTTTGTATTTGTTTTCACTGCTCAACAGGGAATTATGGAAATTTTGCAGCAGAAAAAGATCCAAACTCTTAAAGATGCCCTGTAACCAAGCTGAGGACACAAGATTACAAGATAAATGACAATTTAACAGTAGCCTGCAAAAGAATAATGAACATTTATTTTCTCTGCACAAATTAATCTGACTGAGATGGTTGGAATGAGTGATGTACAGTGACTGATCTGTACCCCAGGTTAAAAGAGCCAGGAAAAGAAACTCTTTGCTTCAAGGAGGAGCAGGATTCATAAGGATGACTTTTAAGGGTGGCTGAAGTTATTTATCCTGATTTCCAACCTCATCCATGCATATGAACTCCTTATTTGCAGGGATGGAGCACTCTTGAGCTTGCAGGAGCAGATCTTTGAATTAATTCCCAAGCCCAGATTTCTTGGGCCCTTCCTCCTTCCAGGGCCTTATTCCATTTTTGAACAAAATCTTCTCTCCTGAAACCCAGGGCTCCAATCCTTCTTTGCACTTTGGTCCCTCTCCTCAAGATCCTGAACTCCTTCCAGAGCTCCAGACAGGGTGTTTGAAACCAGGAGAGAGAAGAAAAAGCAAACATAATACATTCAACTTGGAAAAAAACATCTGTAATTTCTCCGTCATAAATTATTTGAAAGGCCATTCACCAGTAGTAAGTATGGGAGTTTAGCATGTTGACCAATGGATATGGTTGGGAAAATCTTTTTCCAAGTAGGTTCGTTTTCATTCCCTTTTTCCCTGATCACTGAATCCTGCTTTGGTATCAAGAGGTACTTTAGCCATGGAATCGTTAAGGTTGGAAAAGCCCTCTAAAATCATCAAGGCAAATAATTCCCACCACTACCCCATGTTCCCGAGTGTCACATCCACATGCTTTGTCAACACTTCCAGGGACAGTGATCCCATGTCCTGAGCCCCAGTGCTGTGCTGACTCATCCTTTCTTCCTTCCTGCTGCTGTTGGATTTTTCAGCTTTATTTAGGGAGGGAGTGGAGTGACTCCAACTCTGACCTGTTTCCACAAAGCATCTTCACGGCTGTACATCCTCAGTGAGTTTCCTCAGCTCCGTCCCAAGCCCTGTGTGGAAAAACATCTCCCTTTCCTTCCTATTCTCTTTCAGGAGAAAAGGGAGCAGAAAACTAAAGCCAGTGAAATTGTAGCCTTGAGTAAATTTACAAGGTGGACATGGAAGCTGCTTATTTTTCAATCAGAAATTTGAAGCCATCATTGCACTTGCCTCACTAGGGAGGGGAAAAAAGCAATTGTTGGTGCTCTGAAATTCCGCCTGAATTCACCCTGGCTTTGTTTTTATGGCCCTCTGAAAAATGACTCCGAGAGAGCAGAGAGAGAGAGGGGGTTACTTTTATGGATTTCGATATATCCAAAGTGACACGGATGGTGTGTGGCAGGACTGTGATTAGAATGAAGAGTTCGGGAGACAGGGTCATCATAAAGTATTTATAACAGCAAGTTGTATATTTTCCCTGTCAGGAAACAATGGATGGGGAAGAAGTAAAGCTGAATTAAGTTAAAAACATGAAATGCCAGTTGGTGTTGAGAGTCCTTGATGCTGGTTGAATAAACAAAAGGAAGGATGAAAGTGTTTGAGAAGAAATTATCATAGTCCCAGGGACTGGTGAATTTATTCTGAATTAAAAATTGCATGTTTTGACCTCTATTTTTCTGGTGGTTCAGATAATCACCCTCAGAGCCTTATTTCCCATAGGCTAAAGGAGTATTTTACTGAAAAAAAAAAACCCAGATGTTGGGAGGGAGAAAAGTGAACACAATCTTTAAATGCTCCATGAAATATACTTGTGCATAAAAATTTAGGAAGAGTAAATGAAAAATCATGATGGAAATGACTTAAGCATTGGAGCAAATAGCCCTGCAAGATCTTAAAATATTTTACTATTTCAAGGCTAGTCAGCTACACAGTAATTAAAAGTAAATATAGTGCATTAAATAATAATTCTGCAGTGCATTCCAGCACTCTTTAGATTGTAATTACTGGAACTGCAACATATGCTGTAGTATCTCAAATAATTGGGATAATGGCCTTAGTTACTCTCTTACCCATTTTTAGAGCTGCTCCTATGAGACATGGAGACTTTTTTTCTTTTTGTTTATCATGCACTGTCCATTTTCTTTGGATTTTTTTTTAGAAAAAAGAGTATTTTTTACAACAAAAATTTAACCAAACTTCTTTTGCCGAAGGGAATGAAGTTCCCTTTCTGTAAGAGTTTCCCCAGTTTCACTCTCTAACCCCTCTCCCTGAAATTGCAGAGGACATGGGCACATCAATAGGTTAAAAACACGGTAAGACATGGATCTGGGAGAATACAGAGATTATCAATTTAATTACCTTGAAATATCTATTTTAACAGCTCCATTCTCATGGAAAATGAGTTGTTTATTGCTTTCTAAGGTTTGGAATAAAAGCCCTAAAATCTGTACATCAATTGGACATTTCAAACTTCCCAGAACAATTCTGGGATACAAATATTGTAATCATACAATGATTTCAGATAACTGAAACAGTTCAGTTATCTCAGGATTTTCCCAAATTATTTTTAATTCAATATTTTGATAATCAAGAACAACATGCTGGTGTTGATCACACCTTAGTGCATGATTTTGCATATTACTTTTGCTGAATATATAATGTTTTCTGAATATATTTTTAATAATCCATATTCAGGAAACATTGATTAGGATGAAAATATTTGCAGGCTCACAAATGAAGTGACCCACTCTTTAGCAAAATTTTGAAGGAGGAATGAGGTAAAAGTGTTTGATGATTTCTAATAAATACTCAGATTTCTTTCAAAATATGTAAATCAGCAACCACAGAGCAGAAATATGCTATTATACCACAAATACACTGCCAGATATTATTGTACTGACACCCCAGGTATCACTTCTTAAGGCTAAAAATGCCAGTTTTGATTAAAAGCTGTTATCTAATACAGTTCAGGGGAAGCACAGAGGATGGAAACTCCCTCTAACCTTTGAGCATTGTGTTCGAGGGAGTCAGGAATAAGTGACACAGCTTCCTCCAAAGCCATTAGTGGAGGATCTGGAATTACACCGTGAATATACTCTGGGTTTAATTGCTAATATTTTATTATGCTACCAGGTATTAGATAATCTGCTTAGTTGGGAAATGCGTGTGCTTCAGACAAACCAAGTATTTTAACAGCAGTAAATTCATTAATAAGGGCAAAACTGCAGTGAAATTAATTACATCCTGAACTTGTCAGGGATCTCTGCTCATATCCCCTAAAATGCTTTCTCTTCTGACTTCATTTTCTTGGAAAAAATTGAGTCATTGGAGAGAGAAACTGCCACGGCCAAGCAGAGAAAATGCTGAAAGAGAGCACATAAGAAAAAGCTTTTATTCTTTATACTGTCACCAAGGAAGGACTTTCATCCTTCATTTTATCTTCCTGGTATTTTGTGCCTCTTAGATCCACACACTCCTCTCTTGCCTATTCAGACTTCTTGGAGCTGGGAGCACCTCTTTGAGCTGTGAAATTCACCCAAGACCTGCCCCTTGCTACAGAATTTTGCCTTGGCTGGACTCCCAAAACTGAGAAACTGTGTCCCCAAGAATTCTCAGGATCCTGTTTCACCAAATTTCCTTTGCCAGAAGTCTCTTTTACAGGAGTGCTTTCCCTTCCTTTTGGGAGCACAGATCTCCAGATCTCCAGATCTCCGAGCTGCCTCTCAGTGCCCTTGGAAAAGGCCCGTGCAGGATTCCTGTGCTGTCAGGCAGGAGCAGCTCTGTGTGTTCAGTGCAGGATCCTGCTGCATTCTGTTCTATAAAATACCCTGAAATGTTCTTGGAGCTTCCTCTGAACTCCGTCCTGGGCAGCCAGGATTTCCCTGAGGAGTTTGGCACAGGAGGAGGAGGGTTCCTCATACCCTTTAAAGCTGTACCTGGCAGAGGCACCTAGCAATGCTCTGGCTGGTGAAACCGTGTTCCTGGAAGGCTCTTGTGTTGGAACTGGAATTTTGCTGTTCATTGCTGGATGTGTGGGGTTACAGGCATTGAGCAGTTTTATGGCTAACAGGTTATTTTATTCATCAATCACAGCAAGTGTCTGAGCCAGGAAAAATTCCACATAGAAGGCAAAGATCTTATTTTGGAAATAAGCCCCTTGGAAAAGCCCTCCCAGTCTATCAAGCCCAACCTGTTCCCAATGCCCACCTTGTCCCCAGCCCAGAGCCCTGAGTGCCCCCTCCAGCCCTTCCTGGGGTACCTCCAGGGATGGGCACTCCAACACCTCCCTGGGCAGCCCCTGCCAAGGCCTGAGCACCCTTTCCATGCAGAAATTCCTCCTGCTATCCAACCTGAGCCTCCCTGGCCCAGCCTGAGGCCGTTCCCTCTCCTCCTGTCCCTGTTCCCTGCGAGCAGAGCCCGATCCCCCGGCTGTCCCCTCCTGTCAGGGAGTTGTGCAGAGCCACAAGGGCCCCCCTGAGCCTCCTTTTCTCCAGGCTGAGCCCCTTTCCAGCTCCCTCAGCCTCTCCTGGTGCTCCAGCCCCTTCCCCAGCTCCGTTCCCTTCCCTGGATGAACTCCAGCACACCAAATGTTAAACTTCATGACTTGTTTGTTTGGTGCTCAGTCAGACATGCTAAAATTAATAATATTAAATAAAATAAATTCAGGCTACATTGAGATTAAACTCGAGATCAGTGCTAATACGGTTTGAATTTGCATATTTTGTTTGCTTTATTTATTCAGCACTACATTGAAATCCTAATGGAATTTGCCCTTCAGAAGGGCAAATGCAGAAAACACTTAATGATAGTGCTGAACCAGGATTCAAAGATGTATCATTTTTTTCTTGTTTATTACTACTTAGCTTTTAATGAGATATAATTGTATGATTATTAATACAGAAACTATTCACTGTCACTTATAACAACAATTTTCTTTGTTAGTAACTGGCAGCACATTATGCTGAAAGAAAATAACATCGATAATGTTTTACTTCTGATTAATATTTTGTAATTAAAGAGTTTTCGTTCTTAAAAAATAAAACTCATTAAAAGACAAGAATTCAGGGATATTCTGGAAAAGAAATCTACATTTGTATTTAAATTTAGTTACATTTAATTTTATATTTGAAAAGACAACACATACCTAAGATACCTATAAATTACAAGTCTGTAATCTATTAAAAATATTGTTCTCTTCAACCAAGAGGCGCAAATGTATTTTGTATATAAAATATAGGATTTATCATAAATTTTCTGTAATTTGAATTAATTCCATTTGCTCTGTAATGAGCTTGGTTTAATCATAACAATGAAATCTTGGAACCAGCACATCTTCTGTAAACACCGAAATGCTGAGTAAACAACCAACAAGAGCAGGTACTTTCAGTAACAGCTTCCAGAAGAGCTTTGTCTTGTGTAAAAAATATTATTTTTGGCCAAACATGCTCTGCAGGTCCACAAGAACTTCCATGTGAGATGGAGAATAAGGAGCCTCTGACCCAAAAGTGGGTGATGGGATCAGTCTGCAGGCAGAACTTGGTCAGTGTGTATGAGGGTGTAGGAGAAAAAAAAAAGTAGCATTAATAAGATTAATAAAAATTAATAAACATCAGTAAAAATCAGCAAGTTTTAATAAAATTAATAATAATGGGTAATATTAACACCGCAATATAATATATTGGTTCATAGTCTGAGCACTGCAGATAATTCATTGGAACAATTGCCATAGATTTTCCCTCACTGAAAAAAATGTTGCTTTTTTTTCCTATAACTCTTCTCTACTTTAAGCAAAAAAAAAAAAAANAAAAGATTGTAATAGTTAAGATAATAAATTAAATTTTAAGAATAAAATAAATTAAATAATAAATTAAAATAATAGATTGAAAGAATAATATTAAAATAACAATTAAGTTTAAATTTAATAATTTAAATTATTTTTTTATTTTCCTTTTCTCTGTGCAAACACCCTGGCCAAGAAAATAAAAGTATAGTGCAGAAACTTGTGTCCTTCACAATGTGGTTTAGTTGGGAGTGATGGGATTTGGTCAAATGTTGGACTTGATGATCCTGGAGGTCCTTCTCAGCCTTAATGAGTCTCTGATTTAATTATTCACATCCCTGGTGGTGATGGGGTACAGAAAGATGTGATATGTTAATGACTCTAAACCTTTTGGTAGAAAAAGCAAATTAAAACATGGAACCATCACCTTTTGCAGGATATTTTAAAAGAACAATGAGAAATGCAGACAGAAAAGATGTGGGAATATTGTATAAGGTAAATTATTTCTTAATTTGTTTCTTTCACTGGGTACATTTGAGACATGAAACTCAGCTCTAAAAGTCCCAATATCCTACAGGTTCCTGTAGTCAATTATTCAGCCAAACTTCCTTTTGCTTTGTAGAGAAATAATTATTTATATTTTCCCCCAGTGGATAAAAGTTCAGAGNTTTTTTTTTTTTCCCAAAAACCTTCCCTTTTTTAAAAAAAAAAAAAAAAAAAAAAAAACAAAAAAAACTCAAGAAATGGTATTTTGGGAGGTCAAGTGCAAAGCAAGAGAAATCCTAATTTTTATTTCTTGTTTAACTAAAGAATTATCACTGATTTTATATACTTGAAAATAGTTCCACATTTTTCCCTCTCTTTACAGAATCCCAGGAAAGTTTAGTTGGAAGGGACCTTAAAGATGATCAGTTCCAACCTCNGGTCCTTCTCAGCCTTAATGAGTCTCTGATTTAATTATTCACATCCCTGGTGGTGATGGGGTACAGAAAGATGTGATATGTTAATGACTCTAAACCTTTTGGTAGAAAAAGCAAATTAAAACATGGAACCATCACCTTTTGCAGGATATTTTAAAAGAACAATGAGAAATGCAGACAGAAAAGATGTGGGAATATTGTATAAGGTAAATTATTTCTTAATTTGTTTCTTTCACTGGGTACATTTGAGACATGAAACTCAGCTCTAAAAGTCCCAATATCCTACAGGTTCCTGTAGTCAATTATTCAGCCAAACTTCCTTTTGCTTTGTAGAGAAATAATTATTTATATTTTTTTTCCCCAGTGGATAAAAGTTCAGAGAAAAGCACTTAAAACCCTTATAGGAATTGCCATCCCTGAAAATGAAATTGCCTTCACCTCTGGAATGGCATCTCCAGTCCAGGGCTGTAGTTTGAGCTGTTTTGTTGGGAGGTTATCCCTGATAAAGAGTGAGAGCTGGAAGAAAATTTCCTACTGGAAATATTTATTTCCTGCTGCATTCTGATACATGATCTGGTTTCCAAAAGCTTTTATTACTGCACTTCATTTGCATTAATTACATACTCAAATTAGAAAGTATATTTGGGCTTGTAGCAATTTGTAGAGGAAATGATGTGTTTTAATTATTGTTTGCAGCCTATTGTGTGATATTGCTTTGAAGATGAATTGACCTGGAAAGAGGAGGGAAGGATCTCCTTCTTGGTCTTCCATGAGCTGCTTGAAGTCAAGGGGAAACCGCTGGAGGGAGCGGGGCAGCTTCTCCTTTCCTGCTCTCCCCCAAAACTGGCAGGAGTGGGCAATCAAAATGAGAAACTGCACCAGGCACATGGGAAGGCAGCGAACAGCACCTGGAAACTCCAAAGTGAAATTTAACACAACATGGAAAACCTGGGTAGAATCCCGTGCTGGGGGTGTGCCTGGGAATCAGAACCTCCCTGCAGAGGTGCATCAAGCAAGCGGAAGACAATGATAAACCTTATTTTCCACTGTTTTTTCATAAGAACCTCTGGGTTTTCTCTGATTTATAATCAAAATTCTTCTTCTTTTTATTCTGCTCCAATATGATTTTTAAAGTTCTAGATTTTTTCTGAGTCTTGGAGGGAATTAAAGTGAAAGGAAGTTACAGACACCGTGATGGTCTACCAGGGTCCAGTATTTACTAAATACAGTGGTTGTATGGGGAAAGTAATAAAACAAACAAACAAAATCCTAATTTATTTGTCTGGTTATAAATATTGACAGAGTCATGGAATATCCTGAATGGGAAGGGGCCCACAGGGATCATGGATCCGGCTCCTGTCCCTGCCCAGACACCCCAGCAATCCCACCCTGTGCATCCCTGGCAGCGTTGTCCAAACACTGCTGGAGCTCTGGCAGCCTCGGGGCCGTGCCCATTCCCTGGGGAGCCTGGGCAGTGCCAGCACCCTCTGGGGAAGAACCTTTCCCAAAATCCAGCCTGACCCTGCCCTGGCACAGCTCCAGCTGTTCCCTGGGTCCTGTGTCTGTCACAGTTTTTGTAACCCCAGAATTCCCCATCCAAGGGAGGACTCCACATGGGACAGACCCAGAGCGCAGAGGCAGCTCCAGGGCCGCTCCACTGGGCCACGTTTCCCACAACATTCCCCTTGCCAGAAAGCAAATCAGAATCAGCTGGGGTTCCCCGAGTCCCTACAGAGACAGACCATCATAGCAAGCAGGACAAGCCACCCTTTGGGAATTCAAGAACCAGCCAAGCTCTTTCACAAATGCATCTTTAATAAATATTTTTATTGTGGAAGCTCCACTATTATCCTGTATTCCCACTGCCAAGCCAGAGGGAAAGAGTCACCTTATCCTCAAAGGCACCACTGGGCCACATAAAAACTCCTATTGCATCCAGGATATTTAGGTATTGATATTGCTCACAGCAGGCACAACTCAGGAAAATAATTCCATTCATGACCTTCCTGTTTAAAAAAAAACAAAACAAAAGCAAAAAAAACCCAAAACCCCAAGAGTTAATTGTCTTTGGTTTTGCTGAGAATAATTACTAATAAACCTTTATTAGGGGGTCCTCCTGACCCACTTCTTTGCCATGAATTTAGTCTGCTTGCATGGGATTTTTTTAATAGTATTTATCACTTAATCTGTATTACCAGCTTCATGGCAAAAATCATTATATTCCTATTTCTTGGTAAGTTAGTTTTTCTAATGCATCAACAATTATATTTGGATTTTTTAATTATATAACCCAGTGCATGAGTACCCTCAACGGCCAAATTTCTGCACCCTGAGGAATGACTGGAGCTGTGCCAGGGCTGGATTTTGGGAAAGGTTCTTCCCCAGAGGGTGCTGGCACTGCCCAGGCTCCCCAGGGAATGGGCACGGCCCCGAGGCTGCCAGAGCTCCAGCAGTGTTTGGACAACGCTGCCAGGGATGCACAGGGTGGGATTGCTGGGGTGTCTGGGCAGGGACAGGAGCTGGATCCATGATCCCTGTGGGTCCCTTCCAGCTCAGGATATTCCATGATTCTGTGATTCTACACTCATGCTAGTGATTCATCACATGCTACTACCTCAAAATTGTTTTATTTATTGCCTGGATTCACAGGAAATTCTGTTTAGAGAATATTAATTGGAAATGTGAGGCTGTCCGCAGAATTAACTCGTGCCTTTTGGCATTATTGTTTTCCTCCTGTTTCCGCAGATAATTAATTATTTTCTCCGGCATACAGAATATGTTGCCAAAGATGCTGAACTTTAGCAGAAGAACAGATCTTTCTCTGGTTTTTGTTTTCATTTTTTTTAATTTTGTTGCATTATTCTGCTGAACATGGATCCGGAATTGATAACACACAAACATCATCTCAGTATGAAACTGCTGAGACTGCACTGGAACATATAAGGTAACATACCTAAAAAATTCTGAGGTAATGATGTTTTCTTTTTATTCAGCAGATACCAAAGCAAAGTTCTATATTCAGCGCAGTAAATACTGATTAAAACATCTTATTTAAATTTTAAATGAAATTAGATGTAATTGTTATGTTTGATACAGGAATTTGCTGTGAGGGAATCAGAAAATGCACAGGTGAGCCATTGGAATAATGAGTTTATCGAGAAAAATGAGTACTGATAAGCACTGGATGAGTAATTTTGTCTGCAGCATGAAGTATTCTGAGAAATAAATGCAGAATATTTTGGTGACAAGGTCACAGTGAGTAGCTCCAATAAACTACTTTATTTTTTGTCTGGCACCCTATGATGTAATATACTGAATGAAATATTAAAAACTGTTCATTTATATGGTGGTATCTTTAGACTCTTAGACTATTTCTCAAGACAGTCTTCAAAGGACTGAAAAAATGAATTATGGAAATCAAAAAGAAGAAAGGAAAAGAGTATTTTTAGTTTGGGTTAGCACTGCAAAGAGCATGTGGTAAATTGAGTCACTAAATCATTTTATCTCAGGATTAAACCCAGCCTTCAGCAAGAACTGCCAGCAAGAACTTCCCACTTTCAAACTTCTGCTGTAACATAAATTCTGAGGTGATCATTTTTTGGTTTAATCAATTAGATAAGTCTGCAACAGAATATTTAATACATTTATTCCCGTGGTATTTTTTTCTTCCTTATTACAGAATTGTTATGAGAGTCATAGAAATAAAACAAATAATATTGTCAGTGGTTGTTAATGAGATTTGTTGCCGTGGTTTAACCCCAGACAGGACCTCACATCTCTCACTCCCTCACCAGCGAGATTGGGGAGAGAGTTGGGAGGGTGAAAACTGGAGGGGTTGAGATGAAGGCAGTTTAACAGGGGAAGCAGGAGCCACCACACAAGCAAATCAAAACAAGGAATTCCTTCAGCCTTTTCCAGGGCTGGCCAGGTGTTCAGCACATCCAGGAGAGCATCCCGTGGGATTTGGGAGGACCACAACCATCCCTGCGGTCTCCCCACTTTCCTCCTTTTTTCCCCTCTGGATGTCCTGGGCGTGAAGTGACACAGGAGAGCCCTGGGGTGGCCAGAGGAGAGGCAGGAGAGGCCCTGGTTCTGCACGAGCACAGCAATAACAGAAACATCTCTGTGTTCTGGTCACCCCTGTGTCCAGCACAAACCCAAACACAGCTCTGAATCAGCCCTGGGGAGAAAATTAACCCCAGCCCAAACGCATCACAAGTGGGAGTTGTCAGGAGCACCAGAGGTAGATGGAAGCAGATCCTGGGATCAAGGACATTCCCGCAGCCAAGGCTGAGGTGCTGCTCAGAGTGTGCCAGGATCTCTCCAGAGCCCAGAGCATCCACTGCTGCTCCTCCCCTAAGGACTCCACAGTCCAGAACCTGCGGTGAAAGTGAAAATTGCTGGTCACCAAGTTCTTTGGTGTCGTTTCACTGGTTAATCAAAAGTGTGTGGCCAGAAATGGAACCCAAATCCACTCCTGCCTTCATGGATGGGGCTGCTGGGGCACTTGTGACAACAGCAACGTTCCTTGATGTTTAGAACCCGTGGGATTCACCCATGGGGAATAGAGCAGGGGGAGATTTTGGGCAGCCCACATCACTTGGAGGGTGACAGAGTACTGGATTGAATT
Source organism: Bombycilla garrulus (assembly GCA_013400315.1). Taxonomy (NCBI): domain Eukaryota; kingdom Metazoa; phylum Chordata; class Aves; order Passeriformes; family Bombycillidae; genus Bombycilla; species Bombycilla garrulus. Next base: position 256,457 of record VXBU01016313.1, read on the forward strand.
CTCCTTCTGTGAATTCTCCTTCCCTGGAGCCATTCCAAAGATGCCTGGGTGTGATCACAGCACAGCTCTGGTGACCCTGCTTTAGGAGCGCTGGGACTGCAGAGACCCCTTCCAACCCCAGCCAGCCTGGGATCCTGTGATTAGAACTGAGTGAAAAATGTCATACACATAATCCAATTATTAAAGGCAAAAACAAGGTCAGTCATGTTTGTATCACCTGAAATTAAGTTTCTCAAGTGTCTGAGGGAGAAATTAATGCAGATGCAAATTATTCTGGCAGTTGAGCTGGAAAAAGGGAAGTAAACTTAAAATTTTAATTTTAAATTTATGGTTTTCAGTAACTTCACCTAGGCAAGTAAACATATGCAAAAGAGGTGCCTGTGGTAGCAATAGGTTTGATTCTGCAGAAAATTACATAATAATTGTTCTTGTTACTCACACTTGTCTTTACATAGAGAAGAAAAAAAGGAGAAATATTAGGTAGAAATATTCAAATTGACTATGAAATAGCAATAAGGATGAAGGCAGAGACAGCAATCTGGGTCTTTCTAATATTTTTGAATTTATAAAGATTTTAAATATTCCTAATTTTAATTATTTAATTAATTAATTAATTAATATTACATTGATGCCTGTCTTTTGCCCTACACCTGGAACACTCCCTGTTTTTCACTCCAGGTTTGTACCTCACAGTGCAATCCTTGCAGTAGATTTGGTGTTGGAATGCCCAATACAGGGTGGACTGTTTGTGAGAGAGATGTCTTTAAATATCCTCGATGAAAACAAAAAGATAACTAAAAGATAAGCTTCTATATTGTTGTGGTTCATTGGTAAAGCTATTACCAATTCAGTGAGATTGAAAATAAGGAATTGAGTATTTAGTGCTGATTTTCCTGACAGAAACTCACAACCTGTTATCAAAAAAAAATAAAGAAAACAACCGAAAAAACCACAAACACACAAACAAAACCATCAACCAAACAAAAAGAAACCAAAAAACCAAATCCAAACAAACCCAAAAATAACTCAGAAAAAGCCCCCAAAACACACAACACAGGAAAATCATTCCAGCACCTTTCTAATCAGATAATGTTTAAACCTGTACTCATTATTAAAGCACAGGATTAGCTGTGTTAATTCTTCATATGGAAAGTCTTGTTTTAATCCTCTTACAGTCTAGGCTAAAACAAAGGTTTTGAATGTTAGCCCTGTAGGCTTTTTCAGGCCTCTGTATCTCACTGCAAAACAAGTGGAGTCTAACAAGAGCAGGGAATTTTTAATTCTCTAGTGCATCCCAATCTAGGGAATTGGTTT
>VXBU01016332.1:0-10347 GCA_013400315.1 Bombycilla garrulus
CCAGATGGGGAGAGAAGGTACACTAAGCATTTGTAGATTGCATTCATGGAGTGTTATGCTCACAGATGTAATGGCAACATAGCAGCATAAAAATCAGGCCTACTTGAAACTATCTAAAAATAGTTTGAAAATAAAACTGTAGAAACAGTAGGTATGACACATCACTTTGTAGCACATTTTAAAGAGTGTGATTATATTACCATTTGAAGTAATGAAAATTTACAAACCTGGAGTGTCTGCATCACTTACTCTCTCTTCCAAATCTGCAGCATAATCATCTAAAGCTGTAAATTAATTATGAACAAATAAGTATCTTGAAAGTAAAAACATGAAATATGTTTAATATTTCATTGTTTTAACCTGCATCCATATTAAGTCTGTCAATGGCTAAATGTAGCTTCTTAGCTGAAAACTGAAAAACCAAAACTTTATAAACTGACACTTGCAACTTGACTCATGGCAATCTAATGGAAGATATTGGGCCACTCTCTCTTCCGTCCTTCTGCTATACTTTCTGTAGGAAAACTAGAGCAATGAAAGCCATTCGTCTCCATCAATACTTTTTAATATTTTTTCTAATATGAATAAAAAATGCAAACATCCTCTATCTTCAAACTTGTAAAGTATTTTCTTTACTAATGTGCAGAAGGCACACTTGGTGATGGATCTATATAAGACAGGAATATAAGACAAAATCTAATAAGACAGGATCTATAAAAGATAGGAATCAGAAGCTGACCTTGCAGAATTTGTACTTCACTTCTGGCATCTCAGATTTAGAGAAATTTACTTCCTTTCATTACCTTGCTAAATTTGGGGTTTTCCTCTATAACTACAATTCTTTTCAATGTTGTAAATATACTTGCTATGACACATCTGAGAAAACACAGTATTGAAGGTAAAGTAACTTATCCTTTTACTTTGGAAGTATAATAGCTTGGATTCTAAACCAGTAATCCCCCACAGTTTGGAATAAACAGTTTTAGCTGTATCAAACAAATAAAACTATTTTTCTGTCACATCTCTGACATCAAACACAACTGCAAAGCCTAGAGCTAACATTTAGTCAAATATAAAATCCTTGTACAAACAGAAATCAATGTCTAATGTAAATACAAGAGACAGACCATATGGTAAAGAAACATGGTTAGAATCCTGAAGAAAATACTTATCAGACAGTAGGGAAACTGCAATATCCCCTTAATGCCTCTTCATAATGGGAAAGATGAGCTAATGCCATTATACATGATATCAAGCACAACATGAAGATGACTATAAGGTAATCGGATTAGCCCAAGCCAAATTTCAAAATGCTTTCAAGATGAATTAAGATGTGCAGAAAGACAGAACAAGGATAGCTCAGAATTACATCCTTGGTGTTGACTCACTCTCTGATAGCAGAGTCAGCCACAAAGAAACAAACAGTCCTGAAGGAAAGGTACAAAAAATCTGGATGCTCCTAATGCCAAGAAAAATAGTCTAGAAAAAGTCTAAATACTCTTAGTAGTGTAGACTGTACGAAGACAATATCAGCAATAAATCTCATTCTCACTTTTTTAGACAGTACAGCCACAGATCAAGGACTTGCCTTACTAGACCCCAGTCATACACAACCACAAGAAACACATAGTAAGTAAATGTTTTTGCACCAATGGAAGCAAAGTTTCCATACCTGTCACCTATTACTAGTAATAAAGATTTTCAACAGCAAGTATGATACAGTCATCCCAAAGTAGAATTCTCCAACACAATAACAACTACTTATTGAGAGAAAAAAAAAAATTCAAAATAATATATTTCTAAACCAGTCTAAGCTTTTCTATCTTTCTTTCTCATATAATTTGTTATATGGAGGCAGAAAACTATTACTACTGAGTATGGAAAAACAAAAGATACCTGGAACTTCGTATGATTCAGACTCCACTACTTCAACATCATCTGCCACAGGATCAGCATCTGAGAAATGAATACATTTGCAGAAATTTTAACATTTTTAAATCAACAAACAATATCACAAATCCTCTAATGGATATTATGTAAGAACAGTAATATTTCTAAGCTGAAATTCTAGGAAAATTTCTCTTAATGTCAGCAGGATATGTATCTATAGACTGAAAAAAGTTACCATTTTATTTATAAACAATATTGAAAATGTGTATATATGAATGAACTCTATACACATTTCCTCAAAAAAAAAGAGGATTCTCCACAGTCATTTCTGAATAAATTGGAGGAAAGAAGAATATATTCACCCTGCCTTCTCAATTGCAAAGATTTAAAGTAAATGGAGTTTGAATTTCTCCTCTAGTCTCCTACTTTGACTTGTGCTGTGGATGAGTAAAAGAGATACAGAAATGAGGAGGAATAACAGACCAAACTGAAGAGTTATTTTGGTTGTGAAGAAAGAAACTCAGTGCACTTCCAGTAATCAAAACTTAGATGACATCTACTACATGAGTTTTATCAAAAGGTATCAAGAATTATTAAGAGATAGGTAATATTTTCAGCAATACAAATAAAAAGCATTCAGAAAATTTTCCCCTAGTTGGATTTAAATTATATGACTCTGCTTTAGTATTTTGACTACAATTTTCATCATCCAGTTAATGCCCCAGGGTGACAAGATATGTGCAACTTCTTTATATGATGTCTTCATCTCTGCAGGACTTAAATATAGTTAATGCTCTTAGGGAGCCATATTTGAATGAAAGAAGAATGACAATAAAGTATAGAAAAGACTGTGTTAATAAACTTTAAAATTTAGTTTAATAAACCAAAAGGTCCAGAAGCAGATTCCATAGGTTTTACTGGTGAGGGATGAACAGATTGAGAGCAGTCACACCAAGAAGCACTTGGGGAGCTGGTAGATGAAAGACTAGACGTGGAACACCTCTGAGAAAAGGCTGAGAACTGGGGTTCAGCCTGGAGGAAAATACGCTCTGGGTGACCTAATTGCAGCCTTTCAGTACCTTAAGGGGACAAAGCTGCAGAGGGACTTTTTACAAGGGCATGTAGTGATATGAAAGGGATTTTGGCTCTAAACTGAAAGGGAAGAGGTTTAGATTGGATATAAAGCAAAAATGCTTTGCTGTAAGGGTGATGAAGCACCGGAACATGTTGCCCAAAGAAGCTGGGAATGCCTCAATCCCTGGAAGTGTGGAAGACCAAGCTAGATGGGGCTTTGAATGATCTGGTCTAGTGAAAGGTGTCCTTCATGGCGGAAGGGTTAGAACTAGGTGACCTTTAAAGCCCCTTTCAACCAAAACTATTCTATATTATTATATTCATGCCTCTATTGGGGAGAGATATGCATATTTGGAACACAGATTAATTTTGCTGAAAGCCCACAGAGCAGTAATTAATAATAGATGGTTACCCGGAGTCCAAAACATATAGGATTAAAATATCCCATTTTGATTAAAAATATATTTATTTCCTAAATAATGCTGTGGTTGAAACTAGGTACGGCTCTCTTTTAAGTAGAAATTACAAGTCCAGGTTTTAATGGGACATATTTTCATTTGTCTGGTTGAGTTTTCTTTAGTAAATTTATTTTTAAATGTATTTAGTTATTCAGATACCTTTCTGAACTGAGTCTGGTGTCTCATATGCTTCTGGAATTTCATTCTCAAATTCTCTGAGCACGTCATCTGTTGCAGGTGCTTCAAAAGATTCTCCATGTATTTCTTCCTTTACTTGCCACTGGTCATTTATGCTTTCATCTACATCTTCATCTCTCTCTCCTAATCAATAATGCAGAGTGTTAGTGAATAAATTTTCTTTGGTATATTCTATTAACAGCAAATAGCCTGTCTTCAGTGCTCTCTTTGTGTTTTCCAGCTAGTCTCCAAGGGGAATGAGGAGTGACAGAAAGCTCATCTGCACAGTCCAGCATTCCAAACCCAACTTGCCAGGACCTTCTTTGCCCACAGTAAAGGCCAACTCTGCTCTGTCTACTCTTACTCTCTACAGTGTTTTGAGGAAGCTTTTGTTAAATAACTGATTTGAGCTATTACTGCCAAACAAGTCTGGATAAGACACAGTTTTAGGATTTGGTGTCTGAACTTTCTGAATTTTCTTGAAAATGACAAATAAGTTGATTTAAATGTTTTGTGCAGGCAAAAGTACTTTAAGTGCATACCAAAACCAGACTCTGAGATTCATCTAGCCTGTGGCAGTATTTATAAACTCTTCAGTGATTTATAAGTGTTAAAGCATTACCAGGCTGGGAATGGAGAGCTTCATGAAGAATAGACTGAATTTCCTCTTCCAATTCTACATCAGCAGTCTTGTGCTCTAAAAGGATTATAAATTGCAGTGAAGGTAAACGCAAAAGGCAAAATCTAAACATTAACTCAAGGCCTACAGCTTTTAGTTCTCAACCCCTTTCATAAAGTTCCATAGAGACTGACCTGGTAAACCTCTGCAAATCACACAATTAGAAAAACAATTTTGTCTTGCTTACTCTCCAATATTGAAAGTATTGCAACAACCAAATCAGATTCATCCATCTGAAGAATTTATCTACACTGCATTTTTTTTCATATTTATTTTTTTCCAGGAGTAGCAACAACTTCAGGCCAAGAATTGTCTTCTAAGGAATTAATTTACTAACACTTTCATCCATTACCTTCCTACAGTTTAGGCAGCAGCACTAGCAAGTTGTATTTGACAACAAAATGTGAGTTGCAGCAGTAGGGTCCTGTTTATAAACAGGACATAAAAAGGGAAAATAAATACTAACATTACAATATCTTGTGCTGCTACAAATTGCCAGGAGAAATCACAAATTGGTTTCATGGACAAATGATTGCCATCTAATAAACCAGACCAGAACATAGTAGGAACTTGTATGAAATGTTGTCTTCATATAAATGTCCTGAAATGAACATTGAGAAACCCTACAATGACACAACTGACAAAAAAGCTCTAACCTAGATAACAGCTGCATTTTCAAATAAGGATCCAAAATGGTACCAGTTATTAAAAACGGTCTCACAAAAACAAAAAACACCCAACCAAGAAACCATATTTTGATATATTTTATAAATTACATGCCAAGAAAAGTAATGCAACTCTTTTAAAACAAAATCTGTATTCAATAGATTCCACTAGCCATATGCTCTGTATTTTCATGTTTATGTATTAGGTTCACATAAATATCACATCAGATAAGCCTCTTCAACAAACAGGAAAAAAAATCTACTTTCTGAATAACACTAATGCAAATCACATATGTGTAATGTGACATGTAAAACAATTTTTTTGGAATCCCTCTTAATTCAAATACATTCTACTAATAGTATAGGGCTTTAAAAATATTTAAATTATTTTTTAACAGTTGGAATTCCATTTTTCGCATTTATTATATACTAGTAGTTCTAGTGGAAAAGTGAGTATTATCTTATTAAGTTGGTTATTGAGAGAGTTTTGTTTGTTTTTTAAGGTGAAGAATCTGCTGCTATTCTGGTTGGGTATAGAGTAGGAAATAAATCTAAACCACAACCGTACATCATCATAAAGTTGTTCTCATGTGATACGGCTACAACAGTAACCATGAAATTTTACACTTTTCACGGCCAGTGATTTATACAAAGTTATAAACAGTTATTCCTGTTAAATAAACTTCAGTAGATAAGGAACACAAAATCTATAAAAGAGCTTGCATGCTCATGACACAGAATTATAATTCAAATGAATCATCATGTCTTTTTGTTTTGCCTACGATTCACAAAAGGTCTTACCTGATTCGACATATGACTTTTCAGCAGGCTGGACAGTCTCCTCAGATTCTGGTGATGTTGGCTGTGCTGGGACAGATCTTTCTTTAAGGCCTGCATTTTTCAGTTATAAAGTTAACTTTATGCCCTTTTTGAACTGATTAAGTTACAAAATAAGAAAGATCTTTCAATTAAATTAACTGATGTTACACTCTCCAAAAATGCATTCAAACAATCACAATTGCAGGGCTGCCATAATATACAGTGATATATATATAAAGACTAAAGTGTCTTCAGATAGCAAACAAAGATGTTTGGAAGACAAACATACAATGAGGAGGTAAAAAGGGACAGAAATTTAAGCACTTGCCTTTATTTCAAAGTAACTGAACCAATTACTATGGTATTCTCAACATCTATTCCATATCCAGTAAAAAAAAAAAGCAGCGAGTTTTCCTCTCTGCTTTCAATTTGGGCAAAAGTGCTTTATATGATCAATTTCATAGGTTCTATGAAGAACTAGTTTGAACTTTATGAAAAGCTGCACAGAATGAGAAGAGTTATTTTAAAATCATGTATTAACATCTTAGAAGACCTGATTAATATTAGTTTGACAAATAAATGACTATAGAAAAATTAAGACTGATGGACTTTTACCACTAAGATCCTGACTATCTATACCACAGTCTCTATATCAAAACACAATGAAAAGAAAGCAATCAATAAATGTAATGATCAACACCATCCATCATGGCAGAAGATACAGCTAAGATAGATCATGTCACATCTTATGACACCATAATCCTCAAGAATGTGTCGGTACTAGACTAATTATCCTCTCAACTCTCCTTTAGGAGGGTTCAAGCAAGACTTACACAAGAGCTTCAGACAGGGTATAAGAAAAAGCTCACACTCCCACAACCCCCCAACCACAACGAGGGCAGTGAAATTGGTGCAAAAGACTGCACAGAGAGGCTGGGCATTCCCATCCTTGGAGGTTTGAAAGACCACACTGGAAAATGGCCAAGATCACCCTGTTTTGAGCAGGATGTTGGAACAAGGATCTCCCAAAGTCCCTTCCAAATGGCATTTGCCTATAATCCTATATCCAAGGTAAATTAAGGTAAGACTCCCTTCTGAAGACACACCACTGCCCAAAGCAAACTAGTTGTTCAACAGCTGCATACATGGAAATCAATAGAAAAGATAGTATGTAAGAAAGCAGAGAATAAACTATAGTGAACACACCTGTAGTACTAGCAATCTTGTAAAAGCAATTCTGAAGTGGATAAATATTATATTTCAAGAAAATACAATTAAAAAATAATAATGACCACATTTCTATTGGAGTCAAACATATCTCAACGCAAATAGGAGTAGTATGTCTCAAACCAAATTTGTGCAGACTAGAGAGATATTTTATGCATTGTGAGAAAAACATGCATTTGTTTCAAGTAATGGTTACAGGAGAACAGAATTAAGTCCATCTTTTTATATTATTTAAATTATTTGAAGATAGGTAGTTAGGCTGTATCCAAAAGAAGTATAACAAGAGTCCCCCACTTTGGAGTCAAAATAAGAAGTTAGAAGAAAAATGACAAATTTACACTTAGTTTTTGGCCAATTTTCTTCTGTCATTAAAAAAACACCCACCAAGAATTCATCTTTTCCTGCAGGAATATTAATGGATACAAGAGTAAGAAGTTACTTCCTTCTACAATCATCTTAGGATGGAGAAAAAAAACAGTAAGTCATCTTAACCACCCTCTCACACTTCAGAATCCATAAGCATGGAAACAGCCACCTTGCTTTCACAAACACAGATCAGTTACTTTATACAAACACTGCTTTAAATAAGTCTTCGTACCCTCAATAATCCACATGTTCAGTTCCAGACAACCACATACTCTGCTTCATGAACAAGAAATTAATTCAAGCATTTCAAAAGATGGCCAATATTCCACACCCCAAAAGCACTATGGGTATGTAACAGGAAAGAAGGAACCAACAAGAGTGCCTTTGTTCCACTTGCACATTTTTCAACTTGTCCTTCAAGCTTTTTATACACACCTCTTGTGTTTAATACTGATCTCTATTCAATCTTGTCAAGTATGTAATATACTAAATAATTTACTTTTAATAAGATATTATTTTCTCTCTCCTGTTTATTAAAATTGCACTTAGCTTTTACTTGTCTGGTGCATTTTTTGAGCTTATGTGGAAACTTGCATTAAGTTTAATGACAATAATATTTCATAGAGATATACAACAACACAACAGATCTCTGGGGGAAAAATACTTTATTTTGTGGCTGTCTGTATAGCCTGGAGTGCTGCTCAAATAAAATTTTCTTTGGAAAGGAGAAAAAAAACCAAACAACCCAACCTTTCCAGAGCTCCACAAACTTTGGGTCATAGATACAATATGTTAATCAGAACAGCAATTCATTTCAAATTTCACTCCCACACAGTTACAAGTTCTGTCACATTATGGGAGAAAATATAAAGTGATGTGCACTATACCACTGGGCCACCATCCTTGAGAAGTGTGATTTGAATCCTCTGGTCAAATATGCACTTAAAAACTTACCAGAGCAAAGCTGAATAAATATATCTATCACCACCAAAACATAACAGAGAATGTTCATTATGGAAGTGCATTCTTCATTCTCTCATATTTTTGCTATGCACATCTCTTTCCTCCCTCTGCATGAATTTATAAACATTTAGAAAATACCTGAGAGTAGGTAATCTCTGTTAATTATCAGAGCCAGAACCTTAAGATATTGTACTGTTTTCTACAGCTTTAATTTGAACTATTTTTTACAACTATTTGAATATTTCATTTCCTCTAAAAGAATCAAATAATCTTTAACCTAATTATCACATCTTATAACTCCAGGGATCAAACCGTGATGCAGACATATATATGGAACAGCTAAGGTAAGTGTATTGCCAACTTTTTTGTTACACACAAAATTCTAGCAAAACCACAAACAGAATTAACCTTCAGGACTTCAATCCTAAATTACCATCCACATGCATATATATACTCATTCTCATTTTCACTCCTTAGTTTTTTTTTCTTGAAACTAATGCTGCGGTATATCAAGAATCAGTCTTAAACTTCCATTACAATTTTTTTTCTGAATCCTAATTATATTGTGTAATATTGTCTAATTATATTGTGCAATTCCATGCAATATAATCATACCGGATTCAGAACAAAACATTCTGTGCCATATACCTGCCTTCAAATTTATTTGGAAAATATCCACTTCTAAATAAACTTGAAAGCAACCATAGATTCAATAATATTCTGAAATCTCTCTATTATCTCTGCAGAGATGTTTTGCAACTCTTATTTATTCTAATGACACTGCTGGATAAATCCTTCCTTGACACTAAAAATACAGAAGCTGTAAAGTAATACAAGATTTTGCTTATAGAAGCACCATGCACTTGAATGTGCTGAAGAAGATAATACAAAAAATATAAGCTGTTTTCTTAACAAGTTCAACCAGGATAGAGTAGTACTATCATATCACATCTTAAATGTACTTGGAATACAACAATACCTATCAATGATGAAATAGGTGGCCTGATTTTCAGCAGTATTCATTACCAAAAGGTTGGCAAACTTGGCAAAAAAGTCAGGACATAGTTAAATAAAAAGTGATAATTAATCAAGCTTCCAACACAAATATAGAAAAATAAAATAATTAAATAAATAGNGAACAGTTTAAAAATAATATTATATATAGCCTTTGTTCACACTTATTTCCAGAAAACATTATTTTCTTATTGCCATATTTACCACATTCATATAAATATGCTGAATTTTACATTCTTGAGGTCTGTTCCTCATAAGCAGAACAGGAACTCTTGTTTATTTCNACTTGGCAAAAAAGTCAGGACATAGTTAAATAAAAAGTGATAATTAATCAAGCTTCCAACACAAATATAGAAAAATAAAATAATTAAATAAATAGGGAATGGAAGAAAAGCAGAAACACATTGTCACGGGATCAAAAGACAAAAATGTAAGAACATCTTGATTGAGTATATGCTGGGGTCTCACAATAAAGTGCAACACTCAAGTTAGTTTGACTATTTGTGTACCAAATAGTATTCTCAGGAAAAAANTCCTCGTTTTCTTTTTTTCTTCTTCATTTTCCTCCTTCTTGGATTCCTTCTTCTCCTTTAATTTCTTGAGTGATTCTTTAATAGCTTCTTTTACTTTTTAGTTTTTCATTTAAAAAAGAGGAAATGTTCAATAAGAGAACCATTCTTAGGCCAAAATTCATCTTATGAACAACCATGTAAAAGCTTTGATGNTTCCTTAGGGAAAAACTTTGGCAGAGAATAAGTTATATTTATTTGTTTAATTCCTATGTCCATTAATGCTCCTCCCGGTTGTTTCTGTGAAATATAAATATTTTATGAGTTTCCACTATAGGTGTCCTGTTAATATTGCTTTTAAACTTGCATTTCATATAAAACACTCAACTTTCATCTCCACATCAAGCAAATATAAGTAAAAAAGGCAGGAAAAAAAAATCACAAAGACCCAAACCCATATTTAGAATAGACTTTAAGTAACTGTCACCAATTTGACATCTGAGTGT
>VXBU01016335.1:0-17286 GCA_013400315.1 Bombycilla garrulus
GAAAATTTTTTTTTCACTGCCGGTATTTCCTTGTGCCTCTATAATTGTCTCTGTAAAATAGTAGTCTTCTTTGAAAAGGGCTAGCAATTGCTTACAAAAGAAATAAGTATTTTGATTGTGGCAATGAATTATCCACTATATTAAGAGCTTTTCTGTTTTTTTCTATTCTGCCTTATGTATGCTTGCATTTCTGTTGTGAAAGGATCGAAAGTTCTGCTGAAGAATGTCTTTTCTTCATTTTTTGATTAAATGAAGCTTCTATTTTCTGCTTCAGTGGTGAAAAAATATGTACTTAATGACAAAATTTGCAAGCTTTGAAAGGTGTAAACAACATAAAACCACATCCAAAAGTAGGTGGCAATCGAATTTAAAGCCAACAGAGCAACTTTTCAGCTGAAAGTGTAGCTTCTACAGTTTCTTGGGTTTGGTTTTTATCTTGTTAAAAGTTCACAAATTACTCAAATATAAGAAATACCCCTTTTGGCAATAATTTAACATGATGAAATTTTTAAGCTTTTCCCTGCTGACCAAACATGTTTCAAACAATTTCAGCTTGAGATTGACATTTTTTTTTCTCTCTGACCTGCTTCTTCTCTCTCTTTAATGTATATCTATGGACGTGATGGTGTTTTGTCTGCCTCTGAGATCTGTCAGTGCTACAGGACTACTTTCCATGTCTGCACTCTTACGGTTCATATGGGATATATATCAGCAAAAGGTGTTTGGATGGCAAGTTTTGTCCTCTCAGGATATCAGATATCAGATAAGAACTAACATTTCTGAATGCATAAATGCTGTTTAGATTTGTATTGACTTAAAAGGACATGGATACAGACTAACCCAAAGCACTTGACATAATTAATTAGTTGTGAAAACTGTCATTATATACTGTATTCTTTGGATGAACCAATTTTTGCTATATAAAATAAGAAACCATATACCTACCAAATTTTAATCAAGTTTGGAACAAATAAAACAAACTTTTTGCAAGTAATGAAAATTCTAATTTTCATTTACCTTGGTTGAAATGGAGCATGTTTTTAAATATATGTGGAACTGTTGTTTTATTATTAAGAACAGAAATATATCATTATAGTAGGTTTGTTCAAGCTAGATTTTGTGTACAGTTTTGGCAATATTCAACCAAAACATCAGGTGTAATGAAGTACTATTATTTGATGAGTATCCTCTGCAATATTAAAACTTCATCAAGGATAGATTAATAAGACCATTTTTAAGGACAGAAGTTTGTGATCCCAGAATGCTTTAAAAAAGTTATTGATTGCTTAAGTCTTATATATCATCTGCATATTTCAAAAAGCCACTGTTAAAGGTTAATCTTCACACTTGTGACCTTAAAAACTCTTTCTTTTCTTACTTGTGTTGAAAAAATACCCCCAAATCTCATATAGTTTAAATATTTATATAAATGGCAAAAAAATCCCTAAACACCAAAATTGTCACACACTCATTTGATTTACATGAATGACAAATAGATGTTAGAAATTAAGGATTCATGCAAATTTGCTTCCTGCAAGTTATGTCCAATGCTTTTTTGGAAAGTGTGTCTTATCCTTCTATCAGCCTAGAACACCGTTTGCTATACATACTTGAACCCTACAAAATAAAAACAAAACCAATTAAGTATTCTAGTTTCTCCATTACTTGAAGTTTAAATTCGCACCTGATTTTTTACTTAGATAGATGCTTTAACTAAAAAAAAAATTATATACATAATGGTGAGTTTAATGAGTTTCTGAAGTCTGTATTAAACAGACAATAACAACATAAATAACAATATTCTTCAATGTAAAAGATTAAACTCAACAAAGCATTCAGGGTTTTATTATAAGCTCTGCCTGAGTTATCACTGTACTGACCTTATTGGCCTATCTCCTCACCATTCTTCTGCTTTTAACCATAGAAGGTATCTTATTTTAGGTTTTGATTGATTATTACTCTTTAGGAAAAACAAATTATTTTGGCTGAAATCTATCAGTTTTATTATGCAACCCTGAAAGATTAAATTCTCTGAAGCAGTGATCCAAAACCTAAAAAAAAATCACTGAATCAAGGGTTTAACCAAGACTTTTGGATACACACAATGAACTCTCTGGACTTTCTGGCAAAGGACAACAGCAAATGTGTTTAATAATATGGTAATTAAAACTCTGATCCAGGTAGTGGGAAAAATGAAGTGAATTTATTCTTGTCAGACTGGATTCACATCCCTTTTTTTTGTTTTTAACAAAGAAATCCATGCTGGCAGTGTTTCATGTTTAGTCTGTATTACTGCATACAAATAAAGATTGAAAGCTTGATGGAGAAAGAACAAGTGTGATCATGAGCGCAGTCTGGAACATGTAGTTATAAGGCACAGGCACTTGCTGAGGCAATGCATTTCTGCTCTGAGAGCATGCCTCAGAAATATTTTATGGAAGAGCCTTACTGCTCTAAGAGCAAGAAGCTTTTTAGACATCTGAATCTTTCCCATCTCTTTGTTTAAACAACTAGTAAGTTTGAGTTGATGACATTATAAGTTTAAACTCAGTCACCTTAAATCTTTCAGTCCACGTTCTTTAAGCATTTTAATTGTTTATATAGAATAAAGCTTCTAATCAATTAATAAAACTGCAGAAAGAAGATAACATTCCCTCAAAAATAATGAACACTGGTTAAAAAAAAATCTTTGTTCCTTTTATAGATTAATCAAAATTTAGAGAGATAATATTAAAAGCCTGTAAACTCAACCTGGTATGTTTTTGATATATCAAGTTACTTACTAGGGAAAGCAACTTGCCCTACCAGGTAAATAACTATAAATTACTTATTGAGTAGGAGTTTTCAGTATGAACAATATCAGCCTGGCTTACTCAGTCACTCATGGATTATTAACTTATACCTATTATCTCTTAGACTTCAAAAAAATACTCCTGAATTATACCACATTAACACAGGACTTTTCTCAAGTGACAAAAAGCAAATATACATGTATATATTTATGGTTCACAGTATTCCTGTAATTTTTTTTCCTGGATGTCTCACATTGTTTCCTAACTAGAATTATATGTATCTAAAAGTGATGCCAGATTATCTTATCCTATTTAAGAAAAAATTCTCTGCAGACTTTATAGCCAAAATAAAAAAAAAAAAATCAGCCCCCTAAAAAACCTGACAACCAAACAACGTTTGCAATAAAATATATGCATACTGTTTTGGGGTTTTTTTCAATATTTAATATATTTTGTTTGTTCAAAAGTATCCTGCAAAACAGAAAAGAAATTCTTGTCCTTTATCTTGCTTTTGCTTGCTTTGTCTTGCTTTTTCTCCTTTGATGAAATTTTGCATTTTGTGAAAGCCACCAATCTGACAGTCTTGGAGGATGTGCGCAAGGAATTTAAAATCTAACCACTGTCCTGTACACTCCAGGTGATTCAAATTTACCAAAAATGATGAGGAATGTTCACTCCATATGTATTTTTTACATCATGAAATTTTCACTGAAATACTAGAAAAGACAGAAGTATTTATGGAGCTTGGGACACTCTTATTTTAAGTAGGTAACTGTAAGTGTCTTTATTAAATGTGCCTGGATAGCATTAGAGACTGAAAGTAGGAGGTCTGCTGATACTTATGAATAACACCAGACACAGAAATATTGGCAGTATTAAAACTTTCCCCAGAAGCAGTCCCATGACACTCTCCAAGCCTGACGATTGCTCTTATTATCAACAATGATCAATTCTGCTTGGCCATGAATATCAAACAGCATTGCAAGGCATAAGTGACTAAATATGATGTATCTAATTACTAGTTAAAGGCTTTGCACTGACAATAGAGCACTGAGTTTCAGAAGACTCCCATACTTGACTTGGTGTGATTGGGTTCCTGCTTGTTCAGTTCTGGAAGCAGCTTGGACAAATCAGCTATCAAGGCACTGATTGAAGTAACAGTGAGCTCCTAGCTCTGTGTTTGCTTATAATCATAATTAAGATAAATGTCTTCAGGCTGAAACCTGTGGCATATGAATTTTCCTTTCCATAAGAAGTCATTCTCATCAGATAAAAAACAAAATAATTTTTCTTGTATATTATCCCATTACAAGGCAAATCAAGCTATGAAATTCTTTTGTTGTGTCAAAGGTAGCTTTGCTGCCATTGTATCCTTTCATCCATATATCCATATATCCTCTGTCTAGAAAATTTTCACTCAGATTATTATGGCCAGGATTTTAAGTATATTGTTCTTGATTGCAGCAATGTAAAAAGAATTTTGTATATGTGGATATAATTTTTTTAAATAAAAAAACCCTTAACTAGTATGAGCAAATCCATCCAATTTCCACTAAAAGTTATTTAATAATTTAGTTGTCCAAGAGCTGCTGATAATTTTCTTAGGGAGGATGAATATCTGAATAAAAAAGTAGGAGCATGGATTCATCTGTGAAACATTTGTTTATTCAAACTTATCACCCAATTCTGACTTCTATGGCTTGCTTGCGGACACTGGCTGAGATTCAAATATTTAATATGGAATTTGAATGTCTAAAGTGGTCTTGACTGAACTGCTAATTCAGTAGGTGGCAGTCATGCAGAACATTTTACACAACTTCAATAAAGCTCTGAAATTACAGTAGGACTTGATTTACGGTTATAAATTTTTAGTAGTGCCTACCTTCATTGAGCTTACAACAAATTTTTAGAAAGAAAACAATATCAGTAAATCCTTTCAAATGAATGAAAATAGCTATGCAATCAGAACACTCTCTTTGGCTTTTCATTTCCTTGGAAAAAGGGGCTATTAGAAATAAAATACAGAAACATTGCTCTTGTGTCTGATTAAGAGAAGTGCTTCATATCAGAATAGTAACAGAAACTAAAACAACAGTTTTCAATACTGTACTTTCAAATAAATAGTATAAATGCGACACTAGAGAACATGGAAACATCTGATTAGATACATACAATTAGCCAAAACAAACCCCAGAAAAGATGTTGCAATTACTGCATGGTCTTATTTTATGGATACTGATTCTCAACGTGTCCTGAGAAGCATGATCCTGTGATCAAGCCTAAATGAAGAGATTTCTGAACTTACCAGTTTCNTTAGCCCATTTAAACATAGATTTATTTTTCACTTAGCCTCAAGAAATTCTATGCAATTCTCTTACAGTATTTCCTTTTAGACAGCTGAAATTCGGGGTAATGTAGCTAACAATAAGTGCATTTATATATGGTCATTTTTTAAAATTTCTTTATCCTAATCTATATAACTCACTTCTTAGTTCAATAGGGTTATATGAAGCATTAGCTTCTTAAATGAACTTATGTAAGTTTAAATCTTCAGTTTATCCCAATATTTTAATTACCTATGTAGTTGTGAAAGTGGGGAAATAGAATCATAATATCTTGATATCCTATGCTGCATATTGAGGGATTTTCTTGCTGCTTTCCGTTGGATGTAAAAGATTGAGTCTCTTTTCCTTTATGATAATTATCTTACAAGATGGAATTTCTTCATATTTTGATCCTTTATTTATAGGTTTTCTGAACTTAAGAAAATCACATAGAAATTTTTATCCTTTATTCTTTTTGTATTTATCTAAATTCTTTAGTAAAATACTCTCTCAAAATAGACTCCGATAAATAATTCTTTTTTTTTCAAGTTAAGCACCCTTGTTAACTCATTCCTTAATTAATTAAATCTGTCATTTGTTTTCCAGTATAATTAAATTGACTGATGTTTACCTAGCACCAAACACTTTTCCTAGTCCTAGGTGAACTCCAGTGTTTCCTCTCATCCTGATTTATTTTGTAATTCTTAGTTCCTTTCATATGCTGCCAGATGTAATTATTTTATAATTTTATCATTGCTGTTTTTTTTTGCTGACACTTTGTCAGCTCTCCCTTGTTTCAGGATACAAATGAGATTTTTTTCTCAGTAAGTGCAATAACATTCTCCATTATAAAGGGGTAAGTTAGATGTAGCAAGGTTTGCAGTTCTTCCAAAGGACATAACAGTTGTGCATGCCAAATTGATCCAACTTTAAAAAAAAACCCACAGCAGTTATAGCTTGTGTTTGCATGTCCTTTTCCACTGTTATCCACCAACAGATCATCCATCCCTTGACTAAAGACTGGAGACAATTGAAGCAGACACATGGATAAAAGTACCAAGAACTCTGAAAACTTTTCAGTAGAAATAGCAACATTTTGACAGAACGTCTTGTATCTAACAAAATGATCATCAGTGTTCCGGTATGGGAGTATCTTTTTAATCAAAGGTGTTTCTCTTTTTCTTACTGATCATTATAAGTTTACACATCTCAAACATTTGTATGACAGCACTATGTGGTGAAAATGATACGTCTCATTCTACAAAGAAGGTAAAATTACTTTCGGATACTCCTCAAATCTTTGATTTTCTAACAAGTAGGGTTTGCTTTCAAGATTTGTCTTCAAACAAATCAGGGCTAAGGAATTACAACTCAGATTTATAGCGCTTAAGACATAAATGACAGCAAAATGGAGATGGGATTTGCACATACAATAGCTGTCTGTCTATCTATTATCTACCTGTCTATCTATTGATCCATCTGAAAATGAGAAGAAAACAGATGCACTGGTACAGGCTTCAGCTTATATTAACAATCAGAGTGTAAATTCAAGGCATGTAGAGACCTTGACTTCAGTAACTTCCATTAGCCAGACTCCTTCTCTATACACAGTGTGCCAGCCCATTCTCTGGTCATCCTCCTGTGAAGAAAGGTCAAGAAAATTTGGCTTATTAAAGCTGGAGGAGAAGAAAAGGCTCCATCAAGACCTTAGAGCAGCCTTCCAGTGCTTAAATTTGGCTTGTAAGAATGATGGGGACAGATTTTAGAGAGACAGATAATGGTAGGACAAGGGACAATGCATTGAAACTCAGAGGGTTGATTGAGACTAGACCTAAGAAAGAAATATTTTACCATGATTATGGTGAAACACTGGAACAGGTAGCCCAGAGAAGTTGTAGATGCCCTAGTGTTGGAAGTTTTCAAGAACAGGTTGGATGGAGCTTTGAGCAACATGGTCTAGTTGAAGATTCCCCTGACCATTGTAGGGGAGCGTGGAAAAGATTCCATTTTCCTATTATTTCATGATTTTATACTTCTTTATTTGTTCTTTCGACATATATTTTTTTGTGATATATGAAAAATCATAGTTACAGACTGAGAATGAAAATATTCTAAGAGGGTTAAATTCTCCATATGGCAAACAGGAAGACCTTAAAACCCACAAAGGTTCATTATTTTAGATACATCATCTAGGTGGATTCATTATTCATCTAATAATAATGATGATAATGACAATCATGATATGATGATGATGATTAATAATAATAATACTACTATTAATAATAATGTCCTACCTTCTATTAATTTTTTTATCATTTACTGAGCATTAAGATACTTGAAAGCATTAAGTCATTGTAAGAGGATTAATTCTTCAGTAGTAATACAGAAGACAAATTTGACAATACTTTTAAATTTGGAACAACATTCTGGACACTGAACTCAGTCCTTTGTTGGACAGGATTTGTAACTCCCATAAAAATTCTGTAAGAACAGAGTATATTGCAATGGGGTCTTGCAGTTTATCATATTCTAATTCAGTTATTGCAATTACATTACTTTCTACCTCAGAAAGAATACCAATTACAATTATTTTCTTCTCTAGAAGGCAAAGTATTTACTTAATGGTGATGAAATTTGAGTTGTGGATTGCAAACACCTGTGTCATGTTTTCTTTCTTGTGAAATTATAATTTGCAAAGAATAAGGCTGCCGGATCTGATATTTAAGGAATTACAATGAGTCAATGTGTTTCATGGCTATTAGATACAGACCATTAATGGACATACTTGAAAAAAACAGGTTTGATATATCAGAAAGTGTGCTTTACTCAACAGTCGAACAAAAATGCCTCTTGTATTTGCTAAGTGACTGGAATGAAAAGAGCAAAGAATTAAAGGTTAAACATCAGGGAGTTGCTTCTTATGTTCAAATAAAGATTTTACATTTATAAAGGAAATTGTAGTTCTGTAAAGACTAAGAATCTGTGACCCATGACAGATGCAGGTGAAGAGAGTGCACCACAGAAAGTATGAGAAACAAAAGAAAATATGGGAACAAAATGATGTATGCAGATTTCTATGATCTTATTTGCCTAGTTATCTAAGCAGTAACATTAATTAGAAGCTGCATATTTTTCACATTAACTTATTAAATGACTTCTCTGTGTGCTTTCACCAGGAAATTATTATTGATGTCATGCAACATAATGTTCTCTTTGTAAATACACCTGAGTCTATAAAATGTGTTTAAAAACAATTTATGTATTTTTTTGTCTAATGAAACAGAAGAATGTATTTAGCCTTATTATTTTGAGTTAAGAATAACCTTTTAATTTCATTAATTCAGAGCTTATGTTTCTTCCGTACATGCCTGAAAGGTGTGTACCACCTGCACCTGTATTACTTGGTTTCCTTTCTCTTCACTAGAAGTGCACAGTTTTCAGAAGTTTTATAGGACCAGCATGCTGGCTTATCTTGTGGTTTTTTTCAGTGGTCTTTAGTGGCCACGAGGCTGAGGAAAAGCCCTGTGGAGTGTAGTCAACACCGAGAGCTAAGATTAGCTTTTCCAAATACAGTATTTGGTAGCACTGAACAGGTACAGGTTTGCAATTATATAGAGAGCATTTTCTTGTGTGATAAAAAATGATTTGTCAATATTTTGATGAATTTGGTTTACATTATATTGCATGGTTTTAGTAAATGGGGAGAGCTGCAAGGGTGGGTTTTTTGAGATGGGGTCAGGATGGACCTAGTGCTGAACACAGGAGGCTCCAGAGGGCTTAAGTGGACCCACTGCAAGACACAACTGAATGTCACAATCAAGGTGGTACATTTCTATTACAGTGCAATAAAAATAAAAGGAAAAATGCTGCCCAGCAGTCAGAGAAAGAACCCCAAGAACCGCAAGATAAGAGAAGAAGGAGGGGGAGGAGGAGCTCCAAGAAATGGAGATATTCTCCAGCAGCCCACAGAGAAGACCAAAGTGGAGCAGTTATTTCTCTCCAATGTGTGGAGAGGACCACAACAAAAGAAATAAGCACACTTCAGTCCGTGAAGGGCGCATTCTTGAGAAAATTTCTTATAGAAATGGCAGTCTATGCAGAGAACCCATGATAGAGCATCCTGAAGTACTGCAAACTATGGGAAGGACCCACCCCAGAGCACAGGGAGAGTATGAGGAGGAAGAAAGGGCAGAGAGGAAGTGTTACAAAGTAAGCATAAGCCAACATCTCTCATCCTTCATGTGCTACTTGAAAAGCAGCAAGGGGAAGCATTGAAGACATGGGACTAAATAAATGAAGTCCCATCTGTCCAAAAAGGGTGAGGGTGACAGGAAAGTGTTTTAGTATTTTGTGGGGTTTTTTTCTCACCACTCAACTCTATGTGTTTTAGTATTTTGTGGTTTTTTTTTTTTCTCACCACTCAGCTCCATGTTAATCGACAGTAAATATTTTTTTCCCCGAGTCAAATCTGTCTTGCCTCTGATGGAAATAGGTAAGTGATCTTTCTATCTTTATGTCATCCCATGAACTTTATGTTAACCTACAGCATTGATGAAAAATACTGCAACACAAAACATCTAAAATGTTAGTCAGATCTCGGATGTGTACGGTGTGAAACAGGTTTATAAACAAAAAACAAACAAACAAGCCAGTCAGAATACTTACCCTTGTGTTTAGCCTGTTTAAGTCAATGAGGGCGGAACTTCCAATAGAGTTTAAAAATTATGTATTGCCTGCAAAAAAATTATATATAAAAACTGGCATAATGGCCAGTGCCTGCCACTTCATATTTTCACCGCCTTACATTGACAAGAGAGTAAGTTTGTTGTTTTTATTTACTTATTTTTAATCTCTTCTTATCTAGGTTCAGTTCTGGGGTTTTGTACTACATTAATTCAACAGTGCCAAATACTAATTAAATTAAACATGGTAAGATGTTTGGTATATTTCTGCCAAGGTAAAAAAGGTAAACAAAACAGAAATATTTTTTTCCTCTAGGAAGAAGGGAAGGATTAGGATTTGAATATATAGGGTAAATATTTAAACTAAATGCTTTTATTGTTCTTAGAGAATTAAAAGTATCATATATGGAAAAATGCCAAGTTATATTAAGGAGGAGAGTGAGATTAATGTGTCTAGTCTATTCACTGAAAAAAATTGTGCTAGTCATTTGACTACATACTAAACTCAGTTGCATCAGGGGGAAGTAATGACATTCCCAGAAGCCGTTAAGTGCAAAGCTACACTATGTATTAAGTTCATAGCGCAGTACTTACTTTAAACCGCTTGCAAAAATTAGTTCATTAAAATATGCTCCTGTTAGAGATGCCAAAATTTATGATAGGCATAGGGGGATGAAAAATTTAAGTGTGAAGACTAGCAAATAAATCCATAAATGGTTTTGGGAGTTTCTACTCATTGTGATTTTTGTAAGAAGTGTTAATAAATACTCTTCAGATATGACAAATATCATATCAGATGTGATAATGTCTTGGATGGTGGAATGAAGAAACATGGGTTGTTTCTTCTTAATGTATATCTTCTGGGTTATTGAAGGAACACCTGACTATTCGTAAGAAAAAATATCTGTGGCCTGTTCAGTTTCTCTTTCTTTTTTTTTTTTTTGGTTTGGTTTGGTTTTGTTAGGATTTTTTTGGTGTTTTTTTGTTGTTGTTTCCACAGAGCAGAGGCAATCCATAACTTATTTAAGATTTAATTAAGAGTAATGTTCTTTCAGGGAAAAAGAAAAAAACTAAGGAAAAGTTAATTTTATTGCTTTGGCTAAAACATTTTAAAATACAACAATAGCAATAAACCCAATGTGATCTGTTTCCTGATAGTGTCTCTTTGGCAGACTTCACCAGATTCTTGAGAGTAATATGCAAATCTAGGTGTATCTGAAAAGCAAGTGATCACAAAGAGATTTTTACACCAGGTATTTCAGGTGATTGGCTAAAAGCCTCTGGAGGTACTTGTCTATCTCATCTGACTATGGAAGGAGCTTACACAAAGAGACAATCTGCATAACTCTAAGATAGCTAAAATTACAAGCTAATAATAGTCCTCTGCTTGTGCATCACATACAATGAATTATAACTTCCCTAACTCCCTCTGGGGAGTCTGAATAAAACTGCACATCTCAGCTAATACTTAAGAAGCTTTATTTTGACTCTTTAAAGAGTACGCATACACAAAAAGAACCATATTGAAATTAAAGCAGAATCCTGATCAATTTTTCTAACAATAATTAATTATATACTGTAAAAGCAATGGAAATACACTACACTTAACTCCCAAGGTGCACTTAAGAATTATCAGCACCATTTGTGGTTTTGTGTTATTGCCAAAACCAAAAAATCAATGAGGTTTTCTTTACAGTTTTTTCCTCTATAGGAAAACAGAATATTAATTAATTTTGATTCAGACATTTGGCTTTATGTGCATAAATAATTCTTTTCCTTAAAATTAATTATTTTTTCCAGAAATGTTTAACAATATATGTCTCCCTTGGCTGACATGAATGTTGAATTTTAATTCCTGTACCATTTTATATGTCATGTACAAAATACATAATAATTTGCAAAGAAGGAGACCAAACACTGAGAATACAGATGCCAGATATTCAATAGTTTTTAAATAAATAGCTTTCTTGTGTTTCAGTACCAATTTTCAAATCTACCTACATATATTACTTGGAGACCAATTACAAAGTTGTAAATCTAAGAAAGTTATTTGTGATTAATAAAAGATAAGAAATGTATACCCAGAAGAATTAGTAATGAAACAGAGAAAGGTTATGCTGCTTTGAAATGAAGTTAGCAGAGAGCTTCAGTTATTTGCCACCTTAGAGTTACTAGGGGAAATAAAAGGGAAAAAAAGAAAAGAAACACAGTAAAATTTATCAGAGATTTATATTTGAAAAGAAAAAAAAAAAGCAATTTCATTCTAGTGGCTTTAGTGACAGCTATGAAGTTCAGAAAAAATCATAAAGACTACATTTTGAAAAGAGACCTCTTAATGGCACATAACTATAAAAGCTGTACTCTTGAATACATTCAGATATTCTGCCCCAATAGTAAATTTGCAATTAGGGATGTATGTGTGGTGAGCAATGCATTTATTGCACAACTACCAAGCGTTTCTCCCCATAAATTCCTGATGTTATTGTTAACAGTGATCAAAACCCACAAAATAATATGTATATTCTCTCAGATACATTTTCTTATTCTAAGAGAATAGAGGGGAAAAAAAAGAGCTCTGTAATGAGGACATAATTTAATTTGAAGAAGATATTTTAAAATAAGGGGAGAACAGAGGAACTTATTTTTCCTAACAGTAGTCACATGTTAAGGTGACTAATCTTTAGCAGAATTCTCGAACTGCTCAGGTCAGTAGATGCACTCAAATGGCTCTCTTAGGATCCAGTGGATCACCTGGGGAGCCCATGTAGTTGAAATCAGAGGCCTGAAAATTTAATTGCTCATGTTGGATCAATCTTACTTTGTAGGTGAAGCAAGTATAATGACACATTCCTACATACTTTTGATATTTAAGGATCCAAACTCCTACACCTTTGCCTCTTATTTCCTGGTAGACAGCTAAAAATTAAAACTGTTATTGCAAACCATTTCCTGAAGGAGTTATGGGTGGGTAGCATAGGTGGCTTCTGTGAGAGGATTCCAGGAACTTCCCCAGGCCAGACAGAGTTAGCTTCAGACAGCTCGATAATAGGCACATCACACAACATAACTGAACACACAAGGCAAACTAGGGGTCCCTCAGAGAGAAACAAATATTGAGGAAAGGCTTAAATTACTATATGGAGAGAGGAGGGAAAAAAATGAGTGAGATGATAATGAAAACAGCCTGGAAAGTTTTTCCTAGAGAGAACAATTTCAGTGCTCCTTTATCCAGTCAGTTTAAGTGGTCTTAGCACATGTGTTTTTATGGGCCAAGCTTAACTAAACCACTGAATTGGTTCAGGTTAATGGTAATTTTTTTTAATAGGATATTTTCATTTGATTCTAATAAAGTAACTTATGATGATATAAATATCTTTTTTGAAAGTTAAAGGCCAGCAAACTGTGTCACCGAAACAGAAAATGTTGTTGGAAGGTGGAAGAGCAGAAATCAATCAGTTCTCTTGGTGAAAACAATGCCTTACAACACCATAATCAGTATCTTCCCTTTCACTTTTCTCTTCTTCTCTCCCTTTTCCTTTTCCTTTTCCTTTTCCTTTTCCTTTTCCTTTTCCTTTTCCTTTTCCTTTTCCTTTTCTTCCTTTTCCTTTTTTTCTTTTTCCTTTTCCTTTTTTCCTTTTCTGTGCTGGTTTGAAAGCAAAACCAGTGAGACTCCAAGTCAGAAATACAATTTAATAGGAAAAAATAAAATACATGCAAGTAATNTTCTTTTTCTTTTTCTTTTTCTTTTTCTTTTTCTTTTTCTTTTTCTTTTTCTTTTTCTTTTTCTTTTTCTTTTTCTTTTTCTTTTTCTTTTTCTTTTTCTTTTTCTTTTTCTTTTTCTTTTTCTTTTTCTTTTTCTTTTTCTTTTTCTTTTTCTTTTTCTTTTTCTTTTTCTTTTTCTTTTTCTTTTTCTTTTTCTTTTTCTTTTTCTTTTTCTTTTTCTTTTTCTTTTTCTTTTTCTTTTTCTTTTTCTTTTTCTTTTTCTTTTTCTTTTTCTTTTTCTTTTTCTTTTTCTTTTTCTTTTTCTTTTTCTTTTTCTTTTTCTTTTTCTTTTTCTTTTTCTTTTTCTTTTTCTTTTTCTTTTTCTTTTTCTTTTTCTTTTTCTTTTTTTTTTTCTTTTTGCATTTTTGTTTTTCTTGGTTTTTTTCTCTTTTCCATCTTTCTCTTTCAGCTTTCTCTTTCTTCTTCTAACATCCTGAATTTAAAATTATGTCTTTTATGATTTTAGATACAAATGAGATGAAGAGCACAGATATGGCTGTGGAAGATAATCAGGAAAACATTTGCTTTTTAAGTTTTTCCTCTGGCAAGTGCACAGCAGTGCATAAAGTCATGTCACTGATTTCTCAGTTTCAATCAGATGTGACAGGAGGAATACCATCTAATTGATAGATTTCTCTGATAGAAATGCAAATCTGCACTGCAGGAAAACAATTGCATACTATCAGCCGGGTGGGACTATCAGAAGCAAGTGTCTTGGACTCATTTCAAAACAGTATTGGACCCACTGGAAATCTTCTCCAAACTATCCTTCTGCAAAATAAACAATAAAGTCAAGAAACTGAGATACTTATCTACTTATGCTTATTCTTACTTTTCTGCGGGAAAAAGAGGTCAAAGCTTTACTTACAAAATCATATCCAGCAGAAGCTTCAGCAAGTTCAGTATCTTATTAAAAACTTGTAAGTAATAGCAGAGAAACTAATTAAAGCCTAAGGGATACAGGAATCACTGTGTATAAATATGTAATTAGCAAAAGTGTTTTAAAATATCCCAGTACTGCATCATGTTTCCCTTGTAATTACAAAAATTACACAAAAGCAACAGCAAGATAGCTAATATTCCTGTACTGTAAATTTTAAGTTTAGAATGTTGATATTTAATGAAAATGTCAATGCTTCCTCCTTCTATGTTTTGGAAGAGAAAGTTGGATATTATTATCATATTGTGTTTCTCTCCATGTCACTGATTTAAAAGCTAATGCTATGGGAATCACAGATTAGAATTTTTTAAGAAATCATGATCATCATAAAAATATAGCTATTTTTTTCTGGGAAAAAAACACCATAATATGTTTATAAATGAAAGGAGGAAAATGCAAATTTCTAGCATGATTCAGAACCTGCAATAAATATGCAGCAAGAAGAAAGTCATGGTCCATGTTTACTAGTGAAAAGAGAAATGTAGAAATTATGTTGCACTGTGCCTACTTAAGTACATGGCATGTACAAAAACCAGTGTATATAAATTTAGGAGAAGTAAAAAAACCCTGAGCCAAGCAGAAGAGTCATTCAGTAGTGCTTTAGAAATTGATATTGTATCATTTAAATATGTTTCCCTATTGAAGAAAAAGGTTACTGACTATTGGCTGAAACTTAACTCACAGGCAGTGCTAAGTTGCAAAACTTTTTGTGTCTTAGTGTCAAAACCAGAGATTTCTCACAGCTACTGTAGCTTCAGGTTGGCTCCAACGCAGGGGAATTTGAGGCAATCAGGTCCCAAATCTGCCTGAAGTCTAGCTATTGCTGGAGCACATGCTGGAGTCAGAAACTGATGGGAGATAGGATTCCAATAATACAGACACCAGCTTTGGACATATTCCTAGTGCTATGGAAACTTTTGACTTACATCATACCTGTATAAGATTCTGATTCAGCTGACTACGACAAAATTCTGAAGATTTAAGATTCATGTTACTGATATTTCACGAATTGAAAGCAGGCAAAAGATGGCATATTGCACCATCAGGGAACTGAAGCAACAGAATTTTGAAACCATGTATATTTTACAGATTACACTCTGAATTCAGCCCAGGAGTGCCTCAAAGTCCATTGAAAGCAAAATATTTCTCTGTATGGATTTTTCTAAGCTGGTCCCAAGACCAGCTTAGAAATTTGATGACTACCAGAGATGTTGTATACAATAAACATATTTTGTGTGGTAAAATGGGACAACGAAATAGATAGTACTGATAAAAATGAAATTAAAACGTATTTATTTTTTAACTTTTTCCTTCTTCACCAACACACTTTGGATTGGGGAGCTCTAGGTTCACTATCAAATTCTGGTAAAATCAATACCATCAACTATGATGTAGGTTCTTTCTTTATGAGAGTTTTATTCAGTTAAATTCACTGACGCTCATGACGCATTAAAGTTTTTCACTTTCTGTAATTCATGGAATGAAAAAAAAGTAAAAAGGGAAAAATTTGGAACTGTCAACTGTACTTGAAGAGGAAAAGTACAGAAGGTAAATGCCTTTTAATAATGAAACAGAATTAAAAATATTTCCCACATGTGGGCCACAATTCTTATGCAACTTTTCCATTAGGGGCATTTTGACCCACAGTTGCAACCCTGAAAGAGTAGAATCTGTGGGCTTGACAAGCTACCTGGTTCCAAAGCTGATTCACCTCTAATTTATTTTCTTTTTTTTTTAGCATCCCTACTGAAAATAGTCTCTCCAAGAAAAAGCATTGGGTCCGTGGCCTTCAGTTGCTTGTCAGTAGACAGAAAAAACAACTCAAAGACCCCACAAGTTGGGTGTTCACTTTAAGAAATTTGTTCTTTCACACTAGAATTTACCCCTTTGAATATTCTCTGCCCATAGATCTTTCCAATGATCTAAAGAGGCTCCAGGGGCTTACACAATCCGAGTAGCCCTGAAATATCACAGAAACTACATATAGGCCCTATACCTACATTCTGAATTTGCCTAAATTTGCAAGCAAATTTCTACTCATAGAAGAGAATTAATAGAAGTAATAAAAATCAATAAGATAATTAATCAATAGTTCAAATTATATATAAGGAGACTTAAACCCCATTCCAATTTTGTGAAAAAACAGATATCCCCAGTTTCAAATGCAGTAGGAATACAGGGACAATGCAATTACTAAAAAAAGAAAAGTATTTTCTAAAGCATAAAAAGTGAGACTGTAAATGAGAAGCTTATTTTTGAAATTACTAAATCAGGAGAAAATGAAAAAAATAGTTTCATGAATTTTGGTAAAAGTTCATGAATCGTGATTTTAGCCTATGATTTCTGGTTCAAGTCTATTCCTAGGCAAAATTTATTAAGGAATATTGAATATTTCAATGACCTGACAAAAGACTAAACCTCTCAATAGAATTTACATTTAGCCTGGATGCCAATCACATTATCATATTTTATATTTTTGAAATGAGGGATATGTTTCACAGGAACACAATACTCAGATGTCTACAATATTTCCACATAGCCTTAAGAAGGAGAAATAGGAATTAACATTTCATAGTGCATTCACGTATATTGTTGAATATTTAATTTTCTTTTTTAAAATAATATTTTAATAGAGAAGAAAATTATGTTCTTTTCTCAGGATGCAGACCTGGTAATCTTCTTCTTCTTCATATTTCATATTTATAAGAAAAAAATTAGAAAATATTTTTCTTCCTCTTCCATGTAAAGCACATGACTTTCTTTTCTTTTTTTTTTTTTTTTCTTTT
>VXBU01016335.1:17412-56785 GCA_013400315.1 Bombycilla garrulus
TCTGCTGTTTTGTGAAATTCAGATGTATAACATGAATCTAAGTAATAAATATGGCATGATCTTTGTGGAATAAAGATTTTATGTCTCTTGCAGAACAGTGAATAAAAAAGACTTTATCAGATACTTGTATCCAATTGCAAATCTCAGATTAGAACCGATTAAAAGAAAATATTTAAATGTATTATTTATAAGAATACTTAATTTTTTTTCTGCAAAATAACTTCCTAAGAGAAAAATAATAACGATTTTTTTAAAATATGATAATTACACTATATAATAGGTAAAAAAACCTGTCCCATATCCTGTTGTCTCTTGTCTACTGACATCTGAGAGGTAACTCTTAATCAAAAAATCTGTTTTACTTTACTAACATTTCAGTGAAACCTGAAAGAAGTTTCAGTAAGACACGAGGTTAGTCACTAACTAATCTTCAGAAGTCAGGAAGAAATCTCTGCTGCTCTCTGACAATGAATGTTCTTGTAAGATCCTGCAATGTTATTACCATAAACAGTTGAGGCCTCACTTGGGCAGCCATCCAGTAATAATCAGATCAACTTATATGACTAATAGTAGGAGAAAATGTGTTAGGTAAAAACTATGTGCAAAGATAATTTAATTTTTTTAGACACCTTTCTCAAATTTAAATGCTTTTAGTCAGGCAAATTTTGTTAAAACAGGTTTTAACTTGAAGTCCCTGAATTCAGAGAGGAAGAAGGGGAACTAACAGTTTTCTCTATCTGAACAAGATAGTAAGGAATTATGAATACTGAAACGTAAATATTAGTACTTGCATTTAGTATTTGTGAGGCACAGTGGTGTTGCCATCTGCCAAGGTATTTCTGCCTGCCATAAGCGTAGCTTAGGAGTGTTGATTATAACAAGTGCAATCTCTTATCTGCTGCACTTGAAGATTTTTTGTTTGCAATTACTAATTTCTAGCTTTATTTTTCTACTGTGTTTTTAGGTAATGATTTTCAGAATTATTTGCTGAACCTTTTTAAAAACTGTTTCATTTCAGATGCACTTAATTCACAGTTCTTTTTTATTCATGCTTCTTTAAGTTTCAACAATTTTTTTGAGGTATAATACTGTTTACTGTGTACTGAGAATTTAGTTGGTTTTTTTTTTCAAATCCTTAAGCTTAGTAAAGGAATCCTCTCCATAATGTATTCAGTTAACACATATAAGGACAACAATAGAAATTCAATGGAATAACTTTATAAAATAAAGCAGTTTCAAGAGTCAGAGATTTTTAAAGTAATTGGGTAGAAATGACTTTAAAAGGATGAGAAAGAAAGAAAGGTGAAGTAGTTAAATGCTTAGTGAAGATTAGAAAAACTAGAAAATTTTCTTTCATAAAACCTGTCAAAGAATTATAAAGCCATAAAGCTGTACAAAAAAGAATTAATGAGCAACTAGGCAATAGGCATTAAAACTAATATTAAAAGCTTCTGATGTGCTGAAGAGAAGTGATAGGATTGACAGATGGTCATCACAAAAATAGAACACTAAAGGAAAGATAAAACACAATAGAAATGCTAGATGAATTATTTGTATTAACGTTCACAGCAAATGAGTTTAGGCAGACTCTTACTCTGCATCGCTGTCTTTAAAGGGTAGGATATAATAAAATACCACACATTAATATGTTAGTCGTGTACATTTAGAGCATATCAATAAAAGTCATAGAACTAAGTTATTTCAAACAAAAGTTCTATAATAAATCAAATATGGAATTACCAAACTGTTAACTGGTATGTTAACTATCACCTAAATTTGCCTTATTTTCAGATAATAGGGAGGAAGCAAGTAAGAAAATAATTTTCAGGAAAAGTTTCAGTGTGGATGTGAAGAACAGACTTGTGGGGAAAACAAGGAAAATTGATTTGTGATATAATGCAAACCATAATTTGTTTAGAAATGGAAAAACAGAAGATATGGGAAGAACTAATACTCATTTTTATATCAAGAAGTTATGTTTTAATATTCTTTCAGAGCTCTCTAAAGTAGTTACTAAGCATTAAAATAAACCTGAGTTTGATAGGAATGAGCTTGGATTTTCAAAAACTTTTGCCTTTTAAGTTACTCTCATAAGATACCAGAACATTAAATTGTTTTAAGAATTATTAGATGAAAAATATATTTCCTTCTCACAGATTAGTAACCCTATTGCAGGAAACAAAGGGAAAGAATGGAGAAATTTAGTGATAATAAGACGCTTTAGTGGTGATCTATACTGAAAATTGTTCTGTTAATCATACCTGTAAAATTATACAAAAAATTTGTACAAGTAGCAAAGATAGTTCTACTATTACAACAGGGAGTGAATTCTAATATTACATTTTCAAACTCATCAAAATTAAAATAATATATGATAAAATGAGCAGATGAGAAGAAAATTACACATATGAAAATTATGGATATATAGAGAAAAGCATTTTTAACTGTTCTTACTGCATTGATGGACTTTAAAACTTTATTTGTACATTTAAACCTATAAACATATAAATAAATAAAAAAAAAGGAATGAGATTAAGTACTAGAACTTTGACTGTTAGCTTATTCCAAATTGTTTGGATCTTTTGAAGAAAATAATTTTAAAAAAATTAAAAAGTAGAGGTGAAGAATATGAATATTTTAAACATTGTGAATGCGCTCGGTTTTAAATTATTTATCTTTGAAGCTAGGAATGTTGCCCTAATTCACTCAGCAATATAGACATGGTCTCAATTGATTAANGGGACTAAGTTTACCAGATTGGTAGTTAAGAAACAAACCAAAAAATAGTGATCTGTCGCAACACATTTATTATCAAAATGAATCAAGAATTCAAGCAATAATTAACTTGAATGTCAAATGTGTTTACATGAATTAAAAAGAATTATTACATATAATCAGGATATTAGGACTTAGTGTCTTTCTGTAGAGCTATTCATTCTATGTACTGTAAAAATCCAGTAATTCTTCAATGTCAATAAAGAAGAAAAAAATTTGAGAATTCATTTGGAAAACATTTTTCAATAATTTTCCAAATATAATGTCATGAATCAATAAAAGGGGTGTATACTTGTTTAAAAGAAATTATATTACAAGGCTTTAGTACAGATGGAGAAGTGCAAGAAGGTTATAATAGAAGACATCATTTAACTGTGATTTTTCTTTAACTTCAGAATTTGTGTGACATTCACATGTAAAACTGTAGTGTAATTCCCATTTTTCAGTTCACCTGCATTTAATGCAGACCATTGGCCCTCTATTTTGAGTAGGCTATACTTGAAGCTGTCGCTGCTCCTGAAATCTCAGTAATAGATCTGTCCACAGACCAAAGCTTTTGTCAAATGCAATAGACTTGAATAGGGGAGTGAGATGCTGGGAGAAAATTCTTTAGCTTCCTCTTTATTTACAAAAAAAGAAACCTAATAATATGTGTCTAGAACTGATGCTTCTTTCACCGATGTGTTAACAATGATCTGTATTACTTCTTACCCTCCTTGTCTTATCTGAAATTTCTTTCTCTGTTCTGATAAACAACCACTTTGTTGCTTTCTTCGAAGCTCTGCTTCTTAAAGAGGATGAGAATAGAGTGATACAGGGATGGCATGAGAAGATGTTTCTGTTCACCATACAGATCCTGGCCAGTGGAACACGATTGCTCAATGCATCCACAACAGAGTAAAGCAATGAATCTCACTTGATCCCAGTGGCAGAAGCATGGATTAAGGCAGGGTAACTGAGACTTTCGATGTAGTCTGTTTTCTGACTGATTCAGGAAAGTTAGAATAGTAATGCTCAGTATCATCAATACCATAAATAACTTATCACTTGGTTTTGCCAAAGGCCAGAAATAGGAGTAACATCACTACTTTCTGCTTAGGGCCTTGTTGATTTCCCTGTGATGAATTGCAGCACTTTAGACTTGCCTGTTGAATAGTATTTTTTGAAGGAGTTACGCTAATTCTGCCTAAAAGATTGATCACTAACTACAAAGCATTTTCTGTTTTATACAGTACTTAAAGCACTGCAAAATAAAAAAAGGCTTTTAAAAAGCAATAAAAATAACAATGAATTAAAGATTAAGAAAAGAGAACTTTAAAAATAAGGAAGAACAAGTAGTTAACAAGATTATTTCTCCTCAGATTAGAAAACAAACAAAAAGAATCAGACAAAAAAACCCTTCCCCCTCAACTATTAAACAACCACAAAATGAAAACAATTTATAGTAGAAGTGAAGCTCCATGAATCACCTACTTCTTTGTTCATTCATCTCTTTTACCCTTCCACTTGTTTAGCAAGACATATGTTGGTGGATATTACTACATCAGCAGATGGAACTTGGTGAGAGATAATTTATCTGTGAGCAAGTGGCCCAACTGGAGCACGAATCCCCACAAGGTTAAGGTCTCAGACACAGCTTTGCTACTTCCAGTTGGGACAGCACATAACACATGGAATTTTAGATGTCTATCTGACACATGAAATGGGTGAATTTGCCATGAAAATATAGGACAGCACCATTTCTTCCTTGAGATTTTTAATTTCAGTAGTGTGGTTCCCTGGACTCTACAAGATAATCAGACTATGATTATAACTCTGAGGAGGCCTATTTATTTCCTTCTGAAAAAAGACTAATATATAACATAAGTGTAAAAAACTCACAATATAGTAGCATTTGCTATCCTTCTAGATATTCAGAGAGACAAGAAATTCTCCAGAGAAGAACCACATCTCATTCACAAAAATCTCATCAGACTTCTCTGGAGATGCTTCACATCTGCTCCAATCCTCTTATATAGAAACTCATAAAAACCAGTTCTTGAACACTGGGAATGTGATGTTAATAATGAGTATTATCATTAATATGACAAATACCTTAGCATGAAAATGGTAAAGGAAGTTGATGAAAATATGGATTGCTACTTATTTCTTTTTGCAAAATATTGCAATGCTTAAGAAACTCCAGTCAGAGAAAGGACCTCATTGCAGCACGGATGATGAAAAGACTATTATATTTTGGAATTGTCTATTTGATATAAAATAAAGATATGGTATGGTTTCCTCCATGTGTTAAAATTATAATCAAAATCTGTTCCAAATTGCCAAATCATTCACCTAGGAATTCTGTGTTGGATGCACAATGCTTTCTTTTCCTTATCTGGCAAGAAAACTGTGAAACAGGGCTATTTTTTCACTTCTGTCTTGTCACTGGTTCCACTTGGTGTTTCAAGGGCCATTAGTGGGGCAGAATAAAAGGAGAAATAGTGAATTTTTGGAGTCTTTGCATTCTGCTTCAAAAATTTTACCTATTTGTAAATATCTGTCTCCTTCTTAAAAAAATAATTTCAAAACTAAAACACATGGTGCATCTTCAAACAGAAAACCAAACTTGTAGGCATGACCATGCAAAAAAAAAGAAAAAAAATTGCTTCTGGTCCATATCTCCTACTTTGTTTTAAATCAGTGACAAACAGAAGTGTATTTTGCCATACAAATTAATCTAGTTTTAATAACAGATTTTTGGTTCCTTTTCCCAAGGCTACTTTAGACTGAAGAAATAAATAATGTAAACTATTAAAAAAGAAAGTAGGCCTCCTGTCTGCACCAAGAGAATTAATGCACACAATGCCATTGTTTCTGCCAGCAAAATCAACTTAGCTGCAGTCTTTGCTGCAGACAAACATAGCCACCAGCATAATAAATATCAAAATATAATAAATAAAATTAATTGGTAATATCACTCTCTAAGAAGGATTCATCCATGAAGCTCACTATTTAAACTTGATGTGGATGCATGGGCATGACTGGTTCACTATCAACATTTTCATAGGTGTACAGACTGATTGATGAAACACAAACAAAACCTGTGATTTTTTTTCAGAACGGTTCCCCTTCCTTTATGTCCTTTTTGACAGCCCAAACTGAAAACATGCTGTGCCTCCTCTGCAGCTGATGTACAGTGGGTAGTATGTCACGATGCAGGGCAGCTGTGAGAGGCTGTGCAGCTGCTGCGAGGGGGGTGCAAGAAGGAGCAGAAGCAGTTGTCGCTGCTGCATTTGTCTCATGATGGAAATTCAGAAAAAATTGTAAAACAGTGCTAAAGATTGCACTGTTGCCCTGTTTAATTTTGAATGCTGTAAAAAATCCTTATTCAGAGAATTTACTCAATTCCTTCCCAGAATTTCAGCTGTGAAACAATCTTCACTCTACTTCTCAAACTGTTACACAGGTATACTGGATACATTGTTATTTTCATTGAGTTTATGGGAATATTTCATTCCCATTGGGATGCCCAATCTATTATACAGAGTTTAGGATCAGCATTTTCATGACTCATAATCAAATGTGAAGGCTGATATTTTTATGGTATCAAAATATTTAATAAAATAAATAAGTAAATAAATAAACAAAAAACCCCAGGTCAAATATAAATGACCTTAAAAAAGAAGACACAAGTATTTAAAGATTGGCACAAACTATTTAGTGTTATCCTTTGTCTAGTAAAGCAATATTAATATGCATTTGAGTTTGGCTTCATACTGTATTGTTCTTACTATTTTCATTTTCTCTATAGTCTGCTAACATATTGACTGGAAGTATATTTTTCAACTTTATCTTCGGGACAGTGTATGTTTCAAGGTTAAATATGCTAATATAGTACCTTTATAATTAAGGGAAAAGTTTAAAATCAAGTCTAAAATTTGAACACGAAATACTTTCATTAACAGATAAAATCCCTATTTCGGTTTTCTCTCTTTAGCTTTTTGCCATTTTTCACTGACCAAAAAAAAAGTATTTTTGTCATTTGTATTTCTACAAAATACCTGAAAGACCAATTAACCTTTGTAATTTCTATTCTAATTCTAGATAACCTACATCCATAAACTAGTGAGGACTAGATTATGATTGCAACTCCTGTACCTTGATTCTCACTATTAGACTGTGTTAGAAAAATGTAAAGAGAGGGGTAATGAAAACCCATTCAATTTCCTGAACAAGGAGTAATTTTCTTCCAGCAACCAAATGTCCTATAATTTTATGAACAGTTTTGCACATGGTGCTTCTGTATCATATTGTCATAAACAATCCTGAAGTCCACAAGTAAGATTTTGGTGAACTTTTCAGTATGTATTTGCTTGCTTTCCAATGGTATTTATTTTTAAGAATGAAATTATTAAGCAAAAAGGAATAGTAACTGAGAAAAAGCTGTTGAAATATTCTGTAACTTTATTCACATAAAATCAAACGAAGTAGTTACACCATATATCAGTAGACCAAGACTTATCATTAAGAAAGATGGAAGGCTGATTCAGCAAGAGTGATACAGCATCAATTAATATGTGTCTTGCATGGGTAGTTCTACAGTTAATCATTGATACATTTTTGCCCATCTTCATTCTAGGGTTAAAGAGTGATAAAATTTTACAAAGAATTATCAAAAAGCAGCAGAGAAGACATAATGCTGTTGTGAACATAAAGGAGTGTTGAAATCTGGGCTCAGAGATAAGGAGCCAAAGGCAACTACACAGACAGATGAGTCTTTAAAATAAACAAAGACATATTTGTTCAAGCACAAATCCTCTAAATGTCTGCACTTCTAATGGCTAATGTAAACTTTTGAGTGGATTTAAAGCAGCACACTGTAGCCTGGGGTACTTTAGGTGGTACCTGGTTTGAGTTCATCACAACTAAAACCAATTCACTGGAGTTCGGAAAAGAAAGTTCACTCTCAGTTTGTTAGTGTGATTCCTTATTTTTTCTTATGAAGTACATAATAATATATGGCCAAAATTTGTCTTTGTGCTTGTTTTCACTTTTCCTAATTTCCCTCTTTTTTTTCCCTCCCTTACCTAATTTCCTTATTCCTTCTCTTTACCCAGTAGTCTTTTCCTCTTACTTTTGGAATGTAGTTTATGAGACTTTTTTTCACAAGGTCATATTATCTCCTGTTCTCTTATTAGGCTGTTAGCTGCAGCAGAATCAGCTGACAGAGAATGTCTGAAGTTTTCACATCTAACTGTGCAGAGATCTGCTGGAGGTGCCCAGTGGAGTAATAAAATCCCTGAAGGCCACAATTCTGAAAAGCAGAGATAATTGGCAATTCAGAGTGTTTCTCAAATGCGTCTTAATTCTTCTCAGTATTTCCCCTCTTTCCAAATTCTCTCACTGATTGTCTTCTGTGTGTCTGTTGCTTTTATTTAGTATCAGCTTTTTAAAATAAAATCCACTTCTAAGACATTAAGCATTTGAATATTAAAGAAATTATACTTGGTGTATTAGCTTAACTGACCACTGTTATCATCTCCAAGGTATAATTAATTAGACAAAATCCTCACATATAAAACAGAACAGTGATTAAGAATCTCAGATTAGCTAAGAATGTCACTTTGCCTATAAATTATATTAAGTAAATTCATGTTATAGATGAATTGAAAACATCTCATGAGTTTTTTTTATTTCTGATGTAACATCCACTGATGCTGTGAACAAATGTGCTTTCTTTAACAGTTTCAAATGCTATTTCAAGTTCAACCTTCACAGTGTACTGCTAAAATTTAACCCCCTAGGAATTACAAAGATATTGGTTATCAGTTTTCACCATAGTTCTTTGTTACCTAAGACCTGGCATAACTTGCTTGAAACTAATCTATCTTTAAAAACAAGTTTCCTGCATTACATTTAAAAAACTATAGGCAGAACATAAAAATCCCTAGTCCTGCAGTCTCTGTGTGTCCATTTCTGCATGTCTCTTCCCTTCCACAGCTAGCATAAAATTTTATTATTACTAGTAAAGTAAAATGAAGTTGTCAGTACAATGTTGCTGTTTATTTTTAGTAGATTTCAAACTTTAATTTTTAAAGTGCTTTATTTCTAAACTGAAGGTGTAAAAAAATGTTCTATAAAACTTGAGGTCTCAATGTTTGTTATTCTTAAAGTAATAGAACAGGTTTTTAAAATACTTTCAGCCAGTTCCATGACTAAAATGAAAAATATATAACCCTACTCTCTCTATTAGTGTATGAACATAAAAATTGAAAAACCCCAAATTCCCAGCAGTATTTACATTGCTCTAGATCAACGTGAAATGTATAGATGTCACATTTTAGATGTCACCAAAGCTCATCTGTCAGCTAAAGAACTGTACCCACCCAGAGCACATCAGTTCTAAGCACATATTATAATTTTACCCAGAAAATAATTTAAAGAGGATTATGCTGTTCTTAAATGTTAGCGGGTTCAGGAAAGCGTAAATACGGCAAAGGAGGGGACAACAGGAAAAGACAGGACCAGAGGTGGGAAACATAGTAAAAAAGTACCCCACAGCTATAGATTCTGAATTAGATTGAGATAAATAGGGAAAAATCTGACCTAGAAACAGAATGGGGATGACAGACTTGCTCCTCTTTCCTGCTTTTATTGGTACGCACCTAAAACTAAATAGCTGCTGTATGAATTCTACTCTGTTCACTGATACACAATATTTAAAAGACAGGATCAGATTTTTAAGACTTCTGTTTTCACAGAATCACAGAATCATTAGGATTGGAAAGAATCTTTAATCATCTA
Organism: Bombycilla garrulus; assembly: GCA_013400315.1. Classification (NCBI taxonomy): domain Eukaryota; kingdom Metazoa; phylum Chordata; class Aves; order Passeriformes; family Bombycillidae; genus Bombycilla; species Bombycilla garrulus. The sequence goes on from VXBU01016335.1 coordinate 26,974, forward strand.
GTTCAAAGCCTCCTGCAATGGGCTGGGACACCATCCAGTAGACCAGGCTGCTCAGAGCCCCAGTTTATCTGGCCTTGAGTACTTCCAAGGATAGGACATCCACAATTTCTCTGCGAAAGCTGTTCCAGTGTCTCATCACCCTCATAGGAAAGGATTTCTTCGTGATATCTAATCTAAATCTACTGTCTTTTAGTTTGAAGTCATTGCTCCTTGTAGAAAGTCCCTTTCCAGATATCTTGTAGCCCTCCTTTAGATACTGGAAGGTGGCTAGAAGGTGTTCTGAAGCCTTCCCTTTTCCAGGCTAGGCAACACTAACTCACTCAGCATATGAGAGTTTCTCCAGCTCTGTGAGTTTAGTGGTCTTCCTCCAAACTTAGTTCAAACAGGTCCATGTTCTTCTTATCCTGGGTGTCCTGGAAGCGCATGCAGCACTCCAGGTGGGATCTCATGACAGTAGAGGGGAAGACTTAGCCTTCTGGTCATGCTTCTTTTGGTGCAGCTCATGATGTTATTGGCCTCCTGGGCACTCATTTTCAGGTCATGTCCAGCTTTTCATCCACCAACATTCCTCAGTCCTCCTCAGGGCTGCTCTTAATCCATTCCCCACCCAACCTTTATTTGTGCTTGGGATTGCCCCATCCACATGTCGGACCTTGCACTTGGCCTACTTGAACTTCGTGATCTCTTGCTGTATCTATACTTTAAGTATTCCTCTATTTTTTAATAGTTTTGATGTGTTTTCTCATCTATGTCTATAAAAATTGGAGTGCACAGTAAGTAAAGCCAGTGTTTTATCCCTCCTTTCACTTGCATGTATTATAGCTAGAGTACTATATCCAAGAAATAAGACATTTTTTCTTCCTGAGTAAATGTAACTTGAAAATCTCTGACCTAAATCTTGGCCTAAATAATTGATACAGGGGCATTTGCAATGGTATAAGCTCAGAAGTAATTTTTTTTTTTTGTCTGTAAATAAGTAGCTGGCTGATTTTCTCGAGTACTGAGCATCTTCACTGCTTACCTGTTTTTTCCCTGCTAAAATGATACATGATTAATCTGCCTGAAATAAAATACCTTCAAGTTGGATCTCAAAGTCTGAACTAGTCACTCAAAATTCTTATTGTAATCTCTGGGGAGAAATTAACACATTGAAAAGGAAATTCATTCAATCTTAGGACTAGCAAACCTCAGTCAATCAGATTATTATGTATAAGAAGCTTTTTTTTTGTTCTTTAGCAATAGAAATATTCTTAAGTAACTTTATCAGATTTGAACATCAGACTTTTAGATACATAATGTCAGATTAGTACTAAATCTAAATTTGGATTTGATTTCCCCTGAAGAGAACAAAATGGAAAATCACATACTATAGTTTTTTTAAATTTTTCGGTGTTACAAACTTTCCCTAATTTAAGATGCTCTTTTTAATGATATCTTACCACGCTCAAATTAATAATATTCATCTATTAATATTGCTGCTCTGAAGCAGCTTAATGCAAGCAGCTCAAATCCATATTCATCTAACTCAATGAAAATCCCAAGCTACTCTTTTTTTACTCAGATTTTTACCAATATAGAATTTTAGAAATATTTTCCCTGATCATTAAAACCTATCATTAAAATATTTTTCATAAATAATTCTCATTTATTAACTAAAAAACAAAAAGGAAAGGAAAGGGAATCACAGAATCACCCTAACACCACCACAATCACCCCCAAACCATGTCCTCCAGTGTCTTATCTGGATGCCTCTTGAACCCTTCTGGAGACAGTGAATGTTTCATTCATCAGTACAGAAAAATACTGAAAGAAGAAAATCAAATACTTATATAAAAGCCTTGCTGCAGCATGAGTTAAAACTGGGCTTGATGATTCAAGAGATTTAAAAAAATTCTTATAAAAGTTATTATAAACATACTAAGGATATATTTGTGTAAGCAGCTAGTATATATCATTAGAATTACCCATGAAATATTGACAGAACCTGTGTGACTGTGTAACCACAATACTCTTGGAAAGCAATGGGAAACTGTCTTGACTTTTAAGAGTGTTTCCTCTTCTTTCTTTTGTAAGTAGATTAGTAGCACTCTACAAGGATATATATAGGAGTGACTGAAGATATAAAAAGAGCACTGATAACTGGAGAGCAGCAAAGGTAAATCCATAATGAAATGTTGAAGTACAAGCTATATTGCCTTTTACTTCAAGTATATCACTGTCCATTAATTAAACAGCATACCATGCTTTATATTTAAATAAAAAGAATAAAAAACTATAATGGCATTATTCATTCTATCAAAAAAAAAAAAATTGGTTTGATAGCTGAACCAAAAGTCAGATCTGCTCATGTAGCTCTCAATCTTTCAGCCAAGTAATATCTATATAATTATTTTTCATTATTACTCAAAGTTATCTTAACCATCTTACTACTAGTGAACTTTATCCCCTTTCTCTACAATCACACGTTTTTTAGCAATATGATGATCATAATCAAGCGAACTCATAGAGATGTAGGACATTTTTCTGCATGTATACACATCACTGAATTCAGTAATGTTCCTTGCAAGATAACATCCTCTGTGAACAGAGAAACAAGCTCTTTAGTACTTGGAGGTAATATTTGAAAATGACTAATAAAAATGTAGCTATAACTATAGAAATTAATCACAGACTTTCTAGTTTCTTTTTATCTAATATACTCTATATGGATTTTTTGTCCCCTTTAATTTTGATTTTGTAATAGTAGCAATGCATATTTTTTCAGAAATACAAAACTGTAAACTACATATATTGTGATACTTCCTGAATGGAGTAATAGAAGCGCTGGATCAAAATGAAGCATTACTATTTTATAGGTATGCAAGTTTCTTTTATAGTTATAGACAAAGGTAATAGAAATTGTAGTATCTTTATATCACGTTTTCTGTTTTCGATTCTGTTTTTCAGTTTTAATATCTGATTTTCTTAGAATTGAAAAGGGGATGAATATTCTCACAGGCCAAATGAAAATGAAGTCCTGTTAGAATGAAGAGTGTGGACTGAATATAGAATAGATTTCCAAGAAAATTATAGTATAGACTCATTATGGGTTGCATTGACAGCAAAAACACTCTTGGAAAGGAATGTAGGAACATATGAATGAATTTTCTATTCAGATACAAGAATAAAAGAGTTCTGAAATAATTTTTAAATGCTAAGATTCAGACAGTCCAAAGCGATTGATTACCACTTTTTTCAGTAACCAGGAAAAACCTTGGCATGAGTTGCTATAAACTCTGCAATGAAAGTAGAAGTCAGAGAATCAAAACATGATAAAAACTGTTGGCCTCTTTTTCTTAAACTCTTCATAAATTCAAAAAAATTTGCAGATCCTAAGAAATGAGTAGTTACAGTGGAAGTATTGCAGAGTCCTTTTGATGGTACTTTGCTGCAGAGTAGTTTCAAAGACAATAAAATATTTTATGTCTAAATAATATTAGGATGAAAATGAGAAACAGATTCTGTACTATCTGTCATAAGACGCATGACAACACATTTGATAAAGCTGGCCACTCAAATGCTATAAACCCTCTATTTGCATATTTTTATTTTTTATCTCTATATTTGTCAAATTTTCTATTGTTTAAAGAAGTATAATTAGAAATAGTTGCAATATTTTATCATGTCTTTACATTATGCTATTCTATTTTCATCCAGTTACATTTTTAGATCAAGATTGGCTGTTCCAAATTCTTTTGGAATTAACTCTGGACAACTTAATGGACATTACTTTTTCAGGATCTTTCATGTTTGTAGATTGCATTTGTGTAGCATCAACAGTAGGAAAAAAGTGATCATATTCACTTGTAAACAGAAAAAAAAATCATTCAAAGATGATCTATCACATTTAACACTGGTACTTAGAAAATTATCAGGGTTTTCTGATAATTTTATGAGAAATACAGTTTTGTCACAGAAAAAAATAGTATTTTTCTATTTACAGCATAGTCAGGTGATGTATTTTACTATTACAAAACAGATCACAGCACATGTTAAATTTGAAAAAACAAAACAAACCCAAACATACCTTCAAAATGTTTTTACATTAATTGTAATAATTTTTTTTTTTATTCTTTATGAAAGAAGGAAAAATGAAGGGATGAAGTTATGCATACAGATAAACATTCATGTGCTCCTAAGTAGAGAAATGCAGGCTGGTTTGGAGTATTCTGAAGTATTTTTTGTGCATATATAGTAAGATTTAAGGTTAGAAAGGATTTATTTTTGTAAACATTTATATTTTCTTCCACACTGTCTAAGTCATTAAAATTCAAAATCGTAGAATTCAAAGCCCATGAAAACATGTAAGAAAAAGAAAAGGTAATGTCTGCAACACAATAGATTATTTCAAGTTATGAAAATAGTGGCAGATGAATTTGAGGACAGAAGGAAGAGGACTTTGTAGATGACAACGAAACATTCAATCTTTCTCCCAAAAAGTATGACCTCAATTTTAAATTAAAGACAGGTAATTTAATATTCTGAGCATCTATGACATTTTGAAAGTGAATATTTAATTTATAATTTCATGGAGAAGAATCGAAAACATTAGTAAGCAGAAGTTAATGACTATAAACAAAAAAAAAGGTGAGGAGTAGGTTTTGTTGACTGCTTAACTCAGCTTTCTACCAAAATGTATGCCTAACTGCTGGAGAGCTTGGCAAACATAAAGAGAACCCAGATAATATTGCTATGCACAGATGTGTGGAATAAGTGCAAAACAGGCAATATTTTGTGCCTGTATTTTGTATATCCATAAATTGCTTTGTCATTGAATGCTTATTCCACAGAGGATGCAAACCCTCTTTGGAAAAACACCTGAAGCCCCAGCCATGAGTAAACGACCTGCTAGGCCTGGGTCTTCCCCGCTGCTGCCCTGCAGGGTGGTCCCAGGGCTTCCCTTAGCTGTGAGATTTGGGAATATACAGAATAAAAGAACACTAATTACAACATTCTTGTTATTTTCTGAATGTAAATCCATTTGAGATATATCACACATTTGGTGAGTGTATGGAGAGTAAAAGCCACTATAATTCAGACGTTACAGCAAGTAAAATGTCAAGATTTCAGAGTGTTTACTTTGAAGCACACAAAGCAAAGAAGTAAAGAAAATGTTAATATTGATTTTTTTCTCAATGAGCCACAGGGTGAATTCTCAGAGTGTATGTGAGTAGCTACCTAATGAAAACTTTGGTTTCATACTAGGGGAAGTTGAAGACTCATCTGGAAAAGCTACTGAATCTGAAAATTATGAACATGTATGAAAAGCAATCAAGATAAATTAGGAGAAGACATTTGGTAGCATAATCTATAAGAATATATAAATTAATGGCTACCACTTGATGGTGCTGGCTGAGTAGAAAAAAATTGTTAAAAAGTCTAAGAAGAAATTAAAATAATAAAAGAAAGCATTCAAAGATTGCTGAAAAATCACAAAAGACTAGGAAATTCTAGTTACAAGATCTCCCAGAGAAGAAGAAGGAACATCAAAATCAATTGTGGGTGAATTTTAATTGGGCAGGATGGTTGTCATGGGCAGACTAGTGAAAATGAAAACGTGCTTATATGGAAGACAGTCAAGTGTTACAGGCTGTTTTTCAGTGTTGCTCAATAAAGTGCAATAGGTATAAATCTGGGGAGGAGAAAAAGAGATATCAGCAATTATAGATAATTTAAATGGTTTAATAAACAGTAGTAATTTTGCAGTGATTATTCTGGGGCAATTTTGCTTGTCTACTGGAAAAGAGGAAAGATGAATTGTTCATGTAATGCACATACTTCATCAAAGGGAGAAGACATATCCAAGAAAATAAAACCAAGAAGAATGTAAGTGGATAAAAAAATAGAAGTGCAATACACCTTCCTTAATTAAATAGTAACTTCATTACAAAGGCAGCTTTAGAAAGATTTAAAAATATTTTGAACTATATTTTATGTGAACAATTATGTAATTAAGAGTATTTTATTGTGCATTTTGAAAGTATTATTTTGTAATATAACTGACATTGCTGATAAATTAGAAAAAAAAATCTTCTGAACTGTCTTGATTCATGTCAGACACGTTGGACCAGTAGCTTGTCATTTGCTACTGTGTGGTACTGGTAACAGCTAGATTGCCCAAACAGACAGGAACATTTCACCTTTTTGAATTATTATTTAACAAAATACAAGTTTGCAATTTCAAATACTAATTCTGATGGAAAATATCTATGTTAATCCATATGTCATGTTATTGCAGAGTAATAAAAATTTGCCTTTAATAATGTAATAATTTGTGGAAAGTTCCATTCAGATAAGGAGAATACAACAAAACCCCACAGATTCAGAATAAATGCAACTAAAAATTACATCTGCATATTTCTAATAAATTATATCTCAAGAGGAATTTTTGTAATCACTTGCATTTTATACTTTTTTTTTACATTTTTGTATATATGTACAAGTAAGCATGTGACATGCTTGCTTGCGATAACATTTTTACCTGACTATTAACATTAATTTGAATCTGACAGATATACTTAAAACATTTTGAAGCACTCATAATTTCACCAATAGTAATAACTGGTATATATCTGAAAATTACTTTGGTTTTATTAATTAAAAGATACATTGATTTGCCTTAAAGATTATTGCTGATCATTTTAATGTATTAGAGATTCTGACATATCAGAAAAGTCTGAGACTTGGAATCATTCCAGATGGAGCAGAGTAGGCTTATGGGAGATTGTGAAATGCTTCGTGCAGGGAAGTTAAGAAAACAGAGTCAGACTCTTCTCATTGGTATTCAGGAAAAAGCAAGAAGGTAAAGGGCAAAAATTGAATATTTCAAGAAACTCTGTTTAAACATCAGAAAAGTACCTTCTTCATTGTAAGGGTGATCTAACAATCGGACTGATTTCCCCCAGGGGATTTGTAGCATCATATTTGATAATATTTAGGAAATTACTGGACCTAGTCCTTGGGACCCTGCTGTAGCTGACCCTGCTTTGAGGCGGGGTGGACAAGCTGATCTTCAGAGGGTTCTTCCAATGTTACTATGTGTTTTGGGCTTACTGTTTTTGTTTGGGTTTTAGTAGATTATTTTTTCTTTTTAATATTATAGACATGATGATTTAACTCAACTCAAAATATTTATTTTGAATTTGATTTCTGTCCATATACAAATGTAAGAAATAAGGATCAAATCTGAATAAAGTCTACCAAGTCAAACAAGAGGATGTTCACTAACATGAGAGCTCTTAATTAAGGATTCCCTAAATATTTTGAAGTCACTCAACATACAAAAAGTATCACAGGAAATTATTATTAAGTAAAATATTCTAGAAACAAATAAACAATCATTCTCTCTAAATATTTTGAAACTTCCTAAACATTTAAATTTTGCAATTATTATCACAAAAAATATAAAAGCTCACAGTTGAGCCAATATTGTTGAAATGAATAGTGACACTTTTACTGGGTTTATCCTGATCCTTTATGGCAATGATGTAGATTTTCCATCACATCTTGTACAGCACAGATTTGTTCTCGTTTATTGTGACTAAATGAAACTAATGTTATTTAGTGATTGTTGTAATTAATAACACAGCAATTCAATTGAACAAAGAATTAAAGCAGAGATGAGTGAATTTTTGCTTAAGCAGCAAAATGCTTCTCACTAGAAGAAAACAGAATTTTAGTTACCCCAACCCCCCAAATGAATGTTTTGAATAAAATCAGGTTGCCTTCAATTCTAGATTTTATCTATGTAAACAATTCCCCTGAAATAAAGAAGAAAACCAAGACATCCAGCCTTTTCTTAGGAGTGTCCCCTCTCAGGAAAACCATGGTAGAGCCATCTCAACAAAATGTGTCTCTGCAGAACAGATGATTTACTATAGAAAATAACCAAATTGAGACAAAGTGATTTTACCATAAGAGTTTTACCATTTCAGTTTTTCTCTAACAGGCTGAGACCTTTGGTAAAATATGCAAGACAATGATACACTTATATAATGCTTCACTTCTGATTTAACAGTTTCACAAAACACTTTATTAAAAGACATTACCAAGAATATTTTTTTTACATAGATATGATGGCTAAAAAACAAATGTTAAATTTTTAATTTGTCTTGCTAGGCTCTTATTCTACTCAGTATGCTTTTATTTGCCAAAGTATACCAGACTTCTTATCCATAGAGGCACCAACCCTGGTTACCAAGGTGGTGAAGCTAGCATTGATACTTCCTAGTAAGTTGATATTCATTCTCCATTTTTACAACATGTTTTACTTTGTCTTGAAAAAGAAACATTAGATTTTCTTTTTTTTTTTTTCCCAGCAAACCTAAGATATGGAACTCTGTGTTGTTTCAGGTTGATCAAGCAAGAAATATAGACTACTATAGGGGTAATTTTGCATTCCTGCTAATACCGCAAGTTGTTTTACCTCTGCATCTCTGCTGAAGATTTCAACAGCTTTGCAGTACAGATTAATTATCTGAAGACTGTGTGAAACTGTTGGAGCTTTCAAATGCTTAATATGAGACTTTAGATCTAAAACTAATGCTCACACTCATTGAAGGGATTACCTAAACTGAAACATCATAAATTCTGCATAACTGTAGGCTTCAACAGAATACCATAAGAAAACTCCTGACCTGCTCACCTTTTTACATGTAGATAATGCATTTCTGAAACATATTCTTATAAAGCAATATTTATTTAGGTGAAAAATCAGAAGTGTTTTTACCTCCATGTTTTATTTTTTATGAGTTATATAATAATATATATTCTAATATTCATGTCTCCAAATGAAGTCCCAACCCTTCAGATTACAAAAAGAAGTTCCTTGATTGGTAATAGGTTGCTAGTCCTTTGTTTCCTTCTTATCTGCAGTTACTAGTTTCTTTAAAAAGTAGAAAAACTTATTATCTTAGATCTTAATTTTTGATATTCACATTTTTCTCCAAATAAAAGCATTAATGTTTTTCTCTCGTATGTAACAAAATTACTACTGGCAGAGTAGTTATTAATGAGAAAATTATTTTAACTAAATAACTAAATATACGGTCTACTATATAAGAAGATTTTGCATTTGTGGTGTAACATCTAAAGATACCACACTGAGATCTCTGAGTGGCAGTCTATAAAAAATTGATGTAGGGATGAGCTTGCGAAGATAAAGCGACATATTTCCTGAATCTTATGTTGTACTATATGCAGTCACTTAAAGAGAGAATTGATGACATGCTTTGTATAAAACATTAATATTTTGCTTCAGTACACTTTCAAATCCATTTTGCACTGAACGAAATTACTATATGCAATAACAAGCAAAAGAAAATCAGAACAAATTTAAGTCTAGGGATATTGGGGATTAAATGTTTTGTTAATTATAAGAAAATATTTCTGAAACAGCTTGTTTTATAAGCAAAAGTCTATACATTCATAACATGAATGAAGAAAGAAAAAATTATTGCTAAAATAAAATGTTTAGATTTTAATTAAACTTTTCTTTCTTCCAAAAATATGGGCTGAAAAATTAAAAACAAACAAACAAACAAACAAACAAACATACAGACCCAAAGAAAATAAAAAATAAAACCTGAACAGCCTCAAATTAACAAAATCAACAACTAAAAAGGCCACAGTAAAAAATTACTTTTAAATATAAGCTTTTTTTTTGCAAAGTTTGAGCAAGCTGAAGCTGAAGACAAAAAAACCCAAACATTTCAAATCTAATTAGTAAAAAGAGTACTAATGATTGAATAAAACCTTGTCTTTGATCTCTCTGTTAGAATGTTGTGATTCACCCATTAATTTACCATTTGGTCTGTATTCTTTGGCTGACGCAAACTAAATTTGGGCAGACTGGCGTGTGTCTCCATGCAACACCTATCCTTATATTTTAAGAAATGAAAATAGCTATAAAACTCTCAAACTCAGGTACATGAAAATGAAAGAAATAAAAGTACTCAAGGCCAAGGTATTTATTATCTTAATATATAAAGGAGTACTTATAACGACAAAAAACTTTTTAAACTTAACTTTTCCACAATTAATTTGTCAACTGGAAACACCCTTAACATAAATCTCTTTCCTCCATTTAGTTCCTTCCCAAAACAATCTCCCATTATCCTTTACTCATCAATTGTACTCTCTGTGAATCTTAATTGCACACAGCAGGGCATCACTTACTCACAGAGCCCCCAAAAACATTTAACTGTTTAGACACTGCTACATAATGCTTTAACCAAGGTCTTTACTAAAAGGAGAGAAATATAAATAAGTATGGGAGGAAGGTTCTTAAAGGGAAGCAACAGATCTCATTGGAAAGACAAAATTTCATGATCAGTTCAGTATGATTGCATATCTACCTTTGTATATTGTAATTGTTGTGTGACGGTAATATTCCAAAGTTTTTTGTCTTAAATTTTGGCTTGGTTCCACAAAGTACAATGCTCATAAATTATGTCCAAACACGTCCTGCCACGTAAGAGGACTGGAGTGATTTGCCTACAGTGATCTTAACAAATGTTGTCATATTTCATGCCTGCCTAGTACACAGGACTCTCAGTTCTTGTGACCCTTCACTAAACTGTTTCTTCATTGAATACTGTACAAATAAATATGATTATCATAATCCCTAGATAAGAAAGTATGCACAATATTCTCACTAAATGTAAATGAGTTTTTATGAAGTTTTATTTCATGTTTTATATTTCTAGCACTTAAATTCACACCATATCTTTCTGTATGTGAAAGAATCCTAGTTCTGCAAGTATAAAACACATACACTCTCACTGCCATAGCTCTTATTCCAATGAATCAAACACACACTGCAAAAGCTGTCTTTGACATGTGAAAACAAATTTTCCAAGATGTGTCCAAAAATATACTATAGAAATAATGTATTTTGCAGAGAAGATATGCAGCTCATAGATGTTGTATATATAAACTTGTATACATAAATTTGGAGAAAAAAATCTAAAAATTAAATACTGCTAAAGCAAAGGAAAGGAATCACATAAGGTCTCAACTACTTCCATTTACCTGGAATAATCTTCTCAATTCAAGATTATGAAACATGAGCTAAATTCTTTAATCCCATACTGTGTCTTGTACATAGTTAATATTCTGATTTTTTTTTTTTCTATGCAGAATAGGATATTTCTATGCTTCTTTGTTTGGAAGGAAGAAATTCCTCCCCACTCTAGGGAGAAAGCATCAAACATCATTTACGTTCTGTGGTGACTATTGCAATTCTATCTACAGTCAATATTGATAACCTGTAAATAACCTTTCAAGTTCATCTGACAGCTCTCTAATAGATTAAGACTGCATCTTATACAGCATCTATGTATGGGATTCAGGCTGAAGACCCCACAGGTTATGTATACCAGACAGTGTTCTGAATATACTATTGCTCACTTGTATTTTTGTCAATAAACAGACATCTAATGAAGCAAGCCGCAAAGTCACAAAACTGTCCTGAAGGATTTCTTTCACCTCTGTCAATGTTATATATACCACAAAGGAAAGTAAATGTTAAAATCTATAAATAATTTATGCAAAGACATTCTAAATCTGCTAATATTGCCCTCTTAAATCCTATGTGCTTCTATGATCCTAGTATAAAAATGGAGAATACTTAAAAGCACTTTCTACATCAGCAGTCCACAAGCAATACAACTAGGCTGAGCCTAACTGGCCTCTGGATGCTGCTGTTGCCTCAGAGAAAAGTAGCTGTAAACTCATTAAATTGGCTGCTGGTCCTGTAATTCATGCCAATAGTAAACTTTAGAACTAATTTTTGCAGGACTTTTGCTTGGTTCTATTGACCTTAATCTTTTAGTTGAGACACAGTAAGTTTTGAAAGCATGCACATAATCTGTGCTGAAGATAGATCTATTTATCAGCCATCAATTTTCCCAACAACTAGAACTATGCCACCTTTTAATTTCCACTGGATTTGATAGCTTTTGTGGAGGAAGATAACATGTATTCCTACAGGTACACACAGTAAAAAAAGAAAATAATCCACTTTTTTCTAAAATCAGACATCATATTCACAAGTGTTTTATTTTATTTATTCCACACTTATTTCCTTTATTTCTAGTGTAATAAATGTCAGATTACTATCTATTAAGATTGAGTATAAATGCAACATGTAAATATTGTGTGATAGAATAAACTATCTATTTTGTGGTATGACTCTATCAGTACCTGGGATATTGTTAATTGAGATATATGACTGAATGTGATGTGATCAGGGTTTCTGCTTTTTCTCTTATAATACTTAAAAGTTGCCTTGCTACACATTGTACTTAGTACTTTTCCTATAATAGTTAATCAAAAGCCTTTGTTCTGCAATAGCCAGAAAAGATCAAGAATCTTAATTGTATCAAACCAAAGTTGGAATAGGTCAAATATTTTACCTAACAAGTCTGTATTTAGTTCAGAAGAAGGAAGGTTCTTTAGTTATGCTAACAAAACCCACAGATATATATATATATATATATGTGTGTATATATACATACATGCATACACATATATATATATATATACAAAAAACCTATTACTTCTGTTAGATGTTCATTCTGAAAAAGAAAAAAAAAAGGACAGTTCGGCCTAGAAAAAGCATATAAAATTGCATTTTAAGGTTTTTCCCCCATGAGCATTGGGAAACAAGACTCCTACTCCATTTCTTCTTTTCTATTAGTGGCTGACCTTTTCTATTTAATAGTCAAATGGGTTAAACAACTACAAATGCAAGCCTCTCAACCGCTCTTCTCATCAAGTGTGTTTCCACCACCAAATCAAATTTGGACAGTGCAAGGTCAATGGCCTTACCTGAACCGTCCCTTTTTGAGGTAGGAAACAGTTTCTCTCCTGCTTGCACTAAAATTAACTGAAAAAAATCAAGTTAAGTAGAGCACAAGAAAGAAAAAGAACAATTTTTCCAGAAAAAGAAACACTGACTAAACAGAAGTCAGTAGCAGTAAAAAAGTAGTCATGGTATATTTACCATGAGATTCTCCTTTCCCCCTTTAACTGTAGCGAGGATAACAAGGATAACAATCTAGTTCAGCTCATTAATAAATGTAACAACTTTCTAACCTCATAACTCATGATAGATGGGAGCTTTAATTTGTATTTAATGCAGAATTCGATCTGGAACAGACTGATATTGATGAGAAATTAATCAATCAATCCAATCTTGATCAGAGACAAAGCGCTAAAGAAAGGAAATGGACAGTTAATATATCCATTTCAAGTGAAAAGAAGAATCTAATTATCTTTCATAACAACACACAAATTCTAAGCAAAGCAATTACCACACAGCGGTTTCTGGGCTTGAGTGTATTTTTTAATGCTGTTTTTTTTTAATTTTTTTTTTTGTATTTTGCAAGCCTAATACTAACAAAAAAAAGGAACTATAGACCCGAATATTTTTGGGCATTATGCATTTCCTGAAAGGACTGGGAAAGCAATAAATGACTTTGGGAATTAGAGAGATGGCACTCTCTCTTTGTGTATACTCCTCTCTCTGTCTCTCTCAGTAATAGCATCTGAAGCACCAAGGAGTTACTTACTTTTCTAAGGACAAGTTTTAAATAGGAACAATAAAACCCTATAATGGAGCACAGGAAAGGAGTAGATCTTTCAAAATATGTTTACTTATTGGAAAAGGCTGCTTCTAAAGCAATTTCTTTTTAAAGGAAAAGGTAAAAACTGAGGAGAGGCAGGTAGTAGAGTGTTCCTGGCACCTGACTTTGCTTTGTCATTACTGACATGTTCTTCCCAGATTTATCTGAATGACTAAAGATTAATGATATTTAAAGCAATCACACAAATAAACAACCCCCATCTATTTACTGATAAGAGAGGAAGAAGTAAAAAAAAGAACAATGAGGGGATTTTTTTTTGTGAATGTTATTGATGTACGAAGGTTAATCATAGCATTGTATTATATTTGGGTTGGAAGGGATTTGGAAACTATCATGTAGTTCCAACCACTCACACAATGCGTAGGGGACAGTTTCCACTAGACCAGCTCATTCAAATCCCCATCCCACTGGCCTTGAGCACTCCTAATGAAGGGGCATCTATTGCCTTTTTTGGCAACCTGTTCCAGTGCCTCACCATTTTCACAGGAAAGAAACTCTTCCTAATATCTGATCAAACCCTACCCTGTTTCAGTTTAAAGCTGTTACCCATTGTTTCATTACTACATTCCCCCGTAAAAACTGCCTGTTCATCTTTCTTGTAGGATTTCCAGGTAGTGCAAGGTCACCAGGGAACTTTCTCTTCTTCAGGCTGAAAAGACACAGCCTGTCTCAGCCTTTCCTCACTGGAGAGATGTTTAATTTCTCTAATAATAGTCATTGCCCTGAATTGAGAAGAATCTATTACCACTTTCTTTTAAAATATATTATATGTATAGATAGATCTAGATATAAATATGGATAGATTAGATATAGATATAGCTATAGAGATATAGATAAATATATAGATACACATATAGATATAGATACAGGTATAGGTATAGGTATAGGTATATATACAGGCTCATTATTTCCATTTTTATCAACAAAATTTTTAAAAACCTCTCAACTGTAGAAAACTAAAAATTTTTTCAAAAATGTTTTTCACTTTCTCAATAGTATTTGTGTGGTAACATTACATTTTCTGGAAGACTACTGTATCCTGTAAGAAGCAAGAATCCTTTTAGTTTCTTTTTTTGCCCTTTTTACACATTTGTTTCTATCTGATGTATTTGAATTGCAGTATGGTAGAAAGAGAAGGAAAATCATCCAAAGCATGTTTCTACAATTATCCCCTGAAAAAAAGTGACAATATTGACTGAATGAAAAAAAATACGAACAAACAAACTGACAAACTCCAACAAACTCTATAAACTTCTATTCCTTGAAATATTCAAGTCCTAATATAATTGTGTAGAGATTACCTGCATTAGCTTGCCACAAGATGTCAATGTATCCATGATTAAAGTATAAAATCTACATGCTTTCTGCAGAATCTAAAAGCACATATAACCATGTTTATAGGTAGTTCTGCAAAATCTCTACCAAAGGTATGACTAATATATAAAAATGAACCTTCATCAAAGCAATGTGGGTAGGCCTAATGGCTTAGCCAAGACTGAAAAAACCCGTGTTAACCTTGACATGAGTTTGGAAATATAAAACAGTTTCTAAAAGTACAGTGTGAATTCCTCAAACTTTGTCTGAGCTATAGCTATAGCATTTTCCTTGAGCTGTAGTATCTTCACTAAAGATCTGTTCTGGAAGCATCAAGATCTTACTTGGAAGAAAAGATATACCCTCATATTGCTATGGACTGATTTGTTTGACAGACTGTCAACCAAAATGTCAATTAGTCTTGGTCTGTCAATCAGCCTTGGATATAAACCCACACAGTCCCAGAGACTGGGAAAACATTGTCACACAGACATCCAATGCTTAGAGAAGTAAAGGTCTTGAGAAGTCAGTGCCCAGCCCTCTCCAGATCCTAACAAAGACACTGGAGGTAGCATATATTATGTTTCTCCAGGCTGGGCCATGCTCAGCTCATGGTGTGGTTACTGGGGCTTGTCTCAATGAACAGGAATTTGTTATCTATGTGTGCTTGTGTATGTGAGGGTGTGACAGGACATGTGCCAAGTTTTGCTGATACAGAACATCTCCAATTTGTCATGCATCATGTTTAAATTTTTTTCCCCCACAGTGGCAGGGGGTAAGTAAACAAGAGCACTTCTGAGCATGTTCCTGTGTTATCTTGTATAAAGAATAATATGCAAACTGTAATTTCAACAAAACTAAAATCGCAACAGAAAAAATTATACCTATTTCTCAATTATGGTGATGATGCTTTGTGCTAAGAAAAATAAGCAAAATGAGAGCAAATGGAAAGAAGTCAAGATGGATTTTTGGGATTTTATCTGATAAAGAACAGGAAACTAAAAAAATATTAGATATCAGATATGCATATACGAAAAACCAATATTGTTTAGCCCAAGGGAAGAAAGGAGAAGAACTCCTATGCACAAAGATGCTCTTATTTGATTATCATATAAGAAACTTACTCTTCCTTATTTGAAGGAATTGATAACACCTAAAAAATGCCAGTGATAAAACTTGATTTCCTCTGCAACATTCTTCTTATTTCTTTCTTCTGCATTCAGTTTCCCTTCCATTTTTTATGTAATATATATTTTTCCCCATTTTATTGGTTTCTATGAATAAACAGCAGTACATGCTGTGATTTGCTTATTTTTACGGGGAATAAAAAGCTTTCTTCAGTAGCTTTCCATCCTATTTTATATTGGCCATTGACTTCATGAAGTCTTTTGTCTTTGAAAGTTCTACCACTCAAACTACTTTAACTACTTCTGAAGAGTTATTTAGGGTTTGAAGAATTACTTAAGATAGTAGACAGAATGATTACATCTCATTTGCTATTAACTACTGAAATTAAACAATTTGTGGAGCAATCCATCTGTTCATCATAAAAAGTTCATTCTATAATTCCTTCAGACTGTTATCCCATGTTATCATGGAGCAAAGTTTAAGGTGTGATTTCATCTGTAGTGTTAAAAAATGTGCTCTTGGTTTTATTATTCATGATTGGCTTGCTTTTCTCTTTGCTCTCTTTTCACATATGCTCAATAATATATTTTGCTGACCTACTCATTTCTTCAAATTTCTGGATCCTGGGTTATACATGCAAATTAACACATCTGTAAAATTAAAAAGAAAAATATTAAGAAATTTGCAATTAGCATTAATTATTAATATATCTGTTGTTATAATAGTTAAAATTTTTATTACTTTCACTTTTTAAAGATAATGTAATGCTTTCCAACTACATTTGCAACCAGTTGTAATGATGGCTTCTCTATAGGCTAACACAATTGTTTTGAAGTTTATGGAAATTCAAACTCCTTATTCATTGGTCTACAGCAGAAAGCAGCCTGGACTGAAAGCACTCCCAAGTAAACTTCAAGGACCATGTGGAACAACACAGTAAATGTATTCATTGTTCCTCTCTTATTTGGATTTTCAGTCAATGTAATGTGAGATAATACATATTCTGTCCATAAATGCTGGTAACTCAGATTTTGGATATAAGAAGCAAGATCAAAGTAAAACAGCTGTGTATCAGAAAGCCATTAGGCAAAGTTTTGGTTCCTGGATGTAAGATAAGTTGCACTTGAAACCTTATAACTCCAGATGTTTATATTACTTACCTTTTCTTTGCCCTTTTTTTTCTTTTTTTTTGCTCAGTTTTGCTGTTTGCTCTTTTGTTTGCATTTTCAACGTCAGAAAAGTATATTAGCAGCCTGAAGTTCATCAATGCTGTATACCACCATTTGCAGACCACTAGTTCCACTAGTTTAGATGCTAATGTGGATATTTCACATCTACAGCCATTTAGATTCAAAAAATGAGTAAGACCAATATGTAAATCTGTTGTGGTTTATCACTGATGAATTTAGAGAATGAAATTCCATAGTAGCCTTATTACTCTGACTGAGTTTCTCAAAGAGAAAAGCTATTTACCTTTTGACCCTTAATCACATTTTTAATATCTTGAATTTGTAGGAAGTTTCTTTTACATCCAGCTGTGCATCACATGGAATTGGTTTATTGTAATTGCCAAGTGACATAGAAAAGGGACATTTATCACTGTTGGTTTATTTGTGTTTTTGTTTTTGAGCAGGACAACTTTTAGGAGAATTTATTCACTAAGCTAGTGGCATCAAAGCAAATATCCCCCACCCACCTTCTTGCCTTCTCTTTATATGTGGGACATGCTGTCATTGGTATGGAATATCCTTGGTGTGTTCTGGGGTCAGCTGTTCCAGCTTTATCTCTTCCCAACATCTTGTGCACCTCCAGCCTCCTCACTGGTGGGAAGGGATGAGGAGCAGAAAAGGCCTTGGCTCTCTGTAAGCACCTCTCAACAACAACAAAACCATTTATCTGTTAACAACACAGCAAAATCCCAAAACATGTCACTCACTAGCTACTATAAAGAAAATAATCTTTACCCCAGCTAAACCCAGCACACTTACATCACTGCTTATAAAGGTAAATCAACCAATTAAACAAAGTGAGCTTTTTAAGACACACCCACTCCATATCAAATCTCTTAACACACACAGAAATTTTTAAACATCTTGAAAACTAAATAAAAATATTTATTTAATTGTTTAGTATGCAATCACACAGTAAAATTTGATACCACTGAAAAGATTTCCCATTTTTGCTGAAATCTAGACACTTTCCAAACTCTTTCTGTTCTGTTTCATACAAAAAGCTGTTTAATCAAGTCCTAAAATTTCTGGGGCTTATAGTGCAAAGAATTACATACCTACAAACACTGCCAAAACAAGTCCATTTTAAAATTTTCAAATATTAATGACAACTATGGTAGAAAAAAATGACCTTTCAGAGTTTCTGAAGATCTATGATGACTCAAACTAGAGTGCTTTAGGTGCATTTTAAGTAGACTTTAAAAAAATAAAATTAAAGAAAAAGCTTTTCCTGGATGTCGTTTGCAAAACTCTTAATAAGAAACAATGAGAACACTGATTTTTAAAAGTCTGCTTAGAAAGCCAGTTGAGTTGTTTTATTGCTGGATACTTAGCTTGCTACTATGTACATTTTGTCCAAGTTCATTCCATAAATTCCAGCAATATTTGCCAAACTGTCAGGATGCTTCTCTATATTTTTGCACTGTTTTTTAGGCAAGGCAAAATCAAAAGTCCTGTTAGCATTAAATGGCAAAAAGTTATTTTGTTAATATTATCTTTATGGAGCTCCTCAAAAGCTGAAAAGGAAAAAGAGACTGTTATTATAAAATGTTTAATGGATGCTAAAAATATAAAACTCATAAAGTGTGGGTTTAAATCCTAGCAGCCCTTGAGCCTCAGGAAAAAAGTGAACTGAATGCTATACTCAGAGATTTTTGCAGGAATTTAAAACAGCATCTTTTGTTTCAAATATTCCCTTGACAAAATTATTTGCATTGAAGAAAAAAAAAATAAGTCCTTTTTACATCCTCTCACAATTCCTGTAAACAGGTTTTATCATTGACTATGTATATAGAACAAGCAGAAGTCAGTGAGGAGTTACATTTACTGTATTTTTATTCAAGCATAAACTGTCTAGTGGAAAAGTGTTTTGCTTGACATCTTGAAAAATGTGAATTTTCCCCTGCTTTGACACTATAATTCTCAGTAATAGTGAAGCTGGAGAAGGTATCTTGGCAACAGAGCCAACTCTTTGACAAACTCCATGATGGGTTCCCTGAAGGCTTTGTTCATGTGGCAGCACTTTTCAGTATTTAAAGCATCAGTATGTTGTTCATTGTCTATCATCTTTGTTTGTGTCTGATATCTAGCTTGAAAAAGCAGCAGGGAGAGTAAATTCATTTACTATGAAATTTGTTTGCTCTCATCAAATTAATTTGCTATTAGATTTACATACATACACACACACAGACACACACACACCCACACACAATTATTAGTGCCTTAAAACCACATTCCAGAGAACTCTCGAGTATTGCCAGAATTTTAACCAGACAAAATTCTGAGCAAAGTGAGGTAGTAGTAGCTGAAAATAGCAATCTAGAGTCTGGAAGTTTTCAACGAGCGTCAAAGTTCTGTTTGCACTGCACTTTTGCTCATTTGATTGCTGTAATAGCTACCAAACTAGAATAACAAAAAACTAAATGCAATTTGAACAATTTTGCAAATCTGCTTTTCAGTAGTATAGAACATTTCATCAGCAAATAATGTACAAGAAGCTGTAGTTACAGAAATTATATAACGTTACCAGTAACAAAGATCAAACACTTTGTAGTGACAGAATCAGGATGCAACTAGGCCACTTTTTCAGGTAGTGCCCTCAAAGCTTCTCTCAAGATACAAATAGCAAGTTTGTATAAGGATGTTATGTGTCATTCAGTGAAAGATCGGCAAACTTTGGCATTTCATATTTTATAAAATTCTGTTGACTTCATAGAAATTCTTCCAAGACTTATTATATTCTGTCAAAATATCCTTTATTACTTTTTAAAACATGTTCACATCAATTATTGCTTAATATTCAAAACTAAAGCATTTCTCAGACACAGAACAAGCTTTTGAAAAATGCTTGGAATTTACAATTCAGTAAAGATTTAGTGTTTAAAATCCTTCCAAGCATGAAGTTCAAATAATGTATATTGGATTCTGTCAAAGTTTTAACAGGACTAAATTTTCCTTGAGACATCAAGATTGGATTGTTCCTTTTGTTATACGTGTCTTTTAAGACTGTGTATTTCTAAGTGATCCCTTAAATACCTGCCTATTTCAATAAGCACTGATTGAATTGGTTCAAGAATTTTGACAGGAGCTGATGTTCCTTTCACAGATTATTTCATTTTACAGGTAGGGAACTCTTGTCTCTCAGAATTTGACAATGACAGAAAAGCAGAACTATGTTTCTTCAGGTAATGATTCTATTGGATTTCAGTTAACCATATATTTTCATTTAATTGCAAAATAGTTTTGTGGACTATTTATAAATATATCTACCATTAAGGTAGAAGCCCTGACATGATGCAATTTCCTATTTTGAAACTTTAGCAAGGAGAAAGCAAGTCCATTGATTGTTCACAAGTGTGAATACTTCCAGAACTCATCAAAAAAAATGCCAGGACCAGGAGGATGGCTGGTGCTAAGATCATCTGCTACATGCAGCTGACGTAGATCCCCAAGAAGCCTTTACTCAGCACGGCACTAAGTAGGTTGCAGTGATTTTATGATACTGTTCATACCATGAATAATATGTCATAAGTCTGGAGCCCTGAGTCCTTAATGATTCACATAAGGGCTCAAAAAAGTAAGTTATAAATATAAATGGCTAATTTTAGTGTATGAGACAAAACAGATGTTTCACTGAAACTAAGTAATATCTAAGAATTGTAACTCTGAAGAGGAAACCTTTTCAGGTACTAGTAAGTGTCCTTAGTTTGCTTACAGTGAGTGAAAGTGACATAGGAATGTAAAAAACTCAAATGGCTGCTCTGACCAAGAGAATTGGACATTCAAAAGTAGAATTATTTTACAAAGGCTTTTGGGGGGAATTAGTTTTCTTCCCACATTTTTTTCCTGAATGTTAAATAACTTAATTGCTCTTATATTTAAAAGTTTCTCACTATCATTTTTTTTCATTAAGAATGTATGGCATTGGGAAGGGAAGGACTAGAGAAATTTTTTAGTCTGCCTTTGCATGGCATTGGGAAGGGAAGGACTAGAGAAATTTTTTAGTCTGCCTTTGCATTGATGGAGAGAAATTCTGCCTCGGTCTATACGCCTTCCACCACTTTGTGAAATTTGTGTTGCCTTAGCATCTAATGCAGTAGTTAGTTTTAAATGTTTAAGGGTGTATTTAAGGAATAAATTTATCATATATGTGCATGACAACTTTGTCAGCTAAATCTCTGTGAAGACCAATCACGGTTAATTAGCAACTTTTCTGCGATCTGCATACTGCTGTCTACACCTGCTGCCTTTTCTTTTTTGTCTTGCATCTCTATGAAACTTCTAAGATAAAATTTGAGTTCCACAGATTGTAGAAATGCACAAAACTTTTTTAATCTAGCCTTGGGGCTAAAAAATGGTGGCAGGATAAAAAAATAGAAAACAATAACAGAATTTATACAAGGTTTAGAGAAGTATGGAGTAGAGGCATGGTAGAACAGATGGGAATGCATAATCAAATGAAATAAAATGGTGACAAGATGGGAGAAATATGCATTGGTGACAATGACTTCATAGCATTGACTGTGAAAATGGGGCCCAGGGAAATGGTATCAACAGCTCAGCAATTTGTAGCTTGGCATTCACGGTGATGTAGAGGTGCCTTGTCTTCCAAATTGCATTAAGAAATGTCTTTAGAAATCTCATGTAAACCCTTTTGTGAGAAAAGGGTCTAGATATGTAAATAAGACATGAAGAAAACACATCACAAAAGTGAAATGCACAGGGCATTAAAGTGTACATCCCTGCTTTTAAGGAGAAATTAGCCATCTGGAACATCTGCACACTGACTAGATTTTGTAATCCAAGCACTACATTGTAGAAGGGATCTGATGTACCTTTGACCATCTATGATGAATCCTGCATGACAGATTGAGATGTGTACTCTAGAAGCCTCATCACTGTCCTGAATATCCTTAGCATTTTAACTGAAGATGGGATATCAATCTCTGAAGAAAAATGACTCCATTTATGTAGAATTAAACTGACTCAAGCAAGTAGGTCATGTGTTTGTACCTTTGAATTTGAAGAATCATCTGCTGAAATGAAGTAGTGTATTCATGTGTCTGTGTTCTCTGTTCCATGTATTGAAGACAAAAGACTGCATGGAACTCTATTATGGTTCTAGTTAATTGAAAAATATACCATTCTATTGTCTATTTGGTAAAACCTTTAGCCAAAAATCGGAATGAGGTTACAACAGAAGAACCTTTTGTGATTTACCTTTTGAAATGTGCTGTGTATTAAATATTCTTTGAAATAATTGCAATATAGTTGTGTTCTAGTAGCATAAAGCAGTATTTTTTGTTATGATACTGTAGACAACATGAAATAAAACTTGTTCCCCTCTCTGAATGATATGCTTCTGAAATTCTAACAGAAGGGACTACTACCATCCCAGAAGTGAGAGGACAAATGAAACTGACCCCAGAAGTGAGCACAGAAAGGGACCAATAAAGCAACTGGCAAAGTCTTGCTTCAAAGATGATCTGGGTCATGGATTTGGGAGTCAGACAGGCATCCCCAGAGTTCACACAGGCTTTTTTAGGAAAATGAAGACTAAATGCAGCATGGCAATTTCTCAGGAAAGAAGGTTCCATTTTTGATAAAAAATTAAGCAATTTTTAAATCACAGAGGTAAAGAAGGTGTAGGATAACACTAGTTTGAGCAGCCAATAGATGGTATTCACTTCTAAATCAATCTTTGACAATTTATCAAATTGTAGACAGACGTTCTAAAGCACATTAAAAAGGAGATGAGAAGTTTTAGGATGAACTGCATGTGCCTTGTGAGCAAATATTAAATCTCATACTATAACGCATATGTTAGACAAGAAAATGATAAACAATATTGAAATAACATCTGTTTAATTAAAAATAATATTATATTAACTGACACATCCCAAAATCTAATTAAAGCATCAGTGTTCTACAAACTATGGCAAATTAATCTGAATTGACAAGGTGGGAAGGAAGGGGGGGAAGTTTCAGATATTAAATAGAACTCTCTAAATCAGTACTTGACAGTCTTAAATTTTGAAAAAAATAGAAAGAAATGGAACTACATTCCAGAACAAGTGTAAGAACTTGTTACTGACAGTAAAAGAACACACTTATAACAAAGTGTCTTGTGGGGAAAGATATCATGAGATATAATCACATCATCCACCCTAGAAGTCTGAAGGAATAGCTCGACCATGGAGTAATACATAAACGAATGCAACTCTATTCTGTAGACTAAAAGATACAGCTCAGAAGAGATGATAATGTGAACAGCCATGTGTGGGCTCTCATACACATCTCAGAAACAGGTTCCTGGGTGTGAAAACACATGACAAGTGGGAAGCTAGGATTATTGAAAAGATTAAGGTGTCTGCAACATCCACTTTCATGGATCACTTAAAAAAATGCTAAAACATATCATCTTGCCAAATCACACAAAGTCTTCAAGAAAGTGTTCTAAAAATTAGTATTGTTTTTAGTTCTTGCTTCCTATAACTCCTTGACATAAAAAAAGTATAAAATAAAAATGTTTTTCAAACACTATGAATGGTGAAAAAGAGGTTAGCTGACTGAAGAAATGCACATATGATGATAGCAGAAGAATTGTGAAGTGAAAGCAAGCATAAGAAGTAACCTTGTAGAGCTAGAGAAGTTTCAGTAAAAAGCCTCTACTTGTGGCCTGATAAAATCCGGATAGTTTTTTGAGACTGTGTAAAGTCAGCTCAGCTGCAGGACCAGTATGGATATGATAGGTATTTTGCTAAACAGTTTTCTGATTCTTTTTGACCCCAGGATGGTGTCATGTTTTGGCAATACCGATTATCACTTCAAAACCTGACTTCTCTCTTCATCTAGTGTTACACCTCTGAGGCTTTCAGCGTGGGAGAAAAGGGACTCAGAAATACAACTAGGGACTGAAAACCATAAGGTTAGGGCTTTTTTTCATAGGTTTTTCCCTTCATACTCAAATCAACATGTAAAGTGTAATCTCCTTCCCTTTTTTTCTTCTTGTCCTTTCACACTATGTAATTCACACACAGTGTAAAGCGCTCTGTCGTATCTTAGATAAATGTTGTTCCTTTGTCAGAAAGCAGCTACTCTAATGTGCAAATATTGACAATTATTTTAAAAAGCAGATGCTTCATTACTCACATTTCAAGTGATATTGCTTCTGGAAGCAGATATCAGCTTTAGGAATAATATTAACTCAGTGACCAAACATTCTGTCCTGAGAAATCTTGGCTAGCTCTTTGATATTCTACTGGAAGAGGCACTACACAACAGTCCTAGAGACTCTGTACCTAATTACATTTCAATTGGATTAAAATACCCAAAAAGTTCTCGAGACAGATATTGTAACTCAAGTATCTTCACCTGTCAGGTAAACATCCTGCCTAAAAGTAATCATATTCCTGTTTTTTTAATTTATAGTAGAAAAACAGCAAAAAAAGGAAAACATTGTCCTTTAACAGTACAGTTTTCATTCAAGTGTTTTGCCTGGTTTTTGTGCCTCCACTACAAAACTTTTAAGAAGGATTCAGGAGAAGAAGCCACTAGAATAGCAAAGGGAATAGAAAAGGTGAGCAGACAATTAATGGCATATGCAAGAATGTACTCTCACTTAACTTTTGAAAGAAAAGCTTTAACACAGTGTGTACTATATGGAAAGTAGAAATTTGACTACAGTTTAGTTTCTGCTAGCAGTGAAAGCAAGTAAAGAAATCTAAATAACATGAAGTACAAGAAAGGACACTTTATTCAGTTATAATTTCCCACAGTCATAGACTGAAAATGGTCAAAAAAAAGTGCCCCTTCAAACTGTTTTTTATAAAACTATCACAGAATCAGAAAATAATTTAGGTAGGTAATAACATCTGCAGGTCATTTGGTACATCACTCTGATATTCTGATCAAAGCAGGGTTGGCTTAGATGTTATACAAGGTTGATTAAGGTAAAATTTGAAGTATTTCCATGGAAAGAATACCTATAGCCTGCCTCCCTGGGCAATATCTGGCTATTAAGCATGTGATTTTTCCCCCCCTTCTCTCTAATTAGATTGATGCAAATTGAGTTTCCTGCTTCCAGTCCGTTCTCTGTGCACTTCCAGGAAAATTACATCCCACCAGGTAGGTAAGATTTTCCCTTAAATCAGAAAAAACTCAAGTTCCTCTACACCACAGCTTTGACAGATAACAATCCTTCCACTCAATCCAGTCCTGTGGTATGATCCACAGGTTTCCTGAGAGTGCATTCCATCCCATTTTCCAGTCATGAATAAAAATATTAAGCAGTACGAGTCTCTGAGGGCAGTTAATAACTTGTCATCAGTAGGGTTCTATGCCACTAATCAGAATGATATGAGCAAAAATATTTAGCCAGTTCCACACCAAAGTTACTGGTCCATCTGTCAAGGACATCTCTTGTCAGTGTGTCTCCAGGGATGATGCAAGGATTGGTGTTCATATCAAAAATCTGAGTAAAGACGAAGTTGAGAATATGCACTTTTCTTTCCTTCTCCACTAAACCACTTGTTTCACCATTGAAGGAAATTCACTTGGACTAGCACAGTTTCCCTTTGGTAAAACCATGTTGACTTCTCCTAAACACCTTTTTGTCCTCGAAATGTCTGCATACATTTTCCAAAATAATTTGTCAACTTAAACTGACCAACCAAATCAACCAAAAAAAAAAAAAAAAGATAAAAGGTTTTCAAAATCCTCCTTCTTCTCCTTCTTGAAAATGATAATGATATTTTCCTTTCTCTTTGTTGAGTATCTTCTCAATTCACCAGTAACTCCAATGATTGACATGAAAATAGTTCATTCACAGTTATTGAGTGTTAAACTGGTAATCTAGGGAAATCTTATGGCAAAATGCATGCACTTGATCAGAGTATCCAACTGAAAGTGTCCTGTTGATGCTATCACATGTAAACCTATTTTCATCTTAATCATGAATATTTGAGGACATAACCAAAGTGACCTGAAGATGAACAAGTCAAATACTTTGCTTCATTTACGTTTGCTATTAAAAATGGAAATCATCTGTGGGAGATGTCTATTAATTCTTAATCTTCTATGACTGCCAGAGCAAAACAATCCTGACACAAAGGGAGGCTGCATTCCTAACTTGACTGGAATGATATTGAAAAAATGGAAGATACACCACTCTTCAAACTATCCAGAGAAACACAGGAATTTGTATAACTCATTTATATGACAGCTATAAAACTGTCTCTAAGCCTAAATGAAATCGATAATAGGACAACATTTCATTACGAGTTCTAGTTTCATCTTAAATTAACTGAAGTGCTGTCTGTCTTTGTTGCGGTAGTATACAGCAGCTCGCAGAAACTGAAGGCAGGGCATTAGAAACAGGAGTGATAGTTTATACCGACACAGGGGAAAAAGGAACACCAAATAATGTGGTACTAAAAGCTCAATTTATTAAATGGACCAAGCAAGAGAGAAGCTGTGAAAGTTTTACAACCACACACATACATGCACACAGACATAATTATTTGAGACCTGTCCCAGCCACCACACCAGTGAATGGAAATAGCACAGCCCCCATGTGGTGGAGGAGCACTGTGTCCATGGAAAGCTCTGGGTGGACATCTGACAGCTCTGACCTCCCTCCCTCACTCTACTTCTTGTACAGCAGCTTGACAGTGTTGGATGATTGGCTTCAAAGCCAGATATCAGCAAAGGCTGCCAACCAGATTGATAACCTGCTACACCTCACACCTCTCAAGCATTTGCAGATATTGTTCCTCAATCATCTCTTTATTCATCACCCGCACCAAGGATCATCACTCAGGTTCTCTCTGCATTGCCATGTTTGGCCTTAGCCCACTGCATGCTTGGGTTTTAGTTGTCTTTGTGGTAGGCGCATACCAGATATTCTCACAATCTCTCCCTGCTTTCAAGATCTGATGTAAGGGTTTTTTCTTGACTAGACAAATACCTGAATACTTATTGCTAGTGGAATACTAATTTTTTTTGTGGGAAATTAGTTATTTAACTGAACTATAGAAATGATCCTTGCCCTCTGTAATCAGATCCATCTCTCTGCTATATTCCTTATCTTGGTAGTAAATTATCAAATCAGCTAGGGGCAGAATTTACCTTTAATTATCACTGCTAAAATTGTTATAGGGAACTTTCATGTGGTTGGCGGGCAAGGGTCTATTCAGAGTAGCATATCTCTGTGAGATTTGGCTAGAAAAAAAATCTTAACTCTTACCATAAGCTTCTATAAGCAAGTAAAGAATTCATCTATTTAGTTGTGTTATAATCTTTTATTCATTTTATTGCAATAATCTACCTATTTTCTTAGTATATTTTATTCAGTACAAACTCTCCAGGTCTAATGTCTTGGAACTGAAGAGGAGCATATAATCACAAAATTTCCTTCTTGCAATTAAATGAGATTTTCAGTATTCTGAACATGGAAATTTTTAAATTGCAATTTTTAATACCGAAGCAGACCAGCATTATTAATATTATATCTGGTGAGTTTTAAGGTGATCAAAGTCACTGGTAATAATTTTGAAAAACTATAAGGAATACATGGAGTATGAAAATAGCATGCCATTTCTAAATCTCTTTTATCTCCTCTGTAACTGGAAGGGTGCTACATTAAGACCAAAGGAAGAGGCTTCCAAAAGATCATAATAATGTAACCAATTAATGCCGCAAAATACATTTCTGTCAAAACCAGCTTGGAGTACTGGTTACAGTTTCATGACCTTTCTGACAACTTAAGAGCATAGAAATGACTGGTCTGCATCTGTGTTGGCTGAAAACACATATTGTGAAGAGCAAGTGCTAGTACAAATGAAGGAAATTAAAAAGGGGCACAAAATATTCTCCCAAAGTATAGCCTCCTAAACCTCCTAAATTCTCCCGACTTCCTATACTGGCAGAGGTGCTTTTTTTTTTTTTTTTTTTTCCAGATTGGTCTAATTATTTCAAATTTCTGCTCAGTCACTCTATACGATTTTTTCCCCATTAATTAGTGCAATCATACTGAACTTACCTGGGTTTTAATTTTCTGTGGTTCTACTCTTCAGTGAAAGACATTCTCTTCAAGACAGGCATCTCTGCATTAGAAATAATTTGGGGATCTATAGTATCTTTAGAAACATAAAGCATTCTTTTTCTACTGGAACTAAATGGAGTGTCTGACATGTACCCCAATGTCACCTTGATCTTTTTCCTTGGATTGTGTGAGTTAAGAAAAAACAAAACAAAACAAAACAAAAAATGAAGCAAAACAAGAAAATTGAGAGAGAGAGAGAGAGATTGAGAATACAGAATTGGAAAAACATGACTTAGGAAAAGGTGGATAGATGAAATAAGAATAATAGTAGAGAAGTAAATAGATAATAATAAGGTTCATTAACACGTCATCACAAAAGAAATGATATTGTGTTAAGCAAGGAGGAAAAATCTGATAATTTACCTATATTGCTTAATTTGCAAATACTCTTCTCATGACAGCTCTGCTCTACTAGTGAATGTCTGAAGAAACACAAAACAGAGATTTGAAGTGCTTTTTCTTTAAAAGCAAATTTCTAAAAATAGTCTAAAATATTTCTAAAAATATTTTTTTATGTTTTCAAAATTGACTTTATAAGTTACTACTTTTAAGAAATCAGTTCTCACAGTCTTACCTCTTTCTATGCCTCTCCTTCTAATACATGCATACATGCAAAGGAAATGAATAGGGAGATGAAGTTATGACTTTAGAAAGAAGTGGTATCCAAAGACAAAGGCAATAATTCTGTTATATTTATTTATTTCAGTGAGTGAAGATTAGCATTGCATCTTTCAGTGCGTTTGTACTTCTTTTTCCCTGTGCTTTTTCAAAATAATACAATTAGCACCACTGGTATTGCCAGGAAACGCAAATGGTCTGTAATGATCTCAAACATTTTTTTTCTATTTCACCAGTGTTCTAAGAAAGGCTGAAATCCTACAGGTTCTTTCTTTAAAAAAATGCCATTTCTGGATGAGAAATATACGCCCCACAGTTTTAGGAATTAACTGCTACAACTACATGAATGTGACCATGAAACTCTTTTAAGAAAAATGATTGTAAATGATTAATTGGTGTCAACACAACTAATGTATAGGTACCTCTTAGCTCTCGTCTTTCACCTGCAATAAAATATATGTATATGAGTAGACATATTTCATACTTTTACATATGTATTTTTATCTTCAGTATTCTGTTAAAAAAAAGAGTTATTCAGTTATTTTTAGTTACTCATGTTTCATAAAGCTTGTTTCCAGAAATACCTGGGATTTTTAAAAATATTCTTGCAAAAAAGATACTTTCCTGAAGTATTTTACTGTAACATTCAGAAATGTTTGCATGATGATGTTGACTAGGAAATTAATTGATTACTAATAACTTGAAAATAAGCTCATTACGCTGTGTTACAG
>VXBU01016335.1:61751-106709 GCA_013400315.1 Bombycilla garrulus
GAAATTAGTAATTTTAGCTCTATTAATAGAAAATAATTTAAACACATATCATAAAATTTAAGTGGGTTTGATGTTTCTTAATGACTTGAATACGATGGGTTTCTTTTGGGTGTTTCTTTGTGTATTTGTCAAATATTTTTGCAGGGGGATTCAGCACCAGATCTCATACCCAAATAAAGTTGTAAAAAAGGTACATATATATGAAGTAGATTTTCAAATTCTAATCATGATCAATGGAAATCTTCATGTCCTGTTTTATGTGACTGCATCAAGATACCTAAGATATCTTAACACCTAAATTAGCACTGGAGTCTATCATATAGAAAATTATACTATGGAAATTTTAGCAAATTAAGTGATTTCACTGCTAAATACAAAGCTGTTAATAAATCTTAGGATGTGCAGTAACTCTGGGTGTATTTGGTGGGTATACTACTAGAATTTCTAAAGACCTAGATTTTGATGGAAAAACCCCCAAAAAGAAACCAAAGAAAACCCCAACAGCTAATATCCAAAATCCACAATATCTAAACTGGCATTAGATACCTACAGTTATCAACAGAATCCTTTCCATTAGACTCCATAGTCAAACTTTTTTTACTGCATGTATAAAAAATACTGTGCTCGTCTCATTGGACAAGATCCTATGGGTTCTTTCCAAGTCAGGATTTTTTATGATTCATCAGATTTAAGCACTGAAAAAGTAGGCAACCTCTTTAACCTAATAGAGTTGTCAACAGAAATAGGCACTGCAGAGGACAATCGACCTCATGCAACAATAAATGAGACAGGCAGAATGGATCATTCACTGGATTAATTTAGAGCTATTCTGAAAACCTGTAGTAATATAACCTAAAAATAGACTGATCTCTCCTTCTGACTTCTAAAAGTCAGAGAGAATGTCTTGTTAACATTTCTCGTTTATTTAAAAACCAGTGGGAAACTTCAGCATCTACAGAAAAGCACTATATTTGGAAGACTTTATAGCCTCAACTAATAAAGTCAGTACTTCTTTCTAAGGACAAGTTCTTATTAATCTAGCAGATTACAAAAATATTCCTAATCCAAATAATGAGTGCTTCCTGGAAAAGAGACAATTTTTCTGACTACAAAATAAAGAAAATTCTCCATTCCCCTACACTCTAGTTTAATTTAAAACCATCTTTTTTCTCCTCCTCTTACCATGTAAAAAAAAATTTGTTTCAGATTACCAGGTCTCAAAATGAAACCATTGACACAGATAGTCTGCTTTTTCTTTCCTTGCTCAGTTACATTCTCCTCCAATTTCTTAAGTTAAATGTTCATAGGCACTGGATAGTGTCTTTTGTGCTAATCAGTGTAAAGTAAGATTCCAGTAGATTTCTATACTATCAGAATAGAAAAAATATCTCAAGAGCATTTTTTATAGTTCACCAGTCACTAAACTGTGGTAAAGAATATTTTTTGCCTATATAAGAGTGTCTTCTTAGAAGTCATATGTTACCCAGTTCTGCTCTCTGGGAGCACTGGGCATTTGTGTGAAGTTAATTATGTCATTTGCTTTACTCCTGAGAAAATCCATAGGGTCTGCTAACAGCACTTACAGAGACTGGTATCCAGTATGGTTAAGAAAGGCTGCTGTTACACTGACAGATTAAATAGCTATGAAAACTACAATAAGATTTAAGATTCTACTGCATGCCTTAAAATCTGAGCTGAATTTTTTAAGTTTGTAAATATTAGGTTGGTGTTTAAGTACAGAATTCTTGTGTTTCATATCATGTGTATCTCTGAGAAAGGCTCCTGAAAGTCCTGAGAAGGCACATTGCTTGTTCAGTCTGTGTTCATGCTCTTAGTCATACAGTACTCATGGGGGAGTCAGTCCTTGGACCCTCCCTTACATAAATAAATGAAGTTACCAAGTTCTCTATACACTCTTGGCAGTAATTCTTACTCCAAACACTACATCATTACAGAGTGTTGTTGGTATTTTATTTACTAGTCTCTGGAGATTTTCTTTAATTTTTTTCCTTAGTACTATATCTTCATGTCAAAATTTAAAAGCTGTTTGATCACAAAATATTGTGGACAGAAATACCTGATTAGATCTACATGGTATATAAAACTGCAGTGCTTTTGAGTATAGGATCCTAGATCATCCCTTATCCTTAACTGTTAATTCTCTACCTTAACTCTATTTTCAGCCATTTCTACACATCTCTCTTCAGTCTAGTTGCCAAGACCTCAAACACAGACAGAAGTATAACAGTTTTGTCTCTTTAGATTCTAGGTAATCCCTCATCTCTCTCTCAGTAGCCCTTGCAGCCTCAAAAAACTGCAACAAGCCTTCAGGCAATGCACTGGGGAATAAAGCACTTAACAGTGTTTTCCCACTTAAAAAAAAAAAAAAAAACCCAAACAGAAAACACTTCAGTATACCCCTCATAATATGGCTGAACTTTCAGTTTTAAATAAAACAATGTACCTACTTGAGCCATCTCACATAGGGAAAAATAAAGGTCAATATTGTGCCTTTTAGGCATACCTGTCTGGTGTGGGGATGTAAGCCCTTCTGTGCCATTTGGGCAGGAGCAGCAGGGAAGCCTTTGACAAAACACAGTATCTGTTAGCTCATTTTACACTGGCACATAAAACATCTGATAATGACTTCAAGAAACTTCCCTGGAAGTCTTGCCAACTCAAAATGGCCTTATGATAGCATGACATGCATCACTAGAGGCCTTTAAGTCTTGCAGTTTTAATCTAACAGATGCAAGTGTGACTCTTATGCAAAATGTAATGAACGTCCCCTCAGTGTTATGTCCTTGAAGTATTATAGAGTTGTTACAAAGCACTGGCCTTGCACTTCTTACTGCTTCACACTGGATGTGGTGTTGATTATTAGGGTAGCACTACCTCGATTCAACAACGTAGGCACCTAAAAAACCCTCACTATACAGTCAGGTCCACTATACCCATGGGATATTTGAATTTTTTATACACATGAAAATGGAGGAAGGTCTGCAGTTGTCCTTTGACAAACAAATCAACAGTAATTTTTATGCACATTTGTATTTAAATTTGTGTTTAACAGATGGGATTTGGCAGTAGAGGGCAACATCTATGATGAATGACTGGAACTTCCCAGCGCTGGGCACAGCCACTTCCATTTGCCTGAACCAGCTAAGGACATTGCTGAGCCTCACAGCCAAGGTGATGGTGCTTTAATAGCTCTTATGACTTCTTTCATATAACCTGTGTAATATAACATAAAGAGAAATAAAGACAGGAACAATCAGACAGAAATGAACACAAAACAAATAAATATCACAGGATCACACAGAATCATAGAGACCACCGGTATCATCCACCCAGCAACATCATAGTCATCTCTAAACCATATCGCCAGGTGCCACATCCAGAAATTTCTTGAACACTTCTAGAAATGGTGACTCCACTTCCTCCCTGGACCACTTATTTCAATGTCGAAAGACCCTTTCAATGAAAAATTCTTCTAGTATCTAATCTGAACCTCTCCTAGAACAACTTAAGGCCATTTTCTCCTGTCCATTTGCTTAAGACATACAGAAGAGAATGATCCCCATTATCACTACAATCTCCTCACACATAGTTGTAGAGATTAATGAGGTCACACTGAGCCTTCTTTAGTCCAGACTAAACAACCCCATTTTCCTCAGCTGCTACTCATAAGACTTGTTTTTTAGACCCTTCACCAGCTTTGTTGCCCTTTTGGACACACTCCAGCACCTCAATGTCCTTTTTGAAGTGAATGGCCCAAAACTGGACACAGTACTTGAGATGTAGCCTCACCAAAGCTCAGTACAGGGGAGCAGTCACTGCCCTGGTCCTGCTGGCCACACTAACCTTGATACAGTCCAGGATGCCACTGGCCTTCTTCCTCACCTGGGCACACTCTAGCTCATATTCAGCTGTGCGTCAATCAGCATCCCCAAGTCCCTTTCTCCTGAGCAGCTTTCCTGCAACTTTTTTCAAAGCCTGTAGTTCTGTTGTGAACCAAGTGCAGGACCCAGAACTTCACCTTACTGAACATTGTACAGTCAGGTTCAGCCCATTGATCCAGCCTGTCCAGATTCCTCTGCAGAGCCTTCCTACTCTCCAACAGATAAACACTCCCAACTAACTTTGTGTCATCTGTGAACTGACTGATGCTGGACTCAGTCCTCTCATTCAAATCATTGATAAGGAACTTAAACAAGACTGGGCCCAATATTGAGCAGTGGGGAACACCACTGGCACCAAGACATCAGTTGGATTCAGTTCCATTCACAACCACTCTCTGGGCCTGGCTATCCACACAGTGTTTCACGCAGTGAACAGTACACCCATCAAAGCCAGGAGCAGCTGGTTTCTCTAGGACCATGCTATACAAGACGATGTCAAATGCTTCACCAAAGTCTAGAGAGACAGCTGTATTCTATAAAGAGAAATCTAGATTCACAACTTTTCCCTTATCCACTAGGAAGGCCACCTTGTAATAGAAGAAAATCAGGCAACCTACTATCAAAAATAAAATTATCAAAACCTATTATCAAAGGATTTCTCCTGCACCATGGTATTATTTGAGTTCATACACCCTAGCAAAAGAAGGCACAAAAAAATACAGACAACTCCTCTCTCCCCAGTCCAAATATGTTTTGATTTCTTTTCATGTCCTACAACAGTAGATTTAACTAAATTGCTAATAATAAGAATTTTTACTTGTCTTCTTCTGTCCTTGAAAGAAGTTGCAAAACTGCATTCTGCTTTACCAAAGGATTTTTAATGTTGAAAAATTATCTTAAATGCCTATAACTCATGCACTATTTTTTCTCCCAAAAAATCCCATCCCATTATTATTTTTTAATCTAAATCTAAACTATATTTCTACACAAAATAATATCTTCTGAATTAATAGCTATATTTTATTTTCAACGTCTGAATTTTTGTTCTGCAGTTAAATCTATAATTGTGTAGTTATATTTGGAGATGATTAGAGACATTTTATAGACAATAATGTTTACTCTGAAATTACATGTCAAATGCAAGTGTATAATGGATTATGAAACTGAATTTGAATTTATTCTGCACTTATACAGAGACATATGTCTAGGTCTCCTTCTCAAAGAAAAATCATATAATATATATGCCGAAAAACATATTTACAGGAATGTTATTATCAAAGGAGGTAAAGACACATAAGGCTGCTTTGAAACATACTGAGAAAAACAATAATTTTTCATATTTTGAATTAAATTTGATTTTAAAAATAACACTAGAAAAAGAAAAAAGTTTTAAAAATGGAAAAAAACTGTCTTGAGTGTTAGCCACAATGTTTTCCTCTTAAGCCTAGATAATGTATTTAATTACAGAGATATTTTTTTCTGCCATCCTATGTCACACAGACACACGCATACACATGTATCCAAACCAAGCAGTAGCTGTCTAGAGCTCAATTTACTCACTCTCTCACAAAAATTTAGAGCATTTTTGGTGTTCCAAATAATTTTTTGGACATACAATCTTTATTCCAGAAGGCAGAAGTCTCCCACAGGAAATTTGTCTCGCCTTCCAGCTGTCTTCACTGGCACTCGGTCACCTAAAATGGAAGTATGCTCTCTGCAGGCAAGTTGACTGCAGCCTTTTAGTCAACACAGACAGCTATTAATTTTATTCCAAAGCAGACGTAGTTTTGGATAGCAGTGTAGTGGTCAGTAGTGTAGTTCCCTAAACAACATTTACCTGATGTCCTTCAATTCAAATAGACTCAAAAATTGGGATGTAAACTGCAACAGAGGTAAGATACCTTTGTCACTGGTGCCTAAGTTTAGATGCTTGAATATAAACATTAATACTAACAGGTGTATTGTTGAGAAAAATACCAGGTTTTTCAAAACTAATCATATAAACACCCTCAATTACATGAAAAACACACTCTTAACATCTTTAAATATTTTAACATACAATTAATGAATTTAAATATTTATTGGGAAATGGAATGGACTGTAAATGAGTCACAGAGTTATTCACATAAAATGTTGATCAGGCTTTACATTTCTTAAAAATTATTTAGCAAGTACACAGAGAGGTTAATGATGACATTTAAGCTAGCAAAGGTGTATTTCATTATTTTTAGCAACATATAAGAAACTAATTCTGTGCAAAGGTGTTAACACAAATTAAAAAACCTGTGAGATGTCATTTGAAGGACATCTTAGAGAAAGAAAGATGAGGGCAAGAGACGGACAAGAACAAAACATTAGCAATAACCTAACATGAAGATTAAAAAAAAAAAGCTTAATTGGCAAGAAATGCGATACATAGTTATACACACACAATGCCACATAATGCTGTCATTTTCTTTTTAAAATATTAGCAATAATAATATTGTGCATATACTTGTAAAAAGAACTCCATATCATCCTAATGAATACCGAGAATATGGCTTCATATTAAATATCCATGTTATATCACAGTTCATGTTTACAAAATTCAGGTAGACTGAGAATTTTCACCTAATATAAATCTGTATTTATAATATACCTAACTATAGCTACAGTTCATTCATTTCTGAAACGGAAAATTTTTGTGCACATGAGTGCAAAAATCTGAAGCAAAAAACCCTTATGACATCATTATTATTTTTGTCAGAAACAACACATTGCTGGCTGCAAAAGCCAGGGATTTTGTATTTATTCCTGAAAGGAATAAAATATCAATGTCAAACATATTTTGTCTCTAAGGTCTTTTATTTTTTATTTGAAGTAGCTAAGTATAAAAGATTACAGCCTTAAGCAATTATATCATGATTCATTATATTAATAGTTCCACCTCTTCCAAGTGCTTATTCTAAATGTTTTTCTTCCTCATAATATCATGAAGATTCTCTATTTTCTCCAGACACTCATACTGCATGCCATATTAATGCTGGCATTACTGAGGCAGTTGGGTAATAAATGCTACCTTGTGATTCCCATTCTTCCAAAGTCGTAGATACCTAATGGTACTCTTTATTCCAAACAAAAAGATTCTCTTAACAGTGTCTTTAAAAAGTTTAAAGCAACTACATGTGATCAAAAATACTTAAGGCGGAAATCCAAGGACTAGAGAAAATTGGTACTTGAAAACAAGCGAATTGAGAAGTTGAAAAATTATAACGGAAATTTCTGAAGTGATTATTTTATAAACATGATTTTTAGAGCCAATTGTAAAGGCTAAAAGCAAACACAAAAAAAGGAATTGATGATTACATTCCACTAAATATTCTGTAATGAAAAAATTTAAAAAGCTGCAGCAATAAAGGTAACATGACTTTAAAAATGTCCAACACAGTGTTTGAATAGCTTTCATTTCATACAAGAAATGCAAGTGGCACATGCAGCAACACCATTATAAACTCACTAAACAAAAGATAAATGAATGGAACATATCAAGTGTTGTCATGTACTAAAATAGATTGGTTGTGAAATCTGTGAAAAGGCCCTAAGGCATCCATCTCTGTGAGAATCTCAGCCAAAAGGCTTGAGGAACACTCAATTCAGTTCCTCTTTATATATCAAGCCCAAATTGCTTGTCATCATCCCCTTTCACAGATGATTACCATCCATCATTTCTTATTTGTCATTTAGACCAACTCTCCATTTCCTATCATACTGTATATGTGGTGCTTAAATTTTCAGTCATGATACCCCTATGTTCAGCCCTATGTCATCTGTTAGACTTTGGTGTGTGTCTTTCACTCTGATCAAAAAACTAATTAATTATTTGATTTTTTTTTTTAATCTCAAGTTTTTAAAATAACTGGACTTCCTTACTCTTACTACATAAAACGTCAAGTAGTCTTTGCTAGGCCTGTAGAATATACTGTGAAAATACTTTCTTAGAACAAACACCGTGTATTACTCTTTTCTGGATCACTCTTTAGGAAGATATTTTTTTCCGACAGTTTTTAGGAAATTTTCTTCCAATTCAGGACTATATACTTGAGATGTAATACTTAAAGTATTTTAACTTGAAATATCAGTATTACTTTGTATACTTTTTAATAAGCACTAGAATTTATCTTTATTACTGTGATTGTCAGTTACAATATTGCAACGTGGAGCAGAGTTTTATTCTTCTAGAAAGATAGAATTGAATTTACAGAAAACATGTTAAAATAGAAGTCTTCCTTCAGAAGGCTTCAAACAGAGTGTGTACAAGGCTACAGTTTAAGGAATGGTTGATTATTATCTACCTACCAAAATAATTTGGGACACAATTCCTTGAAAGACTGCAGTCTTGACAAGTAATATATAAACAACTGGAGGCTTTGAAAATAATAATTTCCTGAAACTGGAAACAAACAAACAAACAAAAACAAAGTAAAAAAACCCACCCAAACCAAACCAACCAACCAAATAAAAAAAACCCCCACAAATGCAAAACAAAGTATAATTGTGAAGGAAATACCCAAAGAAAATTCTATCTTTAGACTAATAATAATACAGGGTGAATTTTTAATGAGAGTATATATACCAAATAATCATTGAACATTAAGCGGATAAAGCAATATGAAGGAAAATGTACTAGAACAACCTGCCCAATAGAGGCAAGGAGACAGCAAAGAGATATTAAAGCTACTTTATAAAGTTGTTTACCATTCTGCACATAAAAGTTCAATGATGATCAATTTAAACAAAGGAAAGAACACAGGAGGGATACTTGGAAAATTAGGAGTGTGAAAAGACGTCATCTTATGTAGAATGAAGGAGCTTGGATGGTTTGTCCTGTCAAAATGAATATTGAGAAGAAAGATGACCTCTAAAACATACCATGGAAAATGTCACAGAAAGATAACAATTAGCTATTAAAGACAATTTGGGCACAAAACCTAATGAAAAAGGAATATAATTAAGTATATTAAGGCTATAAATTAGCAAAAGATTTCAATCATCTGAGCAGGCTTGCAATCAGACTAACAGAGGAAAGTCACTGAACATTTTAAAAACATTTGAAAAGTCAAGATCCTTACCACCCTGCAAAACAGTTTAATCCTCTTATTAAAATAACTATGAAATCTGGCTTCTTGCAACACCAGTCATCCCAATGACCTAGAGCAACTCTTCTAACCATACATTCCCTTAAATTAACTAGGGTATGTGGTAAGACATCAGGCACTGATATGGGTTTAATTAGCTACCTAACCATTCATGGTAGAAAAAAATTATAACCAGTTTGCAAGCTCTCACATATCAAGCACTTAATTGGCACCAGTGAAATGCTATGTATTTTTCACAATATACAGAA
Source organism: Bombycilla garrulus (assembly GCA_013400315.1). Taxonomy (NCBI): domain Eukaryota; kingdom Metazoa; phylum Chordata; class Aves; order Passeriformes; family Bombycillidae; genus Bombycilla; species Bombycilla garrulus. Next base: position 71,037 of record VXBU01016335.1, read on the forward strand.
TGACTAAGGATAACACTTTCTCTTAAATCTCTGTAATGTTCCTGTCAGGAAACAACTAAATCTTTTAGAAATGTTTACATTGTTTTTTTCCATTTAAAAAGGATGTTATGTTTTTATGCGTATAATACACATATTGAACGCTGACAACCAAATTTATTGGCTGAAAAGGGTATGCCAGGCAAGTCTTCTAAATATAGCCACAAGTACTTTTGGTTTAAAAAAAAAAAATTATTCCTGGTGTATTTGGGAATGTAGGTTATGAATGTAATTTATCCCATATTATCACAAATCTCTGGAAAGAATTTCATTCAATTTTCAAACTATTGCAAATCTGAGCCATATAAACACTTCCATGGATGCTGAGAACACTATGAAAATGACACAGAGATGGTGAAATTTTACTGTGAGGTGAGTCAGTCAACATTGCAGAACCCTAAGGATTGCAGGGTTTTGTTTTTCCATCATGCTTTGCACGATTTTTGGGGTTTTTTCGGTCTGTTTGCGGGATATGGGGGTTTTTTTCTGCTTAATCTTTTAATTTCCAGTTTCAAGACCAACAAAATATCCAGTTAGATACTAGAAGAAAAAATTGTAACGAAAGTAGTCAAATACTGAAACAAATTTCCTACATAGACTGTGGAATATCCACCACCAGAACTACTGTATTCTCATTGTGTATGGTTGATTAATCTAATGATCTTAGAAGTCTCGTTGTGTGTGGCTGATTATTCTAATGATCTTAGAAGCTGGATCTGACCCTCATATTGCGCTTGTGTTGGTCTGATAATTGGACTAGGTGACCTAGAATGGTCCCCTGCAACAAATTTTTGTTTTTTTCATTGTCCATTTATGTCTAGATGTTACTTCAAGCCTTAATTGTACTTTGATCCTATGAGATATATTTGTGGGTCGGTTTCCTGGTTTAATTATTTATAGTTTTAGGAATGATGAATTAACAAGGAAAACTTCCATTTTGTCCATAATAATAGGAGCCTGGAGGCTCTGCATAAAAATAAATTTAACTCACCTTCAGCTGGACAATCCATGTATGTATTGTTCAGATAATTGTAATTACCTACATCAGGCAGGAAAGTCATGTCAACTATTCCAAATTCCAGAGTCTCTCTGCTGTAGCCTTTAATATGAATCAAAGATTAACTAAAGATTGTAGATAGTGCAAAAAGAGGTCTACTATGTCTGTTGAGTACCTCAACTATAAGGAAAAGTTAAGGGAACCAGAGTTTATCACTCTGCGTATAAGGGAAAGGAAAAATATCTTATTCAAATATACTATAAAGAGTGTATATATAAGAGTAGCTTTCCTTGGTATTTCAGGTATTTCATTGTTTGATTTATATCATGTTGCAGTTTTCATATTCTATTGTCTGAATCAGTATGAAAGAATATAATATAGTTCACTACTATGTGATGTTTTTCAGTAAAAAGGCGGTTTATCCTGAAAAAAACCCCAACAACCAAAACAAACAAAAGAGAAACTGATCCCAAATCCAACAAAACTGAACCAAACCAAAAAGCAAAATATTATAACAAAATTAGACATACCATTAAATTTTAGCTTATCCTGAACTTTAGAAGGGTACAGCACAAAGCAGATGATCCAATCTTCTAAATTTTAATTTTTTTACAATGTAGCACATTTAGTCCTTTAGAATTCTTACATTCAAATAAATTGTTCTCTGTTAAAAGCTGTAGTAAATGTGATATAGAATAAAACCTAAACTAAGCTATTTTTAGACTTGAGATATATTTTTGGAAGTATGACTCATTTCTTTGTTCACATCTCATTTCTGAATCTGCCTTGAGTGTTAATGCAAAATTCATTGACATGAATTTTTACAGTCTTCCTGATCACAAAAATTCTAATGTAGATGGCATTGGAATTGTACAAGAATTCTTATTTGGCTTATAATTGCTTCTTTTCAAGGATATAAAATCAATTTTTAAACTTGACATGACAAAAGCTATTATTCAATATATATCTTTTTGTTAAAGGAAGGTGACAGCTTCTTTCTGTAACTGTGAAAGACACTCTTACTCTTACCTGATCAACTGAATCGAGAACTCATTTTAAAACTGTATCTCAAATCTCTTTAGAACTTGTTCTGTGTATTATAACCTTACTGTGAATGACTTTAAAGAGTACTTGACACTTACTTCTTTCAAATAAAGACACATTTGATCTTCCTTAGAGTTGCAACTTTCTCAGTTTTCTTCTTGCTCTTTATTTTTTCTGAGTTTCAGTGCAATTTCTTCTTATTTTCCTCCCTTCCTTTATCTTGCAGATCAATCTGCTTCTGATCTATCTAGTCTGACTTCAAAGACTGCATTTCCTGTTACATCTCTTCCTTGACCTAAGCAATTTGACGGATAAAAGGTACATTTTTCTGAAAAAAATAAAAGGAATTTGTTACGCATATGTTGTGAAACTGTGTTAAGGGCATGCTAAAAATAGAATTCTGTATTTTATTTACATGATAGCTTGAAAGAGGATAAAAAATAAAGTAGTAAACAATAACTTAGAAGTGAAACAAATTGTATGTAGATAGCATACAGAAGCAATAACACTAAATATATTTTGTGCTTGTTAAATGTCACTGATTTGGCCTACTAATGACTTGGTTATGGTGTGCTAGAGAGCTAAGGCAGCCAAGTGAGTGTATTTCCAAGGCCCAAAAATTTCTGCAAATTCATCTACCTCTTAAAGCTGGCAAAAACCAGGCTATTCATATTTAATACTTGAGTTTTGACTAAAATAACATATAACTAATCATGGAGGAATGGCAATCTGTAACAGCAGTAATATTGACTTTTAAAGCCATGGTAGCTTATTCTGCTCACTCTTTGTTTTTCTCCCAAAAAGAGAGGTTTTTCAAAGAATATGTCAATTAATTGTTTGCTGAAGACTGTTGCTCCCTAAAACAGTATTTCTGTTTGGATTTTTATAATTAATATAATATTTAGGTTAGAAAAGAGTGTTTATGCAGCTCTGGATGAACTTTAGTATTTGACTGAGCATTCTATATGCTGGCTTTGAGAGTAACAGACTTTCTAAAATAGACAATATCTAGATGTAAGTTGATTTGTTGTCAACTGGGCCCACCAGAAATATGTATTCTAAATGGATGACTGTGCAAATGGTTCAAGACATTGTGGCTTACAGTTCATTTAATAGTCTGTACATAAATATAACATACAAGTAATGGGATACATGTAATATGTAGTGAACTGCTTACTACATGCTCAGAATTTCTTCTTCAAAAGGAACCATGAATACAAGTGAAAACCATCATGCATTAAAATACATCAAAATCTTGCTAGTGAAACTATGTAAATTACAAGTAAAAAAATGGACTAAACCTGTATGTTTTATTTATGTATGTAAGATGTGAATTTATGGTTGAAAGAAGTATTGCATTTTCTTTTGCCAAAACAAATTGGTGAAAAACTTCCCAGTAGAATTAAATTAACTAATGGGTAAATACACGTCTCCATAGAGTTATTGGGGTATTCTGTTCTGCTCTATTCCACTCCATTCCATTCCATTCCATTCCATTCCATTCCATTCCATTCCATTCCATTCCATTCCACTCTGTTATCAGGGAAGAGCTTTGTAAAATAGTGCCTTTGTTGGGAATAAAACTTGTCATGCTAAATAAAACAAATTACAAAAACAGGCAAATATACAAAGACATATTTAACACTTAAAGTTATCTCATTCAAAGAGAGTTTTTCTCATGAAAAGCTAAGCAGGTGAAGATTAGCCTTCAAGAAACATGTGAATGACTCTTTTCCATAGGACTGGTAAAAATTGCACTTGCTCTAAACCTAGGAAAGAAATAATAACTCCAGAACCTTAAGAGAATGGAGAAATGAAAAACTGGAATAAGTATGTATTTAAAAGGTTTATGACATGGAAATTTTACTATATTTTTTCTACTTCTTTTGCAAATATTAACTTCTGTAATTTAGCATATTCCTCTTCACAAACAGAGATGGACATTCTCTTTTAAAGTCCAATTACAAATAAGTGTGACTTAAATCATAAGAGAAGATAGAGGTGTTTAATATTCAACAAAGAAAATATCAGTCTGAGAAGTTTTTCTCAATGAAATTCACTGAGGCTCCTTCAATTAAAAGAAAAACTGAATGTCTGAGAACACTCTGCAAAAGCATATATTTAGCGTGCCTAAGACTTCATCCTTTTTCATCTGTATTGATCCCAGAAAACAAAATCTTGCGTGCCTAAATGTTTGAATGAACTTGTTCAAAATTTGTGGTAAATGCATAAAGAGAAGAGACAATGTTTCAAGATTCTCAGGTGTTCATACACTATTATTTATGCACTGATATGTGCTATATAAATTAAAATTAACTAATTATATTTAAATGTACTGCCAGAAAAAGCACTTATCATAATTTTTATTACTTGATCGTTTGATCTAAAGAATCTTCAAATATTTCTTTGAGGACCCATCAAAGGCAGCCTAATAGAGAATAATGGAAATGACATTTTTCTATTTCTTCACTAATTGCAGAGTGTTTAGAAACTCATTCATACAGCATGATCCTTTTTATTTGGTGATTTTATTCCTTTTCTGGCAGTATGTTGTACAAATCCAATAAGAAGAGGAAGGGCAGTTCTGTGTTAGATCTCAGAACAGACAGGAAAATTAAAGCAGATTAACTGTGAAGTAGGCTTCAGTACTGTCAAAACTTGGATACCTATGGCCATCTCTTAAAGCAGACATTAAAACATCCAGCTGAAGTTTGTCTAATTTACCTTTAAGTATCAACTATTTTAATATTTATGTTGGAATTATTCATGCTCCATCCTGTTGCAGTCTTTGAGCATATAGCAAGGCCCCCGTGGAGAGAAGATGCTTAGTCATGTACTATGCCCTACTTCCTAAAACCCTCTGTTATCTCCCTGTAACACTATTGGCTACATTCCAGATGTCCTAAGACTATAGGTCAAATCACCAAGACCTCAGACTATTGGCTAGTTATCCCAATCCTACCTAATCCTATAAAAACCCCTACTTCTGCCCAATTCGGCAGAAGACGCCGTTCCTGGACCCCTTCACGGAACCCCCAATAAAGACTTCGTGGAATATGTAGCTCGGCTCTTCTCGTCTCTTTCCCCTGAGCTAGCATGAGCAGCTACCTGGCAAGCAGCGAGCTGAATATCACTGATAGCTGAAATCACTAAAAGAGCTGTACCGCCTGATAAGAATCAGGCTGAGCTTGCCAGGATAGTTCGCGGCCGGGGCGTCTGCCGGAGCAGGACGAGAGCCTCTCCTTAGGACCGGAGACCGGGACCCCTCGCTATCCGGACGATCTAAAACGGCACCGGGGGCTTTGTCTGCCACCCAGGCTGGCCACCCGGGCAGGGCGGGCAACCCCCGGTTCACCGTTTTAACATCCCTTATAAAGCCAATTTAAAAGATACGAATAAATGTTCTGGGAAAATATTCCATTTTACTGTAAGGTTCCTAATTAGTTGTATTCCAGATTCCACTGATCTAGTTTACTTGATAACTTTAGGATGAAGTATTTAAATTCTGGAAGTACTCATGCTTTCCATTACTTATAAAGTAGTGTAAAACCATGGACTCAGCCATAAGGCAACAGCGAAATTGGTAAGCCGTGTGAATCCACAGGGCAAGGGTAAACCAGATTCTTGTTCATACAGCCCTTGGAGTGGATTAGAGTGAATGATCAGTGTTTGTGGGTTTATTTTAGAACAATTCAGTTGCAATAGAAAATAGCTATGTAGCCATTGGGGTTATTAATATTTATAGTAATATAGTAAACCATAAAAATAACACTTAAGAAAACATATAAGGAGAAAAAGAAGGAAAGAAAGAAGGAAGGAAAGAAGGAAGGAAAGAAGGAAGGAAAGAAGGAAAGAAGGAAAGAAGGAAAGAAAGAAGGAAAGAAGGAAAGAAGGAAAGAAGGAAAGAAGGAAAGAAAGAAAGAAATAAATAAAGAAAGAAAGAAAGAAAGAAAGAAAGATTCATAATCACCACTCAGAGATTAGACTTGATTGTTGTAACTTAGGTGCTGCTTGGTCAAAACCATGGTCCACTGGAGGTGGGAGAAGCAGCCCAGAAAACATAAAGTCCAATGAGTTAAAATACATTGAGGTTCAGTGGAAATGCTCAGGTACCTCCCCTGGACAGGAGTGGAGCTTTCAGTCCTCTGGTGGAAGGCCTTAACAATGAGACTGGGGGCACTTTGGGAGACTTTGATGGTTTATGATACCTTACAAGGCATGACAACTGCCCCTTCTGTCAGCACAGCTGTACCAGGAATGCCCTATCAGACCTTCCCCTGAAATGGAGAAGAGGGGTTTTTATAACTGAGCAGTGGTGTGAAAGAGGGCAATTAGCATAAGAAGCACTGTCTGGTCTTGTAGCCTCCAAGCAGTGACAGGTCTTATACAAACTAGCCATTACTCATCTTTTCCCTCCTCTGTGTGTGTGTGTGTGTGTGTGTAAACTTGGCACCTGAGGAATGGGCAAATGGTTTGAGTTATTAATCATTATCAGCCCAGTTTCTCACAACTGGGACTAAAGTTCTTTGACAAGAAAAGTGGATAATTAAGGTTCTTTGCTTGGGCAATGACTGAACAAGGACTACAGAAATCAAGAGCATAAAGATATGGACATATAAATTCAGGTAGTAAATTCCTTTCTGGATTAATTTTATTGTCTTTTGAAAGTCAAAGCTCCTTTGAATAACCTCTTAGATAGACTCTTTGATTTAAACAGGTTTTTTCCATCCCAGCACAGTCTACATACACCACTTTCTCTCTACTTCTCCTTCCATTCATATAGCTGACTTTTTTTTCTTTTTGATCTATATTTTCATGAAATCTAAAGATGGTTCTAAGATAAAATACATTTTAAAAATAACTATACAAAGAACTCAATAAATAAGAATTCATTAAATTTATGCTTTGTACATCCAATATATACTCTGAATTTTAGTTATATTTGCCTGTTTTTAAGTACAAAGGAATTAGTCATTGCAAGGATAAGAAAAAGACCTATAAGCAATGGTTCATTTCTTCTTAATGCAGGTGTCTAAAACTGGTTGGCTGAATCACACTTTAAAATGACTATGCTTCTTTATTTAACATCAAGATAGTTGGGAAAAAACTCTATGGTTGATGACAAGCACAGTAAGAAATAACCAAAACTCAAGAAAGAGAATATGTCAAAGAAAACCTTATACTTTAACCTTTTATTTTTGATCTATATGAATCTCACAATAGCTTCAGAATTATTGAGACATACATGCCAAATTGCATGCTGATAAAGCAGAACCATTCAAAGTGAATTTGAATTAAGACTTAACAGAGCTGAATTAAATAGGCTTTTTTTTCCGTAAGGTTAAAATACATCTTTACAAATGAGTAAGATTTTATTCAGTATTTTCATGATGAGTTTCTTCTTTCAGCTACAGTGTGTCTTATTGCCCTTATCTAAAAAATGCTTTATTGGGTCTTGGTTCATTATCTACATACCAATTAATTCCTTTTTTTGCTTCATTTACTCTTTTTTTCCTCTTGACTTCTGTCTCAGTAAATTATCTCTTCCATGGAGAACAGGTGAAGAGAAAGTGAAAAAGAATTGGGTATAGTAACCATTGAAATTAGTTGCCTGAAATTCTATAAAGCATTGCAGACATCTTCCTTTTTAAAGTAAAACTCACCATTCAGTCTACATTGCCAACTTCCACAGCATAAATGTCAAAGGTCATTAGATTTTTGCTGTTAAGCCTCAAATGATAGGAAAATGTGTTATACCACTGGCATTCAATCATATTTAAATTAAACTAAACATTTTCCATCCTGATTTTGATTAGTTAATGTCTGATGACTTGTAATTATTCATTACTGAAGCAGATGATATGCCAATAATGTTATTTAATAGCAAGATATGTAATTACCCACTGTGTTTTAGATTTTTTTTTCTTGATATGAGTGAATGTATCAGCTGAAGTCATACAATTACACAGATTTTGGACTGAATATTTAAGTGCTTTTTTATGGTTTCACAAAGTGCTTTTAGATAAAATTTTAAATCCTGACAATATTTAACCTGTTATTATTTTTATATCACAATTTAATGATCATAACAAAACAGCAAGAACCGTTTTTGTCTCTAGGATTATTTAAAAGCATCAGAAAGAAAAGTATCAGATGGTCCAATATCTTGCTTTTTTACATATTAATTCTAACATTGCTTCTCAGCATTTAATCAAGATTTAATTCATCTGCTTTTCTTAAATATTTCTTACAGGATTCTCTCACAGATTTTAACAAAAACAGTTAAGTGGACCTTAATATGCTCCTGAAAGGGATGGCTGCTTGTGGATTGAACAGTGCTTTCAGATTACTTTTGACAGACCTTTGGTACTTACTCCAAATAAAGTTTCTTAGTTAGGTGAAAATAGCTTGCAAGTTAGATGTTAGTTTATATACCATCAGCTAGGAAAGAAACAATCTACTGAGCTTTTTCAACATGTGAAGCAAAGATATTTGTCTAGAAGCAGAGACTGTAACGAAGTTAAATTCACTGTCTGTAACGAAGTTAAATTCACTGCTTTTCATCAACAGATTTATCTTGTTAAGGAATAGGATCAATCACTCCAATCTATTGACTTCCACTTAAACAAGTATCCTCATGCTTTATTGAGCAATGAACCACCAAAACAAATGGAAGCTTACCTTGTTTTCTAGGAATGTTTCATTTGAGTCACATTGAGAAGAGCCCCTTCTTGCATCTTTGAATGAAATTTCATAAAAAAAAGAAGATATTTGAAGTGATTATACATATTGAATTTCATATGGTTTTGTTTGAAAAGCAGGTGGAAGGTGATTCTATTTCTCCAAGTCCCTGTCTTCTATTTTTTCAGTTTTATTTACAGATATTCTTCTTCTGCAAATTAACACATTTTGGATAATACCATAAAGATACAGGACAATAAGGTGGTTGATTCCTAGAAAGAGTATATATGCATGTTCTAAATCATAAAGTTGTTTAATAATACTAAATACAAGAGAAGCCTCTAAAATTACATCTAGTTCAGCCTAAGTGGCAAGTTAGGTAACCAAGGAAAATTGAAAAAGCCCTTTAAAGCCTTCAGCAATGGTGGCTACTTATATTACTGGTGTAATATTTTCATAAATATTCTCTTGTACAAAGCTAAACAAGAGCTAAACCAAATAGGTTTTCATCACGATTAGTGACTTTTAAGTCACTCTAAGTAACTATTAGTCATCTGATTGTTAGATAACTGCTGTTACAGTTAAAGAAGCCTAATGAAGTTCCAGGCAGGTCACTCCCAGATAAAACCTATAAATCCTGAGGTCTCTGTGGTTATCTTAGAAGCAATAGCAGCACCATATTTCCTAGGCCATGGGGCTATATGCAGTACTCAGTTGGAAGAAGCAGATATAGGACTTTACAATTTTTACCCCAAGCAGATCAAAATACTCCAATAGATGAATCTAGTGGCATTACTTTCCCATGGATCCCTTTAACCTTTAATTTATTTTGGCTAAGGTCAAGGTTAATGCATTCAGAAGCTGGTGGTAATGTCCTTGTAGACTGTAAAACTGAAAAAAACACGAGTCCACCAATACAGTCATCATTTCTTTATCATCTAAATTAGTCTTGATATCAAATAATAAATGCTGATATAGTACTTATGATACACTAAAACTTTAAAAAACTGAGAAAAATTAAATAGATTATTCCACACAAGGAGTGAACAAATAAGCTGGTCTGGTAAGGAGCTAAAATAAGGGAAAAGTAGTTATATATAAAAAACATTATAATAACTTTTTTATTTTTTTGGGGGAGGGAGACTGTTTTGTCAAATATAAGATGTATTGTTAAACACTACCAGAAAGAAGTAGGAAGCAGGTTAAAACCAGAAAAAGGAAATGATTCTATGAAATAACAAGTAAAGGTCATCTACGGACCAGCTTGTCATATTTTTTCTGCTGAGGATTGGTCAGGGACAAACAAAAGAAGATAAATGCACTGAGGGCTCCAAAATACACTTAAGAAAACAAAACTCAAGTCTTGTTATAGAAGTTTATTCTTTTCCCTTGGTATCAATTTTAACAGCAGTTGGAGACAGGAGGATTTTGAATGAGGCTGGTTTCTCTGCTGACACGACAGACTTTGTATGTAATTTTGTGTTTTCTTGCAGAATTTCTAGTAGCTTGCTCGAGGCTGTGTCCTGCTTAACATAAGAATTGTTAAGAGATTGAGGTACTTAGGAAAAGCATGCTTCATTTTTGGGTTTTGTTTCAAAGTCAGACACAAGCATTGTTGCACTGTAAAAAGCTGTATTTACCTAAAGCTTCAAATGACCATTGCAGTAGGGGATATTTTCAGTCCAACTGTGAATATACTCATAAAATATGTTGTTGTTTTTTTTTTTTAATCCATTAATTTCAATAAAATTTCCATTCTTTTTAAATTTTGCACCAAAAAGGAGGGGAGAGTTTATTAAGTAAGCTTGAAATAAGGTGGGGGAAAGAAAAGATAAATCTGTGTGCACTGATAGTGAATGAAAATCTTTTCTATGGATTTCAATAACTACTTCAAGAGAGGGTTTACAATAACTCTGTGCTAAGAGATTATCAGTAAATTCAACTATTGTTATTTAATTTTCAGGTGCTCTTCTGCATATTTGTCATTCATTCGATACACAGACCTCTAAGCAGTGATAGTAGTGGGCATTTTACAGGCAGCATAAAAGATGCATATAATATAGAGATTCGCATTGTGCATAAAATATCTATCACACGTAGCAGAAAAGAAGCAGGTGTCAAGGGCTTGCACACAAAAAGCATAATATGCTTATTTGTATGCTGAGGTCCAAACAGACTCTTTGCCAGGCTGACAGTTATTTTCTTACAGTCCTGATGGGGATCCATACTTAGGAGGTCACTAAACAGTCACATCTATGATGAAGATGGCTTGGTGTAAAAAATTTTTAATAAGAACATCTCTGAAGTAAAGTCACACTTGTCTCATGTGCCTGAGGGAAGCCTGACAATTTAGTATTTTTATTTTCCTTTCCCCTACCATTCCACTTTTTTTCCTTTGTTCTCTCTCCCTTCCCTCCTTTCACCGTCTACTGCCTCCTGAGAAAAAAAAGTTTCCTTAGTTGGAGTGGATTTTTTTTTATAAATATGGGTAAGAAGCCTGTACAGAAGGAAAAAAGAACTTGACTTGTGTGAAGGATGCTACCTTTTTCCCCCCAAAGGACTTTAAAATGTTTTTAAAAGAAACACTCAAATATATATGTTATAGGAAAAAATATTTTCTCATAGAACTATCTATGGAAGTACTTTATCAGTCCCACAGCCCACAACAGTCTATGTGAACTTTGTTATGATGTTATTTTGCAAAACATTTTTATAGAATTGAGGGAAGACCTTTGTAATTTATTTTAATAGTGTTGAGATAAAAATATGGAGCAAATCTAAATACCAGTTTTGATCTTCTAACAGAAAGATCTAACATTCAAAGAAGATACATCTGATATCTGCACATGATTTTCCATGCTTTCATTTCCTGATATATTTCTCTTCAAAGGCAGAAGGCTATTTTCATTTTATTTCAGCTTAATAGAAAACTGAAAAGAAGTGTACAACAGGCAAAAGGTTTTTCTAGCCCTCTCTTCTTTTGAAGACATTCTGAAAAATATATGTAACTTTTGCATATATTTTTCTCCCCCCCGCTTCATTTGCAATGACTTATTCCACACTAGTGCTTTTCTACAAATATATCTCACTATAATGCATTATAGAGATGTACATGCCTTAAGTGTTATAGTCTGATTGTTTTTTTCTGTTTTTTGAAGAATGGTGAATCTTCACACATCTAATAACACCTGAAAGGTAAATCGGCAATTGCCAGTTTAATGGCTTCTAAGTGCAAACTTTTACAAAATGCAACTACTAGAGTTCAAAGTCTGCTCTTCTTGCTTCCAGTGAATCTTAAGTTATTCATGATCTTTCTCTGTGACACATTCATGGTGGTCGTGTTGAGAAGATAATGTACGTTTATTCACAGAATTTTCAGCTGGCTTTTTGCTCTCCCTTTGAGCCAGACCTTTGAAGTCACAAGAACACTTCTATTAAACTTGTCACTGCATCTGGGCTTCTATGAGGAAAAATTACAGTGGAATAGTACAAAGACAAATACGCTGGTATTAAGTGTTTTTACTAGATAGAACCAAAAAGATTAACTACATGCACATGATAACTCTGTCATTGAAATAATTCCCTAGTATTACAGCAAATTAATTACATGTTTATCACTGGTGCATTCTTTCTTCATTTCTTTCAGATTTCAAAGGTGATATGTATAAAGCAAAATAAGAATCAATCTTTAATACCCTAATTTCAATTCTGTTAATTTACTAAACCAAGTATCTGGATAAAATGTACAAAGCAACTTGATCTTCCCATGCAAACCAAAACATTAATCTTTGTTCTTTGAGATAAAAATATTTTCACATTTCCCACACTGCAGAGGCATCAGAACTTTCTTGTAGGCTAGACATGCATTTTTCCTTTTCATTAAAGAGAAATCCCAAGACATCTAAACTTCTGACTTATATTTCCCAAATAAAGGATTAATTTCCAAGGCCTAAATGAATCTTTGGGGGATGAAATGCGCAAAAAAATCAAAATTATAATAGATTCCTGAAACTAGTTTAGGCTGAAATATTTTTTAAGAGTGGGACAGAAGTGAGAAAGGGTACATGGAAATTATGAAGAAATATTGTCATGGTAGGACATCCAGAGATGAAGACATGTAAAACATGTTAGAGAGAGTAAATAAGACTCCTGGAAAGAGCAACAGTAAAAGCAGTCATGGAAATATTGGCAGAAATGTAAAGAGGGATGTGATATAAATATGTTTAGTCTCCCACCAATACCCTTATGTTAACAATTGTTACACAAGGTTAACTTTTAAGAGTCAATGGGAAGTGAGGAAGAACTGTGCATTACCTGCTTTATGACTCTTTTAACATCTCTTCAAAAAGTCTTGGAAGAAAAAACAGCTGAATACAGGAAAGCAGCTGACCGCTAGGCTTTATAGTCTAAAACAAGATGGCCATCAGCATACATTTAGCAACTACTGTTTTTATATTGAGTATGAATTGTAGCTGTTTCTTGTAAAGAAATGAACCAACACACAGCCAAACCTATATATTCAACAAACTAAATAGAAATGCAGTTAATTAGGGCTTAAATGCAGTTAATATCACCAGATCCTATTGTGGAGGAATATTCACAAATTAAGATGTTTAACTAACATAAATTTTGCTATTTACTGCTCTAGAAAAAAATCAGAAATCCATTATGGTCTTTGCATACTTTTAAAAATTCCTGGACCCCATCCACTGAGTACTTCATTCTAGAGCCCATCTCAGCAAACTGGCCAGCTTACTGTCAAGATTCTCTTGGCCTTTTTGCACAGGTGGATCCCATCTCTCCCTAACAGGCTGCAATTATTTTGACAACTCTGATGAACATTTCATATTGTTTCAGAACTTGTGGATTCACGTTGGTTGGAGATGCCTCTTAATATCACTGAGTCCATCAATTAACCTAACATTGCCGATTTCACTACTAAACCACATCCCTAAGCACCACATCTAGTTTTAATTGCCTCAAGGGATGGTGGATTAACAACTTCTGTGGACAGATTGTTCCTCTGCATGATGACTTTTTCACTGAATAAATTTTCCCTGATATCCAATTTAAACCTCCCCTGGCACAACTTAAAGCTGTTTTCTTTTGTGTTATCACTTGATACTTGGGAGAGGAGACCAACCTTCACTTCTCTTGCACGTCTTTAAGGTATGGAGAGCAGTAAGGTCCCCATGAGCCTTTTTTTCTCTATTTCTTTAAATAACCTCAGCTCCCTTAGCTGCTCTTCATAAGCAAGAATTCTTCCGTTCAGAGGAAAATTGTGCCACACCAAGCATTTATGGAAATGCAAGCATGCACTACTTCAATAATGCTGCTTTATTTTCATTTTCTTTACCCCTCTTCTGTCTCACTATCCCCTCCCTTTCTCATCTATGCTAAAACATATGAATAATGTAAAAATACATGAATAATCTAAACAAATTTCAAGTATTAAATTTGCTTCAACTGTCATCTCCAGACTCAGGAAACATGAAAATTAAATGTTCAAAAATATTTTATCTAGAGGACCTTGGCCTCAGTTTTTTACTTGTCTGGACGTACTGTTACTTTTGTAATTCAAGGGAGAGAGAGAAGGGAAAAAGGAAAAGTGAAGATATGAGGAAGGGGGATGAGAAAGAGAGCGTAGAGAGGTAGCAGAAATGGGAAGAGAACAAAGGAACCAATAGAATTTGATTATCCTAACTGAAGTATTCTACAAGTACTCTGCAGTTACTTTTTTCTATCCTTTAAATTTTCTTCTTGTTCCTTACATATATACATATGTAACAGATCAAGACTGTGACAATCACTTCAACCAATGGACATTGAAATTGCAACAGTCAAGTCTTGGCCTTGGCCTCGGATCCATGAGAGATGATTTTCTCTCTCTCTCTTTCTTTCTTTCTTTCTTTTCCTTGTACATTTGAGGAAGTGTCCTTTTTATGCTTTTATATTGCTCTACTTCTATAGATAATAACCAAAATGGCTACATAGCTTCTTTCCATTGCAACCAAATTTGTCTAAAGAAGCCCTCTATTTATATTTATATATATTTATATTTATATTTATATTTATATTTATATTTATATTTATATTTATATTTATATTTATATTTATATTTATATTTATATTTATATTTATCACTTAGTGTCATTTTGCTCCAGTCCACCCCAAGGGATCTATTGACATGAACCTGGGTTACCGTTGCCTTTGCGGGCAGGGTGTAAGAGCTTCTGTGGCACTTTATTGAATATCTACCCTGTCCTTGCTTGTAATTCATCTAGAGAGATGAAAGCTGACTTCTACATCTGCTTATGCTGCTCCAGACATGCCTCCACATTTTGACGGGCAAATCCCAGGTGTAAGGATCTGTTTCAAAAAGCATATAGCAGCCCCCTCATCTCTCATTTGGGTGATCCATTAAGTATTTGAAGTGTCATGTGTTCTATAAATGCTACATATCAATTCTTAGTAGCACACAGGATTTTGGAAGATGAAAGCAAAAACTCTAAGAAGAGAACAGAGTGATGAAGAATGATAATGTACATTAGTGATTGCATTTCTATGCAAAAGTAAGCCTCTCCTGGGCTAACTTGATATGCAGATATTTTCCCTTTGGCTGACAGAGTACATCTGTTTTTGTTAGTCTCCTTGTTGTGCACAGCATATTTTACAAACCAAGCAATTAGAAAGGAGAATTTTTTCTTGATGTGCTGATGCTGTGATGACTTGCTATTGGAATAAGATATTTTGCAATCAATAGTTAATTCTAAAATTATACTGAAGAGAAACAAACACATATTCCCTCTCTGCATCTAATTAGTATGAGTCTTGTATCTTTCAAAAGGGAAAAGAAAGACACCCTCCATAATACATATTATGATTACAAATTAATCCAAAAGCTGAGAAAAATTTAAGTATGCCAAATGAGGTTACCCTAGATAATAAGGTTATTTTTCTTGAAGCTGTTATTTGTAAAACTCTTTCTTCCTAGGGGCATTGCAGTGAGTGCGTTAAATAATGGTTGTTTGAACTTCTGCTTGTTAAAGAGAGTATAAACTTTTAATTCATAAACAGGCCTTACATCATTTATTCTAGCCTTTTTCACTACAATTATATTCCTATAATTTAGTCTGTATGTGGCTAGTCTGTATGATCATGTGAAAGATGATCTAAAAGTCAGCACACTTTATACACAGACAAGTAACTCCATTTGATGAAGTGTAACCCTCTGTTTTACTGGTAGAGTTGGTAGGATTTTGATTCTTGACTTTTCAATAGTTCAGATTTGAGTCATTTAGCTCTTCATTTCACATTTTCATAAATGATTTTGTAGCTTAAGGGAAAAATATTTTAATAATTTTTATTGTAGTAACACTTTTTTCTTTTCTTCTAAGTGATCAGACAACAAAGTGGCTATTACAACAATTGTGACCTCGATCCCACTACATTGCTAGATATGAAATGTGATTTATAACTGCCTTTGAACTCAAGACAATTTTTTGACTATGGAAAGAACTGGTAAGATTTTTTAGACAGCGCTCTCTTTGTGTGTACTAAAATAGTATGTATGAATCATTAGGAAAATAGTCTTCATGACACACTTCCTTTTCACTGAGGTGAATGTCTACTTCTGTTGGCTGACTGTAGTGTCAAGAAACCTAACTAGTGTTCTTATCAGTTTGATGGCATGTCATTCCAGATGGTTACCAGCATGTAATACCTCACTAGTATGCAAGGTGATGTTTATCCATGAAATGTATGCAGTTGTCAAAGTAGTAACTCTTCCAATGCATTGCATGGGAAATATTGTATTTATTGATTTACATATTTGGTTAAAAATTTATCAAAGAGCATAAAACTGGTATAAAAGTGTATAAAAACTATATTAAAGTATAGGAACAGTATAAGATTGAATAAATTATATCAGACTGGTTGGGATGGAATTAGACAATGCAAGAAATAACAGGAAAAAAGTATGCCTCTTTGTTAAGATAATTCAGATTTATTATTGCTGTATATTATGTTAATTTGCCATATCTACTGACATATGTATCATTAATTATGTTATCAAAGTGAAGTAATTGAAGCCAGGCAGAAAATCTGCAAGTTCATCTACTAATGACAGGTATTTTATAAATACAATGGAAAGTAATGCCTCCAACATATTGCAAATACTTCATAAATAATTGCACAGGACAAACCTGCTTAAGCAAGATGTCTACATTTCTGACATAAAGCCTTTCTTTTTGCAGTTTTACCCTAAATGGATATACACATTTGAATTAGACTATAAGATGTTGCTTGTTAGTTACTTAGACACAGATGCATACACAGAAGAATCATTATTCAACTGAAGAAGACAGATTCTTGTCTTAACAAAAGCTATTTTTACATTGTAAAATTGCTTCTGAGAAAACAGACATTCTAAAGCTGAAAAATATTTTAAAGAACAAAATGGAAAAATGGAAATAATTACTTGAGAAGTTTATTCAGGTGACAGATCACTGGAATGTGCACACTGGGCAAATGTTCTGTCATATGTCAATGGGGAATCCTGCAGTGGATTTCACTGTGAATTACTGAACATACTGAAGATAGCTGTATATAGGAGGTACCCTCTACAGGTTTTGTTCAATGTATTTGCCCTCATTAACTAAAACAGCTATGCAGCACCACAGTCACATTGTTGGGTAAATATCTGCATTAAAATAATTCAGATCTACATCTTGTAGATGAATATTTGTGTTTTTCTCATAAGAATTTGAATTATTTGGCTGGTATTTGCCAAATTGGACAGACACTTTGAAGGCCCAAAGAGTCACAATTATATTATAGTTATACCATATATAAAACATCATTATTGTTGTTGTTATCATCCAGAAGGACTGGACAAGCTCAAGAATTGAGTTCATGTGAACCTCATGAGGTTCAACAAGGCCAAGTGCAAGGTACTTCACTTGGACCAGGACAATCCTCAGCGTCAGTATAGGAAGGTTAACAAAGGAACAGAGCACACCCCTGCCAAGAGGGACATGGGGGTTCAGGTGAACAAAAAATTGGACATGAGCAGGCAATGTGTGCTTAAAGCCCAGAAGGCTAGTTGTATCCTGGTCTGCATCAAAAGACATGGCCAGCAAGCCAAGGGAGGTGATTCTGCCCCACTGTTCCCCTCTGGTGAAACCTGAAGTACCATGTCCAGCTCTGAGATACAGCTCAGCACAGGAAAGATACAGACCTGTTGGAGCAGTTCTACAGGAGGGCCACAAAAACTATCAGAGTATTGGAACACCCTCCTACGAAGAAGCTCTCTGAGAGCTGGGCTTGTTTACAAGAACAGAAGGCTCCAGGGTGCCCTCATTGTGACCTTTTAGTACTAAAAGAGGTCTTATAAGGAAAATGAGGACAGACTTTTATCAGGGCCCATTGCAATAGGACAAGGGGTAATCATACAGTCACAGGATTGTTTGGATTGAAAAGGAACTTTAGATCACCTAGTTCCAAACTGCCTGCTGTGGACAGAACACCCTTCACTATGCCAGGTTGCTCAAAGCCCTATCCAACCTGCTCTTGATCACTTCCAGGGTCTGGGTACCCACAGCTTTTCTGGGAAACCTATTGTCATGCTGTAGCACCCTCACAGTAAAAATTCCTTCCTAATATGTACTGTAAACCTACTGAATGAACTAAACCTGGCACCTGGATGAACTTCAAGCATGACCCATAGCTTTGTCTGAAGTCTCTGACCCCATTCCATCCCTGTTTCTGGCCCTGTGTCTGTCTGCTCCTGTTAGGATTCCCCTGACTAGGTCCCACACCAGAAGTTTCAGGGGTTCAATGGCACCCCATGCCCTGGGCCCCTCATGGGACAGCTGATGACAGGAGACCATATGTAACCACAGCTCTAAGAGGAAGAAGCGTCACTGAGAAGGAAATATTGAAGTGAGAATAATGGAACAATAGCGGAATTTCATAAAGCAATTTGCTCCGTGGGGAACTTGAACAGAATTTTTTAGTGGGTGAGATAGCATTCCAACACCTTTGGGAACCGAATGCCTGAAAATGAGCTTTTGTAGGAAGCTCTGTTAGGAAGCTTCTGTTAGGTGTATTCATCACTTAACTGATTGAAAGAAAGAAAAAAAACACCTTGTCAAGGAATAAAATGAGAGTTCCTCTAGATTAAAATTTTTTCTTCTACCTAGATTTAAAAAAAACATCTGTAGACACTAAAGGATACATGCTGAAAGAGATACTATTGCTCTTAGTGGGAGAACACATAAGAAAATCTCTTTAATAGTATTATTACAATAAATAGAAGAGAATGATAACTACTATATAAAAGTGTGGTAAAATGAAAGTATCATACTGATATGACAACCGGAGCTGAAGAGAAAATAGAAAAATACCAGAATTGAGGACGCATCTTTACTACGCAATTTCAACAAAATATCATTATAATATGACATCACACAGTCTACAAATGCTTATCTCGCACCAACACACACACACACACACACACACTGAGCCTGACCCAGCCATGTGAGGCAAGGTTGGCTAGTTACCTCCTTAAAAGCAGGAAGGCCAAGAGAGCTTTCCCAGGCTTATTCAGCTTTTCAATGTGCTTTTCCACAGGAGCGTGTTTAACTTTTTTGAAGTGGTTTAAATGAGTGTCAATCTTCAAACCTAGCCAGCTAACTGGCTCTTCAAAACTAGGCAGTTCATTGGCACCAGCAGGTCTCCGCAGGGAACCACCCCCTGCAACTGAAAGCCAAACGTTTGTTAAACGACTACAAGCATGTTTGTGTTTGAAGTGTTACAGAAAAATAATGCAACAACTTTGTAGTTCCTTGAGAGGAAAAGATTTCAGCAATGTAGATTTTGTAATGAGACAACAAATTGTTCCTATACTGTAGTATCATTATTATGGTGATCTCTGTGATTACGGAGGATTCCATGTTTCCTCATAAAGCTTTATTTTTGTGTTAAGACTTAACCCTTGAAAATTGCTTTGTCTGGGTAATAGCAAGCTATAATCTAAATGCAAAGGACAGGGTTTTTTTTTGGTTCAAAGAAAATATGGAACATTCATATGTTTTACATTTTCATTGTAAAATGACTATTTGAAATACTGTTGAAAATTTGACTCTTCAGTTTATCATAGGTAAAGTAGCTTCCTACAAATCCTTTATTATTTTTACATACAAATCACTCTTTGTATACTTATGTGGAATCTGTTTTTTCCACAGTTATACAATGCCTCTTTTTTTTTTTTTTTTCTCAGCAGGCATAAAAGTAAATACAAAGTAAAGAAGACTGTAAGGAAAACAATATATATATATATATAAACATGGTATTTGCCATTCTACTTAGAAATGAAGAAATAAATAGTTTCATATTGGAGTGGTCTGGCACTGAGGGTCTAGTTATATTTTACTGAAAACAGATAGGACAGCTTAAAAAATATCAGTAATTAAAACAATAAGGTAATTTAATAAAAAATATTATTGTCATTATTGAACAGTTTCATATTTTATCCTAGTGCTGTGATACCAGATTTCATCAGAGAAACAAACCTTAATAAAAGGTTTGGGTTTGGTTTTGGGTTTTTTTTGTTTGTTTGTTTTTGTTTTGTTTTGTTTTTTCTGTATTAAAAAGACCAAAATCTTATAAAACATACGTGTTCTCATATTTTACATGCTCACACACCTAAGAGATTAATGTGCAAGCTGCTCAGGCAAACAGCCATCTTATGCAAGGCAATGTATTGTGAGCAATTTTTCTCTCAGCAACATTTTAAATGAAGGACCCTGCTGAATAAGATCCATTAAGCATCCATACACTCGGTATGTAATCAATGAAATGCAAGTAAAACTCTGACATTCCATCTCTCCAAGGAAATCCAAAGGGGAAAGAGCTCCAAGAAAGGAGAGTATGCTGTTAACATAAAGTGGAAGGAAGGGGAAATAAATAAAAAATAACAATATCACATTCTGTTATTTATAAGAGAAAATTCATGTAAGATGGTCATGGAATAAGCTTGCAAATGAAAAAAAATTATTTAACATGATCTTTGGATTGCAAACTATGGGTAACTCTCCCTGGGTTAAATGTTCATTACAAAGTAAGGCTCAAACTTCCAGGGTTAGCACAAATTATAGCCTAGAAAGTACAGGAAGAGGGCATTAGACTTTGTATAAAGAAGAGACAGAAGCAGATGTTGAATATTTTTATTACCACATAGAAGACAGGATAAGCTGTTTGAGAATCCCCCATTCACAGTAGACTGGAGTCGATTGTACTAGAAATAACCATTTTTTGTATGTGGCAGGTGACATACTGGACCTTAGCAGTGCTCCTGTGATTAGACATAAGAGAGAGCAGCATGAGCAGCTCTTGGCATGACTGGCGAGCAGGGCTTGAGATAATCACCAGGAACAGCAAGAGGCAGAACAAACAGTATCAAAGAACATGGCAAAGCTTAAAAGGATGACCAGCAAAAGAAGCAGAAAGAAACAATGCATTGCACCATGCTGTAGAACCCGTTGATCACACAAGGTTACATTTTGATTAGACTGGGCCTTGGACAGATGATTATTATTATTATGATTGTTATTATTATTATTGTTATCCTTACTGTTGTTTTTGTTTATTGCAACAAGACAAAGTGAAAAAATCCCACCAAACCTTGAAGGTGCCCTATTTTCAGAAAAAGAAGCTAACTGTAGTTATTTTGGATATTGTACTCTTACTTGTTCCATTGCCTTATTCATGTTTTCTTTCTTTAAAACACTTCACTTGGGTGAAGCTCCAAACCTTGTGAAAATTAGACCAAAATTCTTAAATTATCAGGTGATAGTAATGAGTGAAGAAGCTTTTGTTATTTTTCTCATGTTTTTGGATGTAAAATAGAGCCAGTGTTTTAAAACAGGACCTGGATGCTGACATTAGCTGTCAATTTTTGGCAGAATGGTCACATAATCAAGACCTACAGCCACAAACCTGAACTGTAAAGTCATGAAAATAGTCCAGTGAGGTGATTAGCTCATACTAAGTGCACAGCTAAATTGTAGGTGAGTGCTGATCAGTGAGAAATTAATCTGGTATGGATTCTAGTGCAATACCAATGTAGACCTTGAAGGCAGTCATAGGTGCATCATGCTAAAAAAAGAAACTTATTATCGTAGGTCCCAGCAATGACAAGTCTATACTACACTCCATAATCTACCTCAGTACTCAAAAGTAAACCTGAGCTTGATTTAACTCATATAGCCAAAGCAAACCTGAACTTGGTCTATATTTCCCCATGGAAGAAAAAATACTTCTCAGCTAAAATCGACTTACTTGTGACATGAAGTATTTTTCTGTCATTTTAAGGTGCTTTGCAACACTTTTGTTTTAAAGAACAATATCTAAGTAGATTTTAAAGTGGAGGAATTTTCCGTCCAAAATTCAATGGTGTCTGTGAAAATGTATGTTTTCCTGGAAATCAAATTATCTTTAAATAAACATGTCCGTTTTTATTTCTGGGTTTTGTGTTGTTTTTTTTGGTTTTTTTTGTTTTTTTTCTTTTTTAAAAAGTCCCCATATTGCTTAAACACAAACAATACTAACTGAGAATAATGTAATGTAGAGAGCATGAGACAGACTTCAAGGGAAATACAATTCAGACTTTGTTTTAGTCAAATTATTAGTACAGTCATCTATTTAGAAAAGGCAGCATAGAACACCAAGAATAGAGTTACACCTCCTTTTGCATCGCCAAAGTAAACTTCAAAGTTGCTTTAGTGAATGTTTCTTCTCCATTTTGCATAGGCAGGGATTTTTTTGCTCACTTCTTTATTGTTTTTTACTCAACCCTCTCATGTCTTTAGCTCTGCCTTAGGCTTCTTTTAATTTGGAATTATATTTTGCAGCTACCATAACAACATAGTCTTTAGCACTCAAGTACTTTGTTGAACCTCACGTTTTAATTGAATTTAAAAATGGCATTGCTTTTAAAAATAGAACATCTAAGCTCAAGTGATGCCGTGCTTGAACGTATGAAGTAATATTTAGTGGAATTTTTTGGTTTTTAAAAATATGGCTTTGAGTGCTTCACATTGGTTACTGCAGAATAATGATAGACATAGCATGCTTCAGTTTTGTACCAAGGTGAGAACACAATTTGTTACCACCACCTGCCCTTCTCTTCCAAACTCCTGACTGGATAGTTGTGAAGATAAATTGTTTGTGAAGTGCTGAAATACATTAATGGGGACACTATAAGAAAGTCCGTAACAAAATCAATATCTATGCCCTCAGAGTAGCACTTAAAAAGTGTGCAATAATTTGGCTTGAGGCCATACCTTGAGCAATGAGAATCAAACAAAAATATTGAGTAGCTGTGCATTAAGTAAGAACCATCTATTCTGGGCAGTGAATGAGGAAGGGCAATGAACAGAACAACCCAATATTCTATTTTGAAATTACACTGTCTTTTAATTTAAAAAGAGTGTATTTCATAATCTATAAGGTAAGGATTATAGACAGAAAAAAAGAAAATACATATTATGCAAATATAACATGCATATGCAAAAAATTATTAAAGTAAGGTGATCAGCCATGTTACTTCTCATTTCTTCTTAGCTTTTTATTAATTTCTCTTTTCTATTACTCTAAGATGACCTGAAGTAATGATTCTGGTTTTGTTTACATTGAACTTAAATCTAACTGTTGAGAATGTGACTAGGTATCTAGGGAATCAGAACTGGGTGACTTGCCATGACAAACGTGTACTTCTCCATATAGACTACCCTATAGAATGCCAAGATACCAGAAGCTGAGAGCTCACCAGCTTCATGCAGGCTTTAACCTGCCTTCTGGATCATGTTCCACTCAGCAGTACAGAGTTGTCTTAATGACGACAGATTTGGTATCTGAAGTTAATTCCTTTCTTATTTCTTCCTCCAGGGGAAAGGATGTATTGTTATTTGTATTGTTATTGTTAAATGAAGTATTGTTGTATGTACAGTTGTTTAGTACTGTGTCCTATTTATTTTCGAGCACCCTTTCAGAGAGTATTTGAACAAAAGTAGGTATGAAACTTTGCAGGAGGATTGGTGAATTTTATTATAATTCTTGTATTACCAGTTTATTTTATAGCACTATTTAAACCAGTGTTGTCCTTGTTCTAGACATCTGGTTCTGAATTAGTCAATCAACTAATTTTTTCTATAGTCAACAGAGGAAATAGAGTAACTTTAGAGGATAATTACTGTCATCCTGAAGTTGGCCAGATAAATCACTGGATGCTTACTGTTTTATCTTTCCACTTGCTTGGAAACAAGGAGTGTGGTGACCAAGTCAGAGCTAGATTTCTATCTGTTGAATGTATCAAATATCTTGAGATGATTCTCGCCTCGGTCTCCATGAACTGAATGCACATGTTTTTTGACAAAGACACTACATATTAAGCTGCCTGGTTCAGATTTTATAATAGCATGGATTTGTATTTACAAAAATATGTTTTCAATGAAAACATCAGTTCTTTTCTTCTGTATATTAAAATCTTATACAGTTTCCTGTAGATGTAATTTTTTGGTTTCTCTTCTAAAATATTCTGTATTATGATTAGTTAGGGAATAGGCAAGTGGTTTCAGTTTTAGTCAAACAGTTTTATGCACCTTCTAAAGCATAGAAAGTGTTTTAGAGTATTAATTTTTCAGAAGACAAAAAATATTAGGTGTGCTCTTGAGTTTATGGCAATCAAACACTTCTCTTAATTCCTTAAATTGAATATCTATAAAACACATTAGAAATTGTTATTAGAGATTTTTCTAGCAAAGCACAAAATGACATTTCTAAGTAAGATCAGGAGATTTTCTTAGGAATGTGAAGTTAAATGTGGACTGTAAGTATGTGTTAATCTTATTCCATTAATTTTAGCATTTTAAAGCAGAAAGTAAATGCCAGGGGGAAAAAAAATATGCCCAAAACCCACAACACTTTGCATAGATATTACTTCACTTGTCTGTAAGCCTTCCACTGGAAAGGAAAATGAACAAGTTGCTGTACTACATATATTTAAATGATATAAAAGGTAATTCTTTAGAACAGTAGATAATCACAACTATAATAAACTAATGTTTCAAGAGAGAATGAAGGTTTCAAGTGGAATAAGATTTTTTTTGTATCACCTTAGAAACTGAAGAACTTTCAATTGAATCTTAGGCTTAGAGGACTAATATATGAAAGATAAAAAGAGCAAAATATGCAGATCTCAATGAAAAATGGTTAGAAACTACCATGGCAATTGTCAAAATTATAGCCAACTAAATTATTTATTATAAATAGCATTAATTACAATTTTGCCCTTTTTTTTCTATCTATGAATTGCTTGCAAAGTACTGCCGAGTCTGTGAATGTATTTGTTCATATTTATTTGCCTATGGCCCATTCACAGCTGCTTACATTTATTAGTCACTATTTGTTATTTTTAGTGTATGATTGCTCATCATATATGTATTGTTTTTGCTCTCAGATTGGTTCACACTGCACTATACTAAATAAGATAATAAAGAATAAGAGATAATGGTGAGTTATGACTGACATCCTGTGAACAAATTTTGGGCAAATAATTATTCATACTAACTTCAAAAAATATTCAGAATTCACTGACTTTTTTGGATTGCTAGTTGCAGTCTGTGTAATCGAGAACAATGGACAATAATAGTTCACACAGCACAATTAACTCCCCACTGTGTATTAGTGAGGATATTTGCATATTATGATCTACATTATTTGACCAGCTGTTCCTACTCTGTTCATGTGTGATCACAATGGCTCCCATAATCACCTATGCAGTATTAGTTACTTGGTTTTTAAAAGCTGTATTTTGCAGACAAAGGAGCTTGGTATAATAATAGGAAGTGCTCATTGTAACATGCTGTCAGCTGGAGCTGTATGATAAATAAAGGAAAGATATTTTGAGTTAAGAAAATGTTCCGAACATTAGCAGTTCTTCCGGAAATGATTACCATAAAACTGCCATGAACTCATACTCTATTCATACCAGGAAAACGAGGAAAAAGACTGAATGGGCAAGGGAAAAATAGTAATACTCTCAGCTCAAGGGATGGGATACAGCTGTTACAACAAACTGCAGAAACTTTTGTCATTACTAACTCTATCACATTTAACCTCAGGTGAGTTAAGAAATGTGTCATGTCTGTAGAGCTGCAGGCTAACATTTCAGATGTGCTAATTCTATACATCTGAAAAGCAGATAGCGAATATATGTCAGTCATTCCGTAGTGAAAGGCAAGACAGATAAGTATCTCATTCAAACAATTTGCACTAAGCCAAGATAAATGTTATATACTGTCCTCTGAAGATGCCTATCTCTCCTCACTAGCTAGTTCAAGTATTTGAACTTGCTGCATAATTTTTTTGTAGTTAAAATTAGTTTGGATTAATTACAACACAGACACCAAAACTTCAGGGAACAAGAAGATTCTTCTTTCTCCCAGGCTATATTCTAAGGTGAGGATTCTTCATTGAGTTTCCTGGGTGAAGCTGGAGTGGAAACAAATTTTCTCAGGCTGAGAAGTGTTTAATAACAAGATTTTTTCTTCTATTGCATGCATAAATTATATAACAAGCCTTTAGTACTAGGAACAGTTTGATTCTGGAATCTCAGAAGTGTTAGAAAGTGTTTTCTTGGGTTGTCTCCTTAATGTAGGATTCAAAATTACACGTAAACACACTTGAGATTATTGCTTAATAGTATTATGTATGTTTTTACATTAGTGATGGCGATAACAGCCCAGTTAGTTCCTTAATTTTCGCATTTATATAAATTTCTTTTTCTAAATACTTTCTGTATTCACCTTGCAACAAATGTTCTTTTCCTGGGAGCTAGTTTTATATTATTATTTTTGAAATTTAGCTGAAATTCTCATCTCAGAGTCTGGAATGAGAATTGCACACAAATTCTCATGGGATGCAGGGAACCAAAATCAGGTAGAAATGCTCCTTGTTCAGGATGGGAAGGCCAGTTTCCAGTTACTACCCTAGACAAAACAGAATCAACTAGGAGAAGAGTAATTTAATTTGAAGTGGATAAGGATGACGAGAAAGAAATTCTAAAAAAAATTAAACAGCTCTTTTCACCCTAGATCCTCAGTCTGAACATCACTGCTTCATTTCCCACTTCTCTACGTCTTCATTTAATATTCTAAGTGGGACCACCAAATGGGGAATGGGGATTACTTTAAATTCATAATAGTTCTTCTCTGTCACTCCTTCCTCTCCATGCCTTTCCTCTGCTTCACCTCTCCACGAGCTGCAGTTCTTTTCAGGAGCCTCCTCCAGCTTGGCTTTTTCATGCATGGTTCCTTAGACCCTTTCTAGGTGCTGTAGGAAATACATCTCCACAGCCTATAGGGAAGAACCTGCCCCAGTGGGGTCACATGCACAGGCTGGAGGGGAACCTCTGCTCCAGCACCTAGTGCACCTCTTTTCTCTCCTTAATTAATCTTGGTCTGTAGGGCTCATTCTCACAGGTGTTTTCCCCCTTATTCCTCTCTTAAGGAGGGTTCTCCCATTGGGTAATGGAATTTCTAAGAAAAAGCTTCTGTTTGTGGGTGGGGGTTTTGGTTGTTAACTTTTAAAAAAAAACACTTGTACTTATGTATAGCCATTCTTTCATTCTCCCCCCTTATTTTTTTTTTTTTCCTTATAGGTGAGTTTTAGTTTTCTCCAAAGAAAAATAACAAATAATTTACTGCCTAATCAATAAAGCGCTCAAAACCAGACGTGATGGGGCTGTGAGTCTAGTGAAGGACATCCCTGTCCATGGCAGGGGGATAAAACTAGGAGATCTTTAAGGCCCTTTCCAACTCAAACCATTCTGTGATTCTATGATTTTATAATATATAGAGAATATATAGCGAAAATTCCCTACTTATAGTCTGTACAGAAACAAGATGGCTTATGTAATAGCCAATAAAATACCCCACCTTCTATTTTAAAAAATAGAATTGAATGATGGGCATCATGAGGAAAAAAAAAAAAAAAAAAAAGGGATTTTTTTTGTTGGCACTTATTGTCCAGAGCCAGCTTCTGATTTATGACAAATAATCAATAAGGCTTCTAGGAAATTTACTGCTACTAAATTGAGGCCTCCATCTGCTGTCTGATTATTAAATTATATTATGAAATACTTTCCCTAATATAAAGTAATATACATTCATTTAGAAAAGTAGAGTTCCTTTAATGCATTTTTCATCATTTTCAAAGGAATAAATGGTATTTCTAGGTGACAATTTATTCTTAAAATAATGAGGTGAGGGAGAAGAAATGGTTTTCTCTAGAGATCTCTACTTCTCTCTACTGATTGCACAGAAAACCTACAATAACTGCCTTCTACTACAAAAATTTCATTTCTAAAATTAAAAAATTAAAAAGTACACAAGTTGCATGGTTTTAAAAGTAAAAATGTAATGACAATCTTAAAGGAGTACCATTGAAATGTAAAACAGAAATTTTCAGAAATTGAAATAAGACCAGTACAGGTAAAAACGTGTTCCTAGTAAGGGTAATTAACATGTTATTCTTAGAAACTGTGAATAATCCATTCCTGAGGTGGCCTGGCAGGACAAAGGTCTGAGAATTCTAGATGAATGGAAACCAGTATGCATAAAGGCAATCATATCCGTAGTTACTGCTAAATGCCAAAAACTTCATTGCACAGACTTGAAACACCTATGAAGACAGTGAAATCATGTTCAGAATTCTCTCACATTTCCTATTGTCAAGGTCTGCATTTTAATAGCTGAGGATCCTGGTGACCTTTTAGACGTGTATTGTGTTTTCTATTTCCCTTCAAATTTCTGAAAAGATTGGAAACTTCTCCGTTAAGTGAATGATGTAGTTTAACTGCCTTTCCATCCAAATATAATAAAGCTTTTGATAAGAATATCATAATGAAGTAGTGATGAAATTGTACCTTAGCTGAAGGAAACATGTTTTTATGGTGAGTAAGCAGCAATTATTCAATTTAACCAAGTGTAAACCTCTAAGTTGTCCACTCTATATGTCCATTATGGTCAATAGAGAAACAGAGACATTTCCAATAAGCAGTCAATTCCATTTTATATTAGATGTATAAAATAGATAAGTAAATAACACGCTTTCAATTGATCAAAAGGTGCCTAAATGTAAATGAATTGTATGGCAATTCTTGACTCCCACTTAACAGCCATTAGACTAGAACTGAAAAGATTTTGGAATGATAGTTTCAAAGGGAATTTCAAGTGCTAATTATGCTTTTATTCCAAACTTAAAAATTTAATTTTTATTTTTTACTTCTCAAAAATCAACTTAATTTTACTAATGCAGAGTCAGCATAATAATTTATAATTTATCATTTATCATTTATAAAATATTTAATATCTAAATGAACCCAAACAATTTTGGAACCTGTTATTGGCTTATTTTAAAATTAAATATGGTATTTTCATAATATTTAATGGAACTCAGTAAGAGCAGTGAAAAGTATTAAACAATAGAGTTTTAGAGATAAGAAGATTTAAGAAGATATCTGTCAACTTAATAAAACACAGCTAAAAGAGGAAATAATTGAATATGTATTTGGCTTAGAAGAAAATGCATTTTGCAATAGAAAGCATTTTGAGGAACATTTTTTAACCAGTTCTACAGAAGACTACCCTGTAGTGTCTTCTTTAGTTTTAACCATACTCTGATTCTTGTAGTTAATCATGAAAACTGACACATATATTCTGAAAAGGAAATTCAGCTGCTGTGTATGAAGACAAGCTTATTATGTAGGTCACTGAATGATTCACAGTAAATTACTTATCAAGGGAATAGTCTCATACTGAGTTGTTTCAGAGCAAATAACCTATTTAATTTTGAATAAATTTATAAAAAACTGTATAAATAGTCTTGTTCTCTGGGTTGCTCATGTTTATGATGACATTTTTGTACAAAACTGAACTTTTATCTGGGAAAGAACTATCAATAATTTGAAGCTCCACCAGGAAAGACACTCTTAAGAACCATGAAGGCCAGGAGACAACCTATGAAGATTGGGGAGTCAACAATAATATGGACACAGCTGTTTTACTGGATCAAATTATGCACAGCATTCAAAAAGGGGAAGTAAAATGTGTAAGGTCTCAAAGCTGAGGCATTCAAGAAAAAAATAATTGATTTTTTAAAGTTAGAAGTTCATGGAAGATATAGAATACTAAGAAGAGCAATTTCTGTGTTCTTTAACATTCGACATACACCTTTATATTTGTTTAGGAATGTTGTACAATTTTAAAGAACACTTCTATTTCCAGAAAATGCACTCTAGTACTTCTGTGCTACTCTTTTTGTTTCCTCAAACTGCATGAATGAAACTTACAGTTTTGTTTTTGTTTACCAGCCCCATGAACTCCATTCCATGAAGAGCCCAGATTCTTAAATGTCTGCTAGCAAAAGCATCCCACAATCAAAAATCATAGTGCTGGGACAAACCGTTCTGCAGCTTAATGCAGACTATAGATGTATTTGGAGAAGACAAATCGATTTTTGATGAGATAGTTTTTCCTTCCCCTACTTCATTTTACTACCCATCCCCATTCTCCAGGCTCTGAGGAAAAGACATTCCAGATTTTCTGAGGATGCTGAGAATGGCCACACAGTACTTCCTGTAAAAAATTACTTGCTTTCATGGCTGCAAGATTGAAGTGGAAGTTCAGCCTAATTTTTTAATCCTTATATACCAGACAATTCTTCTGTCACTGTACACCCTCTCCAAGCCTTTTAAATAGAATAAGAAAAATCAAAACAGTAAAAAGGGTGCTAAAACCTTTCATCCTACATCCTTCTCACTGCTGCTTGCTGTATTCTCTTGTGAGTTAGCTGCACAACATGTTCAAGGCTTTCTAGTTCCAGACTCATAGAAGTCTTTACATGCTTGTCTATAAACGTAGTTGTTAAGTTCTGCTTTCACAGAATGATAGGAACATAAATAATTCAGTCTAGAAAGAATTTAAAATGTCTTTGATCGAAACTCCTGCTCAAATTAGGGTCAGATTTTCAGTAAAAACAAACTAAGGACTTGATAAAATTCTTAAAAACTGCAAGGATGGATTGTACACATGGCTTGACAAAAGTTTTTTTCCTTATCTTGAGCATGAATGAATGTCTTGCATCTCAGTTTATGCCTACCATTTTTCATCTTTCCTCCTGCAATACTGTCATGGTTTTACCCCAGCCAGCAAACAAGTATCCCCTTGAGACTGGGGAGAGAATCAGAATAGTAACAGTTAAAAACTCATGGACTGAGATAAAGACAATCCTATAGGGAAAGCAAAACATGCATACGAGTGAAGCAAAAGAAGGAGTTAATTGACTTCTTCCATGGGCAGGCAGGTATGAAGGAAAGCAGGGCCCCATCATGTCTAAAGGTGACTCTGTACAACAAACACTATCATTATAAATGCCCCCTCCTTTTTCTTTCTTTTCCCCAGCTTCATATACTGAGGGTTCTGCCATATGATACAGAATATCCCTTTGGTTAGTTTGAGTGACTTGTTCTGGCTGCGTCTCCTCCCATCTCCCTATGCATCTCCTGCCTTCTTGCCAGTATAACAAAAAGCAGAAAAGGCTTTGGCTCTATGCAAGCCCTGCTCAGCAATAACAAAAAACCTCTCTACTGTCATCACTGTGTTCAGCATAAATCCGAAACACAGCTCCATACCAGCCACTGTGAAGAAAATAACTGTACACCAACAAAAACCAGCACAGGTACTCTTCAGGCTTTTCACCCTCCAAGAACCCAGGAGCTATTGTTAGTGACTCCTGCAACTGTCTCTTCTGCAGGCTAAACCAGTCCCAGTTCCTTTGCTACGATTCAAAGGGCAAGTTCTTCAGTTTTGACTGATCTGGTGGCTCTACCCAACACTTACCTGAGTTTATCAGTATTTTTTTTTTTTTTTTTGGAAGGAGCAGGGACAACAAAACTAGATGCAAGCTCTAGAAATGTAAAAGGATCACACTCTTGACTTGAAAACAGCTTCATTCTGAATGAAGTCCAGGATGCTGTCAACCTTCTTAGACACAAGGCTTATAGTCAACTTGCTGTCTACAAGGACACGTATTATTTTTTGCAAAGCTGCTTTAAACCCAATTGGCCTTCAGCATAAATTGCTGCATGAGGTCATTCCTGCCCTGGGGTAGGAAGGACCCTGCATTCCCCTTTGTTGAATTTCCTGAGATTCCCATTGGTCCATTTCTCTAGGCTGTTGAAGATCTTCTGAAGTGCAGTGTATTGAATTTGCTGTGATCAATGCTTCCAGTGGTTTATCACTGCAAAGTTCCTGAGGGCTCCCTCTACCTCACCATCCAGCTTATTAACAAAGATGTTAAAGATTAATGACCCTTGTACACCAATAGTAATTGGCCTCCAGGTGGACTTTGTTGCTCTGATCCCAGTCCTCTTAAACAGCTATTTAGACAATTTTCAATCCACCTCACTGTGGCAGTGTTTTGATTCATACTCAGTAAATTAATGCTGTCAGAATTGTCTTCATCTCCTTTGTGTGTCCCGAAGAGTTTCCTGAAAGAGCTCGCTCCATGATTTTCCCAGGCACTGAACCTGACTGATAAGTGACATGACTGGTGAGTCGGTATGTTCCCAGATGACCTTCTGGCCTTTTTTGAAAGTAGGTGCAACACTTTCCCTTCTCCACTCATGCAGGACTTCCCCAGTCTTCGTGACTTTTCAAAAATGGTAGAGAATGGCCTCACAAATACATTACCCATCTCTCTCAGCACTCATAAGTGGAAACCTGCCACTTCCCAAAGACATGCAGCTGTCCAATACTCTCAAGCAGTTCCTGTGTCAATCATCATCCACTGGTGCTACTTGTCTTCTACCTTCAAAACTTCCTTTGTACGTGGAGTACTGGCAGATTTTGTTGGTGAAGATGAAGACAAAGATACGAAGCATTTCAGTCCTGTGTTGACTGTCACAAAATCACTCACCTCCTTTGGCAAAGGGTCCACATTTTCCTTGTTTCTTTTTTACTACAAACTCAGCTCTTCATCTTGCCCTTCATATTCCTTACAAATCTCAGCTCCAGATAAGCTGTTTTTCCTAGCATCATCCTACAATTTTTAACTGTTGTCAGCTTGTCTGGGGAGTGTATTTCTAAATTCCTCCTTTGAACTTCCTTTGAACTTCTTCCATCTTCTCCATACTGCCCTTTTACTTCAAAGCTGTCATGAACTTCCTGCTTAGTCTCTGCTGAGCTCCTGATATATTGTTTGCCAAGTATTGTGATGGATATTTCTTGTGCTTAGAAGATTCTGTCCTTAAAGACCTGACACTTCTCTTGAACTCCTTTGCCCTTCAGACCAAGCCTCTAGGAACCATCCTGTAAATTTTCCTGAATAAACTAAAATCTCTTCAGCTGGAGTCCAGGATCTTTTCTATGCTTCTTCCTTGCTCCTGTGAGAAGATCAAACTCCACTGTTTCATGGCAAATGCAGAAAAGGTTGCCATTGACTGTCAGATCCCCAAACAGTCCTTTCTTATTAGGAAATAGCAGATCCAGCTGCGTATCCTCTCACTTGTTCCATTTGGCAACTGAAGCAAATCTTGCTGCTTCCATTCTCCCATACTACCTTTATTTCCCATACTAGCTGGTAGGGAATTTAATGTTTCCCATAAGATCCTAGGTGTGTGATACAGAGACTTCCTTGAGATATTTATGAACATTTTTCTGCTTTCTTGTACTTATTGAGTAGTCTGGAAAAAACTCCTACCGCAACATCACTCATACTGCCCCTCCTCTGACACTGACCCGCAAGTTCTCAACCTGCATGTCATACATCTCACAGTGGAACTACCTAGATCTGAGCCACTCCTTCAAAGAGAGGGAAATCTCATAATCATCTTTCTTAACAACTTCTTGAAGGGCATCGATCCTTCCATCACAGAACTTGAGTCATGTAAGCTATTCTACCCAAATTATTCTATTCTTCTGACCACACATAGAGTCAGGGTCCTGCTGGGCTTTTTTCTAGTCTGCAAGCATTTCTGCGTGTTGTGATCATTTGACACTGGCTGGCCACAAAGGTCCCCATGAAAGAGTTGCTCTATTGCTCCCTCTTTAGCTAGACAGGGGAGAGAATAATGCAACAAAAGGCTTGTGCATCAAGATAAGCACTGGAAGAGATCATTCACCAGTTACTATCGTGGGCAAAACAGATTCATTTTGAGGAAATTTATTAGAAATCAAATCAGAATATGTTCATGAGCCATAAATATTAAAACACCTTTCTACTACTCCTTCCTCCTTCCTGGTTTTCCATTCTGTCCTGATTACCTGCTCCCTCTGAGCAGTGCATGGGAAGAGGGAATGGAGGTTACAGTCAGTTGATCACACATTGTCTCTGCTGCTCCTTCTCCACGCTCTTCCATGCTTCAATAGAGAGTCTTCCACAGGAAACAGTCCTCAATGAAATTCTCCATTGTGAGTCTTTTCCATGGGCTGTAATCCTTCAGGAATGGGCTGCTCCAGTACGAGTCCTCCACAAGGTTGCATGTTCTTCCAGGAGCCTGTTCCAGTATGGGCTCCTCTCTCAAGGAGTCCTGACTGGAGCCTGCTTCAGTACAGCCGCTCCATGGACTCATTCACTGCCTCGTTCAGGCACATCCATTTCCTGTATTGTAGGGTCTTCTGTGGGCTGCATGTGGATATCTGTTCCACCATGGACCACAAGGGTCTGCAGGACAGCTTGCCTCAACATGGTCTTCACCCTGGGCTGCAGAGTAACCTCTGGTCCTGCAGCTGGAGCAGCTCCTGCCCCTCATTCTCTGAGCTTGGAGTTTGCAGATTCTCACTCTTCTCCCTACTGCTCTTTTGCAGCAATTTTCCCCACTTCTTAAATATGTTATCACAAAGGCACCATCCCCATTGCCGATGGGCTCGACTTTGGCCAGCAGCAGGTCTGTTTCCATTACCCCTGTGGTCTTCCTGAAATGAAAAGCTTGTCACACAAGCCTAATATATATGTTCACTTGAAGAAGTCCACATTTTGCCCTGTTTCTCCATTCCTGAAGTTATCCTTTTTCTTTCAACTATACTCTTTGTTCTCTACCTGCCCTCCACTCATGCTGGGGTGAGTTTGCATATGGTTAGGAATAATTAAATTGCTATGTGTATTATTTTAATGCATAAAATATTTTCTCTTCCAAGAAAAAACAAATAAGTGCAATAAATATATTTTTGGGGTTCTTTTCTTAATATTTTACAAGAGGATTTCTGTATCTATAGCCCACAAAGCATGTTCCAGTGAACAGCTGTAAAGTCACATTGCACTGATTTGGGTGGAGTTATTTGTAAATTTCCAACTGCTAAACTTACATTAAAAGAGAACTTCAATACTTTAAGCACCCTATCTTTTGTGCGAAAAATCACTGGTTTAGTCCAATGATGTTATACTTTAGTGAAGCATGATCCATACTGTTAAAAACTGAGATGTCATACTGCAGTACTATAGTTCCATAAGAAAAAATACCTAGAAATGAGGACATAGTAGGAACATAATGTAAAATCATAAATTAAAGTCTGTAGCCAAAATTAAATTATTGCTCAAAATTCTAAGTAGCTAGCTTCTAAGCTGCTAGCTTTCACTTCCTATATACATGCTTTTCTTTTTTCCTCCAGAAACTGAAGCTCAATTTGTTTCAATTACAGAAAGTTTAAAAAAAAAAACTTATTTTGATTACTTTATCTCAGATTGGCAATAAGTAGCTGAAAAAAGAGTGTGAGTTTTCCATTACTAACAAAATCAACTCCTGGCTTTCTGCAGGCAAACACAAGAACTAAATAGGAAAAAAAAAAAAAAAAAAA
>VXBU01016335.1:113495-129219 GCA_013400315.1 Bombycilla garrulus
TTTCAGCTAGTATGTGTCAAAATGAACTTTCATGGTCTACTGATTCAAGAAAATCAAAATGTCATTGAAGGGAAGTGATATTTCAGTGTATGCACCCCATCACTTTATTTTAATATATCTACCTCTGTATTTGACTCTGCATAGACCGAACACTAAAGTTTTTGGCCTTATGCAGAAAAAAAATGAAATGTAGCCACATGAAAAGAACTGGAAAATGGCAAAAGTTAAAAAAAAGGAAAAAGAAAATAAACATTCTAATGAAAGTTTCTTTTACAAAGAAATGTTAAATATTACTGGAACTACTTTTTCAGTTGCACCACTTGTGGTTGTTAAGACAATATATTCCTGCTAAGAGATTTTTTCTTATGATTAATGAGTTCATTTAAATAGTTTCAAAATCCCAAACATTTACAATGTGGAGTACAGCATTCAACTGTATATAACTTCTTTGTGCAGATAATATTAACTAGTCAGGTTTTAGAGTTTTTCATATAATAAAAGAAGATGCTATTGTGTTATTAATATTCCAATTCCTATGAATTTTACTTTTATTTACATACTGAATCTTTTGGTATAATTAAATTATACTGGTGAGGTGGCTGACTGCACTATTATAAGCATGTCTGTAAAAAAAAAACAAGTATGCAGATCATGTGAATAGACAAAAACAGGGAGAGAAAGAGAAACACATTAAGTCAAATAGTAATTTAATCTGAATGTCTTATTAGTGATTGAAAGTCAAAAAGAAAAAGCAAAACAAAGCAAAACCCAAACAGCAACACAACCAACTAACTAACCAACCAACCAACCAAGCAACTGCAATTCATTAGTTAAATAGCTTCACTTTTAGAGTGATTAAGACCCTCCTTTTGGATTCAGTGAAAGTTTTACTTGATTAAGGTTTGATGCCCTTTTAGTTTAACTGAATACTTTCATGGGCCTATTTTTTTCTTCTATTTTTTTTTTCTGGCCTAGACTAGTAGTTAAGTACATAATAAGGATACAGGGATGTAAATGTAAACATGTAAGTTTGAAAATACTGACATATTTTCTTATATTTAATTATTTTCTGTGTGTTTTGATCTATTCAATTAGTCATGTGCTCAAGTGCTTTGAATCTTTGATAAATTCATGGAGCTTACCCCATCAAATTTTGCCATATAAAATATGCTGAATTGAAGAACTTCTCAGGATTTTGTCATCTTCTAGTACATAAGATGTTATTCTATAATTTGTTTTGTTTTCTATAACTTTCCTAAAGTTCTTCCATAGGCATATTTGGAAGCTGGAACTTGACTAAAGTTTCTCCTTCTCACTTTTCTGTCTCATCTGGTCACTAGTCTATCTAGATAGCTTTTGCTCTGTGTGTGTGCGTTTCCAGCTCTAGATACAACTTGCTTGATGTCTAGGTGGAAAAGATAATTAATATTTTGTCTCCTGTCACTTATTTCAGGAATTCTAAAAGACCACAGCTTCATACATTTTTTGGAGCATATCTCTACACATCTGCAAATGCACAACTCACTGCTGAGAGATTATGATATTAGGAGCAGGTAACATAATAGAGCTCATCTTCTGAAAATGTATTTTTCTATAAGTCTATCACCATCCTGAACTAAACATAGAAAAATGGTCAGCTGTAGATTTTAAATACATTTTAGATTTTCTTCTTAAATTGAAGCCTTATAATAGCCGTTGCCTCACTGAAGGACAGCAAGCCACCTTTATGAAAAACATGTTCACATCCCAGATTACCTAACTGCATGTAAAAAGTAAAAGAAATAAATCTGAGAATTTTAGGGATTAAAAATATTATATTGATTTCTTCCCAAAATTCAATAGTTCTATTTCTTTCAAAATGATACAGAAACAAGAGGAATTTGAAACTTCAAAATTATCTTACCCAATGTCTAGAACTAATGTATATGCTTTTTGAAGGATAACCATATTGGATGTCATATAAATTATTCCTATTTAATAAAAAAAAAAGGTTAAAATTATCTATGTAAAATATTACATTTGCATGAAGATATTTAATTTTCAGCAGAATTCTATTTCTCTCCCTTTATTTGTATTGTTAGATACATTTATATACATAAAGGCATAAAAATATTTTAAAATATTACGGTAAAATAAAAACATTTTTAGGCAGAGATGATTAAAATGTTTGACCCAAATCCTATTAATAGCTCGATGAAAATCTAAGAAACTAGAGGTAACTATTTGCTGTGTCTGGACCATTGTAACTAAAGATAAAATAAACATTCAAAAGCAAGAAGAAGAACACCAACCGCCCCCCTTTTATTTTTAAAAGCTTTTTTGTATAATGTATGTAGTATTTATTTATGTAGTATTTGTTTTATATGCAGTAGTAGATTGGATATCGATCAGGAGTCATTAATTAATCCCTTTGGGATTATCAATTATTATTCTAATTGTTATTGTTAATTGATATTCCTATATAAGCCACTTGATGGGAGGGAATTTGTTTTGTAAGATTTCACATTTCTAGGTGTCTGAGTTTATACTACGGAAGAGATTAGATTAATTTGCATCTGCTTACTAAAATGTACTTGTAAGATAACAATTTGCTTATTGGGAATGAAATTATTTTCCCAGTGTTGCATGATAGTCCTGTCTAGTTGCACAGCATGCATCCAAAACAATGGCAGCGTGGACAATTTTTTCTCCTGTATTCAATCATTGTTTTCAGAATAAGGTGAAAGCTTATCTTCCACTGAGGAAGTGTGTTTGGAACCAGTGCACATCTTCTGCAGAGCTATCGCTTTCCAGATCACCTTGGACAGAGAAACAGAGATTGTGAGAATTGAGTTGCCAGTAAAGCAACATCAACAGTTTTGGTAGCAGCATAAGGGTAAAGGTCCTGTTAGACAAGCCTGCTAAAAAAAGTTTGTGAATTGATCCCTATTTCTTAATCAAGCAGCTTTATACCATGTTGCTTAGGGCCAGAGCAGTTTTAAGATATTTTTGGAAATAAGCCGCTTCATACGTTCCTAAACAGGGTCAGACAGAAAGCTAATAAATAAGTTGGATAAACAACTTGAGTTTTTGTTCATAATGTTTTCCTTTCTTTTTTTTCAACTGTTTTAGACATAAAGAGTTTTAAAGGCATTCATTTGCAACAAAAGTGTGAAGATGGTGCCATTATTTTTTTACAAAAAATAACCCAAAACCCAGAAAAAAACCTACTTCTAAACACAAACCAAACAGAAAAGAAAGTGCATATTGAAACAGGATTCCTTATTGTAATGGTAACCTTCAGTGAGCAGTGATATTCCCAAGGTCTCGGAGGATGGTGTCTGGCACCTGAGAATGAGGGCAGAAAACATGCTGTATGAGAAAGCAGCAAGGTCCTCTAAAGGATAAAGACTTTTTTTAATCTTTTATATTGTGTAATTAAATAGCCGTCTTCTCTTAGTATTATTTTACTAAGTAGTAGCACACTCTTTGTTTTTCCACTTGTTTTTTAAAACTTTTTCCTATTATATGTACACACAAGTAGAGGCCCACCTAGTAGCAATGTAATGATACTGACTTACCTTCAGTTATTGACGGATGTTAACAGTTCCCAAAGTAAACTAAGCAGAAAAAGCCTCATTGAATGGCATAAATGAAGGCATATATTCTTTAGTTTTGACATCATTTGACAAATTTCAAACATTATTGAGAGAGTGTTCTAGGTTAAAATATAAAAATGTGCCAGAGGGTCTGTATTCTAGCTCCATCTTCATGAACTGTTGAAACCAGGAGGGGCAGGGCAGTGTTTTTCTTTGCCTCCTCCCCTGAACTATCTGCTGTTAATGGGCCATTAACGCCTTGCCCCATGAGTCATAGATAACTCCCTCCAGGAGCCATTTGTGTTTAATGGGCAATCAAGAACCCACCACATGACTCATCGAATGACATCAGCCCATTGTGAGATGCTCCACCCAGGGGGAGGAGCCAAGAATTCCCACCTGGATATAATGTGGGAACTGGGACAGAACAAGGAGCCCTGATCCACTGGTTTCCAGAGGACAAGAGCTACCAGACCTGTCTACAGGATCACCACTTCAGCAAGACCACCTCATCTGGACTGCTGCCACCACCCTAATTAGCAGGGTGTAAGGTTATATTCTGATTCTGTCAGTAGTTGTTTTTTCTTTTGTATATATCTTACTTCTTCCTATTAAATTCTATTTCTGACTTGGAGTCTCACTAGTTTTGCTTTCAAACCAGCACAGAGAGTCAGTGGGAAATGTCAGATAACATTGAATATTTTCATCACCACAAAAA
This sequence comes from Bombycilla garrulus, assembly GCA_013400315.1. Classification (NCBI taxonomy): domain Eukaryota; kingdom Metazoa; phylum Chordata; class Aves; order Passeriformes; family Bombycillidae; genus Bombycilla; species Bombycilla garrulus. The sequence continues at coordinate 117,792 of VXBU01016335.1, forward strand.
TAAAATAGTAAAATAAACATGTGGACAGATAAATTGACAAAGATGGACTTATAAATAGATGACCCTATATCAAAGAGTATATTAACTAACTTATTCATAACAAACTAAACTGAGACAGTTCTGATACCATATTAAATTGGAAAGAATGTGAAGGAGAACTCTACCACTCATGTTAAATTTGATGTTGTATACAAGAAGCAGGTTCTTGCATTCTATAAAGAAGTTAGAGAATCCAATTGTTTATAAAGAAATACTAGTAAGGTAAAAGAGTCACTGGAAGAAATTAGAAAAGAAGGTTCCTAACCATTATCAAGGAACAAGAACAAGAGACAGAACAACTCCCAGAAGTGTACTGGGCTGCAGTGGCATGGAAGAGTTTATGAACACTTGTCTAGTTTATTTTCACTACATATGCTGTAATTTAAATTGACATATTTTGTATTTATTTACCAATACAGATATCAATATAGTATGAGAGAGTGCTATTCTAACAGTTCTCCGAAATTATACTGATAAATTAGGATATCCATTCAACTTCACTGTTGGTCTTCATTTTAGGATCAGCTGTGGAGTGGATGACAATATTTCCTTAATCAGCTGACCTAACTGGCATGTGGAAGGATTCTTTGGTGTGGAAAAGATATAAAACCTTTTTCAGTGGAAGACTTCTGTTCAAATAATGATTTGCTGATTTTTATTGCATACATTTGTATTTTATATGAATTGTAATTAAGAGTTTAGGTGTTTGCAGTTTTACTTTAATTATTGTCACCTAGTGAAATTATTTTAAATTTTAAATCAATATTGATCCTAAATTCTCCTCAATCCCGAATATCATTAAAGTCAGGCTTAACTTAGAGTTGTTTAAAAAATGCTTTTCTGTTTCTAATTTTAAGCATTCTTTTCTAGTTATACTGAAATTGATTTTTCACCAATGACAGCATTAAGTAGTTTATTTCTAACTGATCTGCACAAATGTATCACAAACAATAATGAAAGGCAGTGAATGGTGAACAAAACTGGTTCTCCTGCATATTCTTAAAAATTTAGACTTCATGTCAAGCTTTTGAAATTCCTTTGTGGTTTGTGTTGGGTGCTGGATTTAAAACAGACCTTTTCCTCTTTGTGTCACTAACACAGCATCTACATTCTACAAATATCTGTAAAGAAAATGTTGAATTAAAATTATTTGATTCTGCAAGTTAAATTGAGAATTACAGATATTGTTAGCAAGGAGTTGATTTTCCAACATTTTAGGAAGATTCTTAGCCTCCTGAGCTGTTTTCTGTCTGCTGTATGGTATTTCCAGCAGACATCTAGTAAGTTGAAGTCACCTATAAGAAGAACAGTTAGTGATGGTGAGACTACTCCCAGCTGCTTATAGAATATGTCTTGTCCCTAAAATATGTAGAAGGTTCGCAGCATAATGACATAAAATAGGCGGAAACAAAAGCGTGAATTTGTTTCTTACTTTAAAGCTTTTTGTTCTATCAGTATCAAACATATCTGTTTTTGACACTTCTCCACTCCATTAGTAGATGGAAATTCAAAATGCTGCTGTAAAAGGGAGAAAATAAAATAATTAACTATAAACAAATTTACATCACTGCGTATATGGTATCGAATACAGTTTAAAAGATATGTAACTGGGTTAGTGTGGCAAGGTTTTGGCAGTGTGAAGGGATGGCCACCTGAGAAGCTCTTGTAAACTATAGTGTGGGAGTGAATCACATTGGAAACTTCATGGAGGACTTCATGGAGTGAACCCATGCTTGAGCAGAGAAAGTAGTTCTCACATACAGGAGGAAGCAGCAGCAGAGCAAAAGAGGCAACGGATGATGAGATGACCACAATCCTCATTTCCCATACCCCCTGCACTGCTGGGAGTGAGTACATAGAGAACAGAGGGAATAAAGTCAAGGTCCAGAAGAAGAGAATTGTGGGGGTAAGGTGTTTTAAAGATCTGATTGGATTTCTCGCTGTAATACTCTGATTCAATTACTAGTCAATTCAATTAATTATCCCCAGTCTTTTATCCCTGTGAGAGTATGAGGGATGATAATTAACCTCTTCTTGTCTTTATCTTGATCCATTAGCCTTTCTTCATACTATCTCTGTCTGATTGATGAGGGGGAGTGATAGAGCGGCTTTGCTGGGCACGTGGCCTCAGCCAGGGTTGTACCACCACATTCTAACCCATGACAGGATACTGAGTATGTGCCTGTAACAGGAAATAACTGTAGTCTTAATTTTTAATGAGCATTTGGATATTCACAGCAATAGAATTAAAATTTCCTGAAGTTATTTGTTTTGTTACATGAATTTTAGAAGTTATGTTATAGAAATTAAAAAAAAGGTATTGGTAATTCAGAAGTATGATAGGTACTTTTGCAAGATTAAATTCAAATCCGAATCAGTGAATGAGCTAGTTTTTTTTCTTATACTCCCATAATATTTCAAACCAATATCATTTTGCAGACATTTAAGTGGGATGGGGATGTGCAATATTCTTAATAGTGGTACTTCAGTTTTATAGTGTCTCCTTTCATTTTCTGAGATGAAAGTAACTTGTATCAAGAAGTCATCACTTTCCACTGTCCCTCTACTCCAATTTCAGCTCTTGATTTTTTAAAATTTTTTTTTTCCATATGTGAAATCTAGAATAACCTCAATTTAGCAGTATCTTCTGATTGGGTTCCAGGAATGAATAAAGCAGGAAGTTGGAGCTAAAATATAGTGAGGAAATTGACTAAAAATGGATGACCATTTTAATAATAGAAGTTCAGATTACTTTTTGTAATTCACAGTAGAATGCAACTTGACGGTCTTTCTTTGGCAACATACACTATAATATAACAAAATATTGATATTACTAAATACAAATGAAAATATAAAAGTAATGGTATTTTACGAGATCTTAGATATTTGCGAATTTGTGATAGTTATGATAAAAAATTGAAGGAAACTGCTAGGGAATCTTTAATCAAGTAATAAATATAATTTTTAGAATTCTAATTTAATTTACCTCTATCTCTATTCACATATACATACACATGCATGTAACTGTATCAAAATCAAGATTAGAACTGCATGCCTTTTGTTTTTAGTTACTGAACTAGTGATTCAAAATAGGATCACTTCACAGAAGATAGAGAATTTATGCTAAGGAGCTGCAATTCCCAGTGAAATTTGAAATCCAGGTTTTTTTCTTCCTAGTCTACTTACATCAAATCCAGTCCACCCAAGCACTGAGGAGGAAGTGGCTGTTGATGAGTCCTTTTCCAAGTCTGACAAGCAGCAAACTGGAGCCCACACTGCAGAGACAGATACTCAAACACATGCGCATGCACACACACAGAGAACATCAGCTTGGCTCATCACAGAGCACTGGGTTAACAGCACCCAAATAAACACCAATTGCTCTCACATAAATATGAACACAGTAGCACAGGGCTGTTCATCTTTCCAGCAGATTAGGAATAAGGGTCACTCGTGGATGCTCAGGTCCTGTCAACACAAACTATCTAAATTTAGAAGCCAATGACAGACAAAGATCCATAAAATATCTGGATAACATTATTTAAGTCTGTTTAATGTCCACGCCTAGATCCCAGATAATTTATAAAGTCATTGGATCAAGGACTGTTTTTTTTCCAGATGGGGCTCTCCTGTTCATTGTGTGGTCATTTGTTAGTAAATTACACATACATACAGCAGCTGGCTGTATCAGTCAGTATTTCCAGTTGCCAGCACCTAAAACTCTCTTCACACATGCATATTATGACTGAGGTCACACAAAACCTCAGTTTGCAACAGGATTTAATATGAAGATAGGACAGATTGGAGTGATCAGTGGCAAGGTTCAAACAGAAAAATGTGCTTGCTTACATTTTTACTCCCTCTTCTCTCTGTTTTCCTATGCTTGCTCTTTGCCCATATGCTTTGATCCTCCCCCTTTCCTACCCTTGGTACCTCTCAATAAATGATGTGTGAAAAGCTAAATTTTTTTCACTGGTCTCTGTTTTCCTATATTTATTTCCAATATCCATACCTAGATTTGGTGTTTCCAGTACTGTTACCAAGGCAATTTCAGTCTTCCATCATATCACCAATGGGATTATATGAGATTCTCCTCCCCAAAAGCTGTGTGCTTCCCTGTACTGGGTCTGGCCAGGAAGGAGCTCATTTTCCCTTAGCGGCCCTCACAGTGCTGTGCTTTCCGCTGGTAACACCCCAGTGCTTTGAGTACTGCTGAGCAGGGGTGATACAGCATCAGCACTCTCTCCCCAACATTCCTCTCCACCCAGGGGCTAGGTGTGGGCAAGATCCTGGGAGAGGACACATCCAGACCAACAGACCCAAATTAACCAAAGGGATTTTCCATACCATATGTCATGTCAGATATAAAAGATAAGGGAAAGATGAGAGGAGGGAACTTGCTATTTACAGTGTTTGCCTTCCTTAGGCAAACACTACCCATGCTGAAATCCTGCTTCCTGGGAAGTGGCTGGATGTTGCTTGCTGATGGGAAGCAGAGATTGTTTTGTTGTTTTTTTGGTTTTTTTTTTTCTATCCATGCAGGCACAAATTTTCACTTTTACTTCAATGGACTGTTTTATCAAAACCTACAAATCATTTTCCGTCTTATTTTTTATCCCCTGTCTAGCTGGGAAGGGGGAGTGATAGAGCTGAATTTCCACCCTGAATGTTTTACAAGGACAGAATTTTCAGTGTGTTTAGAAGCTCTTTGATATATTTGTGCAGTATGCTTTGTATTTGGATTTTTTTTTCTCAAATGTCATATTCTTAAAGAAGAATATTGCAATTTAAATATAATTATGCTGCAATTTCAGACAGGTTACCTGCTGATTTTCAGTAATCATTCATTAGTAACTAATTCTTTTTTTCTGTTCCATAATTTATTAATACAGCCAGGGAGGTAGAATCAATTATGCTAAGCTTTCTTAGCCAAACATTATATTACCAGTAAAAGCTAATCATAGAAGCTTTACTTGAGGTAATGTAGTGTCAATAGATGCCTTTTGTTCCTTCAAGTATGCAGATTTCTTATTGAGCTATGATAGTAAATACAAATAATAAAAAATTTCACAATGGCATGACAAAAGATGAAAAGCCACAGTTGTAGTGGGGTAAAATTATATTTTTTTTCCTATTGTGCTGTGATTTCCTGGAAATTAATGAATTTTAGTAGTCATTAGCAAAGAACAGATTTTTTTTTTGTGTGTGTCATTGGTGGTATTTTGTTTGGTTTGGAGCTTTTTTATTATTTGAACTGTTAGTCTTAAATGCAAATACTTACAAACAAAAGAAAAAAAGAGGAACATAATAAGACTGTCTTTTCTCCTATGTGTGGGCTGGAAGTAATATGTACGTGATGCACATTTTTTAATAAATAAATATGCATTTACAGATTTCTGGATTTTGTGTAGAACATGTTGAGTAATATTTAATTTACTGTAAAGAGTTAAAAATGTTCATAGTAGCATAGTTTTATTATTGAATGCATGATAAACAAGTCTTCAGACAGTGAAGTATGTGGCAGTCATGATTACACTTACTAAAATGAATAAAATTATTACTATTTCAAATGAGATTTTGTAGTTAAATGATTCATGTAAACGAAATTTAACTACAGAAATTAATATTTAATAAGCTGAATAGAGAATCCAAAACATGCAGTAGAACATGGTATTTTATTTCCTTCTGTTTCCATGGGTTGAGGGATTTTTGGCTCTTTGATATGTGACGTGAGAAGTCTCTCATAAGAGGCTTCTAAGCGTTCACAACTTCAATATGCCCACATTTCACACAGTTTATTTACTTAGTATGCATTCCTTATTTTACAGTACTTTTCCCCTTTGATAAAATGAACTTCTAGGTAATTCAGTCAATCTGATTTTGGGTAGTCTTTCCAAGGCTAATCCTGAAGAAGTGGGTGATTCTGCTGCCTGCCATTAGAGATGCACTGGGGCATAGGCATGCTTCTCTCTCCAACCTAAAGAAATCTGCTGTGGTTCTTTATTCCTCATTATACTTCCTTTTTCAAACGTGTGGCGAGTTACAGCTAGTTGCATAAAGGGCTGTCTCATTATGCATTTCAAACTGGAAGCAATTGCTTTGATCAACAAATCCCCAAAGCTTGAGTTTGGCCTTCACTTAATGTGCCACAACAGCATCTAGAAAATTATATATGGTGTTTATAAGCTAAGTCTGAAATCTATGTGAGAAGTCTGGATTTTACCACCCTGTTTTGTCATCTGTAATGTTTAATCTTAATTATGTACTTCAAACATATAACAGCTTGTTTCAAAGATTCCTTGGGCATGTGTCTAAATAAAAGTTTGACAAATTTTGCTGAAAAAGCATCTGATAAAAGAATGATATAATAATACTAACAAAAAATAATGCTCTGAAATTGACATGCTGCTTTGCATTTCAGTAGCAGTGCAAGGACATTATCTAATTAAATTTCCTAATGCATCTTTAGAAAAAAAAAATAGCGTTCTCTTTTTACATAACATATCCAAGGTTATAAGCAGTTTATCACAGATGCATTTACAGACAGCTTTATCTCATAGTTTGGGCTTCCCTTTTGAGAAAAAAAAGGAAATTCTATAACTCCTGTCCTCACTTGAATCCACATTTAATACAATTTCCTGAAATGACATTTCAGTTCTCTACATGCCTCTTAAAAATGTTGAATTTCCTTATGAATTTGTGGGGATTTGCGAACATAAAAAAGTCTGAGTTCACAATGTGCGCAAGTGGACTTTTATGAACGAAGGGTAATAGCTTCCTTTCTAAAATGCATGTTTTCTCTAGCCAGGTGAAATGACATCCATAGCAAAAAGTATTAAACTTAATTAAATTCTTTTTGAAACTATGTTAATACATTTAAGAGTGTGGAAATCTCTGACTGGACTCCAGAGAAAATAGCACCTCTGAGGTACTAGGTACTGTTAAAAATCCTCTTCTGTTTTTGGGACTAACTCAAACTTTTGGAGGTATAACTTGTGTGTTTGTTTGGCCTTTTATGACGGCCCATAGTGATAGAACAAGGGCAATGGTTTTAAATTGAAAGAGAGTAGGTTCAGACTGGACATAAGAAGTTCTGTTACTGAGGTTGGTGAGACACTAGAACAGGTTGCCCAAGAGAACTTGTGGGTCCCCCATCCCTGGAAGTATTCAAGGCCAGTTTGGATAAGGATGTGAACAATCTGGTCTTGTAGGCAGTATCCCTGCCCATGGTCAGGAGGTTGAACTGGGTCATTGTAAACATTGCTTTCAACACAAACAGTGTTCTGATTCTGTGAGTCTATTTCTTGCTAAGAAATATTTGATTTCTACAGTACCTTATTTGTTTACTTAATTGTTAGGTTTAACCCCAGATGACAACTAAGTGCTACGCAACAAGGTGGGGAAGAGAATTGGAAAGAAAAGATAAACCTTATGGGCTTAGATAAGAACAGCTTAATAACTGAACCAAAAATAGTTGTTATAATAATAATTATAATAATGATAATATTGATAAAATAGCATTATTAATAAATATAAATATAATCATAATCATAATTATCATTATAAGAAGATGGGGAGAGAGTAACAGAACCCAGAAGAAATAAGTGATGAACAACACCATTGCTCACAACCCACTGACCAATACCCAATTCATTTCCAAAAAGTGATGGGCCTCTTTCCAGGTAACTCTCACAGTTTCTAGATTGGGCATGATGTTCCACAATATGGAATATACATTTTTCCAGTTTGTGTCATCTGTCCTTGCCATGCTCCTGCCCAGTTTTTTGTGTAGGTACTCACTAGCATAGACACTGAAAAATCCTTGACTGAAGGTAAGCACTGCTTAGCAACAACCAAAACATTACAGTGTTATCAACATTCTTCTCATAATAAAGCCAAGAAACACAGCATTGTACCAGCTACTGAGAAGAAAATGAATTCTGTCCCAGATGAAAAAGGAACATAATAAAGTGAAATGTCTCCCTCCTTGTGTGAGCTACTAAATAACAGAGAGCCAGTATATGACTACATAAATATTTATAGAAATAGGGGTATGTAAGTAAGCTTTTTGCCTTAGGTGGTCCCTGTGGCAGACAGTGCTAGTATCCAATTTAAGTGAATGTGGTATTAATACACACTGTCTATCTGTGGTAGCTCCAGGCACTGATGATAACACTCGTCAAGATTTAGTAGCATCTGGTTCCTGTTATTAGGATATGCATTACAAGACACTAATTTGGTTAGTCATTTTTAATTAGAACTACTAGATTTTTTTCCCTGAAATGTAAAGAATTGTGACATGATTGTTAAAGGGATATTTTGTTATTTCCTTTATCAGTGAATTCTGTAAATTACATAAATAGTTTTTCAAATTTACCTCCCAACTACTGCAAGCAAATGTTTCATATTGTCACTGCAATGGCTGAGAGGATGCTCTCCATCCATGGACAGAATAGCATAAATCATATTTGTGCTCACACACTTTTGTGAACTCCGCATATCTGCTGCTTGAAAAGATGGAAAAGCAAGGTTTTTCTCCTTTGATAATGACTTAGACTGCTTTTTAAGCTTATCCTTGTGTCTTATTGTTCATTTTCCCACATATCGTGATTAATTAAACAGGAATTTCACATAGAGGCATGTCAACCGAGACTCCTACTGTTGCAAAAAATAGAACGCCTGTCCAACCTCAATGTCTGGGCCTTGGTTTAATTTATCCTGATCTGTTCAGTCACTGACCCAGGGCCCATGGTACTCAGACACTCACTCTAGTTCTAGATGCAGCACCATGATCACCTCCTTGTGACCCAAGGTCACCAGCCAGTTGCTGCACTCAGACCTCCATACATACACACATATACACACACAAACAGAATGGAGTTTCTCCTCACCCAGGCTAGGAGTCAGAAAGACAGAACTGTACAGACACCGATGAACAAGAACAGGGAAAACAAGTGTGCTGGTTTCTTTTATTACCTTATTCCTCCATTTCCCCATCTTTGTTCCTCTCCAAATCACCTAAATTATTTTATTTTCCCACTTTTTTTCCTTCCCTAAGAATCCCACAAGAAGTCCCTGGCATTTCAGTCCTTATTTGGTCCTCCCTTGCATGCCATATTCACAGACAGCACACCCACACATGCACCCCTGCCCACAGTCAATTTTACAAGAGCTTTAGTGTTGACTTATCTTGATGAGTTTCACACTTGGACTGAATTGTCTGAGACAGCCCTGGGAAGGGCCAGTATATGGTGTTCCTTCCTCTGAAATTTTAACTAGATTTTCACCCTGATAACGTACCCCTGTCCTCCTTTGGGCTTGTGAGGCTGATGGTTCTGTGCTGGGCTTGTCCTACCCAGAGCACAGTATTATTTGGTCTTCCACATCAGCCATTGTCTCTTTGGATTCATGTGTGCAGGTAAACTTTTATCATATAACCTAAAATGTAAACATATGCAAATGAGCTAATGGATAATTAATGGAAATCTAGTCTTTTTAGCCAGCAAAGATGGCGGAGCTATTCAGCTTACCAGCTGAAGAGTCAGCTAACTAAGACTCCTTAATCTTATTTACTCTGAGCAAAGACTTGACCCATTTCCTTAAAATCTGAATTTAGTTGGTTTTGAGAGAGCATAGGATAACAGTCATTCACAAATGACTGGTAGAAGTGACATGGGACTTCTGAGACACCTGTGCTCTTCAAAAGCAGCAGCTGTCAGGCAGGCAGGGTACCTTTTAGATTTTCAAGTGAAATTTTAGCTGGTTAATATAATGAAACTTTAATATAATGAAACTAGTGCTATTATTTAATTTTCTATTACATGAGTAACATTTCTAACAGAAAACAGAAAAAAATTCTTATATATCTTTGTTGGTGGTTGCTAAAAATAGGTTTCTCTGAAGAATTACATGGTTAGACAAGTGTAGTGACTCAGTAGTGCATTAAACTAGGGCAATGAAGCACAAGGATTGCTTTCTTCAAATAAGCTTCCAAATGTAATTTAGATTTTGTTAGCAAGTAAATAGGTTCCGGCAGAACTGATACAGCTGAACCAATATCTAACATCAGTTCATTGAAGCGTGGCTATCCTCCGGGGTTCCAAATGTCAACATAGCAAAGCATTTTATGAGCAGAATGAAGTGAACAGAATTCATCTATATTCTGGACAGTTGTATCAGGCACGACAATTTTGTCTACCTGAATCCTTAATAGATGTGTTCCCTTCACATCTGCACATCATGGTACTTTTCCAAGGTAAGAAGTCTGGGACCTATTTCAATTTGCACACTCTGTCCTTGTAAATGTTAATTAACAGCACAGTTTCCAAGTAGTTGGACTCCACCTTTGTTTAACATTCTATTTCCTAGTGCTTACACTGCTGCATATTTAGCACAATTCAAGAATACAGAAGGATATTAGGAAAAAAATGCTACAAGGTGAAAAAAAAAGGCTTTTAATGAAAATATTAGAAAAAAAAATCTAAATGTTTTGCTCACAGTTTGGTCTTTTTGACCAACAGATGTTTAATATTTCACTTTCTTATAAGGAAAGCATCCATTAGTCTTTCTTAAAGAGAAGGCAGGGAAACTTTTAAACATAATAAAAAAAGCATTAAGTTTAAAATTCTAAAACCAAAGTTTTTGCTACTAAGGACTCATTTTTTAATATAAGAAAAGATGAAAGTTAAATTGCCCATCTTAGATCTTATTTAAATGATAACTAAACCAAAAATTTTGGTACTGGATCCTGGCTATAATAAAGCAAATTTCTAGCATATTGAATTAGAGGTCTTTCCATGGGGCAAAACAAATGAAAAGAAAATATTTTACCATAAATATGTTGATCTGTAAGTAACACGAGTATTTGCAAAGAGGGGAATGTTTTGGCTTTTTCCCTGCAGAATAGTAAATAAGTCAAGTAATATGGACATTTTATTTCCTATAATAGGTTTTATTTATAAAGAAAAGGGTCAAAGAACTTAATATGTTCTATTTAATTTAATTAAAAGAAATTTTGAATTACGAGTCATTTTGGAAAAAAAACAATAATAGAAACCACAGAGAAACAGACCAAACTGCCAAACAGTCTGCTCTCACAACTTTAACTTTCTTTGAGATTTCCCTCAATGCAGAGCAAGGATAGGAGAAAAGAATGGGAGAACTGAATGGCGGGAAAAAAGAAAAAAGTCAAATAGAAGTTTAATAATACCTATTTTCTCATAGAAGCAGTGCTTGGTCACTTTAATCATCATTACTAAGCTCCAAGATTTAGTTGTTAATGCATCTAAACAGAGAAATCTGTTAGCAGATACGACCATGAAATTAGATAAATGGGGGCTTTTTTAGATAAAAGGTGCATTTTCCTTCCTTCCTTTCCTTCCTTCCTTTC
>VXBU01016335.1:129321-159153 GCA_013400315.1 Bombycilla garrulus
CCTCCCTCCCCTCCCTCCCTCCCTCCCCTGCCTTCCCTTCCTTCCCTTCTCTGTAGATCCTCTGCTCATTCATCTTCTATTTCCCTGTCTCTGACCATCCTGTACCCAAGTCTTTAGCTATAATGCCAAGAGGCTCAGCTTTTGTGTCTTATGAGAGGAAGGCAGTGAGTTAAAAGTGGGCTTGATTTTGTGCAATGTTACTTGGCTGTGTCCAGGCTCTGCCTCTGCTATCAACTGCCTGGACAAATGCTTGCAATTGGTGAGTATTTCCTTCACTTCACTTTTGATTGGTTTGCATGGCTCACTATATGAATTGGAAGAGAGTAGGGAGTGTAGTAAAAATGTTTATTGCCTGGGGAAGAAAAATAATTGGGACTTGTGCTGGCTGGGTGCCTTGGCACATCAACAGCAGTGACCACAGTTAAGAGAACGTTTGGCAAGGTTCTTACTGTTAGGATTTTGAAATACATGAAAAAGCCTCCCTGGCTGATGAGCCAAAAACATTAGTAAGCTATGAACATGAAAAAAAAAGCCCCAAACCAACAAACAGAATTTTCACAAAATAATACAAGAAAAATAATTAATTTAGGCTATTGTAATTCAAGCTAAAGAATTCTATTACTCTAAAATTAATTTTGCACAGAAAAATAATTCTTCCGTAGATAGCTGTCACTTTACTTTCCCTTCATTAATGTATTTAAATTTAAATATATCTAAAATACCTAAATTTACATAAATTGTACATTTAGTCTAAATTAGTCATCTACAGTACTTCTACAGTCAATGAAGAAAGACCAGCATCTTTGGCACATCAATAATTACACTTGGTTTAGACACCTGGATGCCTTTAGACATTAGTCTTTCTGTAGATGAGAAAGTCTTGATGAATTATTTTATGCTATCATATCAGACTTATGATCCTGTGCTGCAGAGTAAAAAGAATATAAAAACTAGTGTCATCACTTCCAGAATAGCAACGGAAACCTTTTTTGCGATGCCATACTGAATTCTCTCAGAGCCTTTCCTCAAGTATGCTTTTTCTGTGTTCATATCCTTTCACTTACCAGGACCACAGTCTTTGCTTCAACAACATGAATGAAGTAGAAATAAGCTTTTGTTCCCTCTCTTTGGTGTCATTCCCTCTCCAAAACTTCAGGAAGCAACCTTGTCATATTTTCAGTCAGTAATGGTCTGCAGAGGCATAGGCAATTTTAGTGAGTGCATACAGTGAAGTCCTTCGACACCAGAAGGTCAAGATAAACCTTCACTGAAAAATCACTGACATCACAACATCTGGTCTTATAAAATTCCTTTGTATGGCATGGCTATCATTATTAATACGATAGTGTCCACATGAAGATTGTGAAGAAAATATTATGATGTGTTTAAACTATGCCCTTATAGGTAGCTAAAAATAGTTGCAGAACACCTGCTGTGGTCAACATCACAGAATTTATTAGGAACCAAAGTATTTCTGAATCTTCACCTATAATATCAAATAAGAAGATCCAATAGCTAGTAACTGTTCCAATAAAACTTTAAAAGCTCTTGATGAAAGTGAAGACGTCCTAGATTTTTTTTTTTTTCTCTCTCACCTGCCACCACCATCATATTTCACCAAGTCCCAAATGAAGGTGAAATTACACTTTTTCCGCTACCCTTTGATATATATTTTGAAATTGTAGAAATACCTACTGGTCATGTTTGAAGGGAAAACTAAAATCAGCTCTATGTAAAGATGACTTTGCAAAGCAATTATCCCTGCCACATAGCATGTATTCTGAAAGCTTTCTCTAGGTTTTATGAGCCTCTAATTAAAATTCTATCCTCTTTAGAAAATTATATATGGTGTTCCCAAAACATATGAATTATATATTTTTAATTAATTTTCTAATTTTTACAGGATTTTTTCAGAAACTAGATTTTTTGTTTTATTTTCTTTTGTAACATGTAGTCATGAGAAATACTCTTCAGAGATTCAAAAGGTTAAAGAACCAACAAGATGGCACAGCCATTTTTGTTTCCTTTCAGCAATGCTTCATGCTTCATAGTGTGTATCTGTAACTAGTTTCAATGTGTAGATCACATTGGATTTATGTTACAAAAAGGCTGAAATTTTCTCAGAAAATTCAATATAATACCTCAGTCTTCAATATAATACCTAAAAATAATCGGAGCTGTTAGAGGAAATCTGAGGGAAAAAAAAAATCCTGGATTTAAATTCAAATGTTTTCCAAGTCTTTTGAGCATGTAGGTGCACTGTAGGGAAAACACAGTCTTGTTAACCCACCAACCCTCTAATTAGCACAAGAAAAGCTGACTTTTCAATGGACACAGAAAAGCACAGCTTTATAAGAAAAGTTTGAAACTATTGAGAGTTCATTGTATTTTCAGGGTCAGATTGATCCTTGGCAGTTATATTGTATAGCAGTCTAACAGTCTCATAAATAATGTAATTAACTCATGTCAAATTAATTAACAATGAACATTATGTGACGCTTTAGAGGTTTTTTTTGTTTGGTTGTTTTTTTTTCTTTTGTTTCTTTCTTTTTTTGTGTTTTTTATTTGGTTTGGTTTGGTTTTTTTGGCAGGGGAGAAGTGGTTTGGTTTTTTTTGGCAGGGGAGAAGTGGTATTAATTTAAATGTTAATTTCAATGTAAAAATAAATACATTTTAAGAACTTTGCTCCTCTCAGAGACTTTTTTTTTTTTATAATACTTATGCACATTCCTTCAAGTCATAACCAGAATAAATTTTTCTCATATCCCGAAATCTAACAGAACACCGAGCTATGAGCAGGGACATTTTCTGCTGGATCAGGTTGCTCAGAGCCCCATCCAACCAGACCTTGAATAGTTTTAGGGACCTCAGAGCCAGGTAAAACCTCAGCAACGTTTTTTATCTGGGCTATCACTACAGTCCTGAATCAAGTTCATGGTGTAGGTCAAATGCTGGTGCTGCCTGTTGCATTTTGGATGAGCAGCACAAAATTAATGAGTTCTTTCAAAACCTTGACAATGACATGCTCCTGGTACATTTGCTGACAGTTTCTGGGCACACAGAATGAGATTTTTCTTTTCAGTACTACCAGGGTGGATCCAAGGTCCTACTGCAGAAGATATTGTTTGATCTGCCTCTGTGGAAGAACTAATTTAGGTTTCTTGGGCTCTGAATTCTAAATTTCTTTATAACTTCCCAGCACTTAGATTGGATACTTTTGTAGCTGATGTGCCATTGTCTGCTAGATGTTATTTTCAAGGCACTTGCTGCTATTCAGCTACTAAATTATCTTTAAGGTAGACTGCATTTACAGTTACGCCTGTCTTGACAGGCTGGGTTTTGATGGTAACCCAAAGATGTACTTCCCACATCATCCTTATCTTCTTGCTCTCATATGACTTGACAGAGAAGATGAACTACAAAACAGGTCCTGCAGTGACTAACACATGTAACAGATTTACCTAAATGAAATTACAAATTTCAGAAAATAATATATTTTGGCTCATTATTTGCCAGGGGATAACCACGTGCTGTTAACTTACTGAGTAAGGACACTCCTGACCAGTTGTAGTCAGGTCAGCAGATAACCCCTATCAGATTAGCAAAGGACAGCATGGTTTTTCATGTTTGTGTAGAATAACAAATTTGTGCAGAGTGGAACAGTATCTTTCCTTTGAGAACTCTGCTATTTGCAAGTGTGGACTTTGCAGGAATAAATCAGGGTTCCACAGGAATATTTGTGCTGGCAAGTATATTAACAGTAAGCAGTAAGGTTTATAGGTTTAGGGGGAAGAAAGAAATCTAAGGGAAGCTGTGGTAGCTGCGATATTGAAGTAATGTAAATAAATGAGCTTCCATAGAGAAGGGATCAAATATGGTTCAGGTAACTTCCTCCACTGTGAACTGATAATTATTTTTTAAATTTTTTTTTTATTATAAGAGTTCATATAAAGCAATGACTCTGATAATTAATAAAAAGGACATTGTATGAGATTCTATTCTGTTCTTGTGAAACTGCTGGAAAGAAATATTGAAAGGATTTAATTTTGTTTGGTTTGATTTTTGTTTTGCTTACTGGAACTTTTTTTTGTTTCTTCTTAGTGTTTTATCTAAGACAATTGTTNGGCACCTAAGCATAACCTTGAGAGCTTTACTCATCTTTAGTGTCCTTAAACATATACTGCATGGTCACTCCATTAAAAAGCAAACTACACCATAATTTTATGCTTGTTCTTATTTAAGACTTCACGCAACAACAGAGCAATAAAGCTTATATCTGAATATAACCATAAGTAAACGGGGTAAAAGGATGCAGCTTTCAAATGGTGAAAGTGTATTTCATACACTTCCTCTTCAAGCTCTATGGTCATAAAATAACCTGGGCTCTGGTTGTCATCTGAAAAAGTAAATTTTCATCCATTAAAAATGTTTGGGTCAATCTCTGCAAGGTTTTATGATGCACGCTTAGGTTGTCTACTCATCAGTCTTTCTTTTTTGCCGTCTCAGAGAGAGAGTGAAAAAGTACCTTTTCAGAAATACCCAACTTACTTATATTTCTTTTTATTTTCTTCATCTGTTATGCACCTGATCAATTCTCTTATGCTCTGGAGACTGAAGATGATAATCTCAGTTTGAAGAAAGTGTTCTTATTAAGTATGAAATCCTTAATAGCTCCTCTACTTAAATGTCTATGGCCCTAAAGGTGTAAGGAAAGGGTTATTTGGATGAAAACTGCAGTTCCAGCGTTCTTTGAGAAGAATACTATGGTTTCAGAGAGAGAGATTTTAACACAAAGGAAACAGAACACACCATTATGATGTTGAAATAAACAGCGGATTTTTTCTTCCTAAACCAAACTGAAATTCCAGGAAGAGAAAATATTTCCATTTTAGACTGAAAATGCTGAGCCTAGATTTTGTTTTTGATAGATTTTTTAAAACCTTGTTTCATGATAAACAATCTGAGAAAAAAGAATTGCTTCAATTAAATGAATTCTTTGTCTATTTAGTAGCAAAGTCTTGTCCTGTAACAAATGGTTGAGTGTGCTTGTGCAGTACAATTGAAAATGAACCCAAAACAAATTAAAGCCAGGAGAAGGTTAATATTTGTCCTGAAGACAACAACTGAAATTCCTTCTTTCCTACAAAACTTATTATAAAATCTTCAGTTAGAACCGATGATTAGAAGAAGAGAGGGAAGCAAAGAAAGAAGAAAAAAACTCCTATGAACAATATTTGTAATGTAAATCAGCATCATATGTTTCATGCAGTCAGAGACTGAGTAGATGCTGAAAAAAACCCCACAAAACCTGTCCAATTATGATTGTATGCATGACTTATTGTTGTCTTAGGATATGTACAAAACATATTCTGTCTTAACTGCATATAAAAGCTGACTTACATGGCAATTTTATCTTCAGGAACACCTTAATTTAGCAGAAATTACTGTGGAAGTCTCCTGAATGAACAGGTTTTCTGCAGATTTTCTGAGATATTAAAGAACATAAGCAGTAATAATTATCTGTTGATCCATGCACAGCAGGAAGAAAGGAACATGGGGATTGTCCAATGATCCTCCTGGAGAGCTCATGCAACTGCTAGTCAAACAGTTTATTGTGAAGTCTGCTAGGATTTCAGTCAATAAATAGTTCTTAAGCCTGTCCATTTTCTCATCTAGGCAGAAACTAGATGGGGAGTTTTTGGATCACTCAGGGAATTGGCGACTAAATGCCCTGGCTATAAAAATACGCTATACATCCCTATATCCAGCTGCATCACAACTGTAACTCTAGGACAAACGAGTTTTGTCCTTATATAACAACAAAAAGTTTTTACACATATAACACAGAAGTTCTGCAAAATGTTCTAGACTCTGAGATTACTAAATGCTGAACAACAGATTCCATAAAACATTTGGAATTTTTTTTAGGAAATAAAAACCACAAGTACCTCTAAGATCTGAATGGAGATTCTTGGAACAGAGAAATTGGTTATTCACTGACTTGCACCTCTACACTTCACAGTAAGAATTCACTTGAATTTCTTTTTATTTGTTCTTCGCAAGATAATTAATTACTACAGTACTAAATCAGAAAAACTGTTCTTATATTTTAGTCTTCTTTTTATGACAGTTGCCAGAAGTGGAACATTAAGAAAACTGTAAGACAAGTTAGGTATCAGTT
Organism: Bombycilla garrulus; assembly: GCA_013400315.1. Taxonomy (NCBI): domain Eukaryota; kingdom Metazoa; phylum Chordata; class Aves; order Passeriformes; family Bombycillidae; genus Bombycilla; species Bombycilla garrulus. The sequence goes on from VXBU01016335.1 coordinate 135,503, forward strand.
CTTGCCTAGAATACCTTCTTAGTTTCATGGAAATCTCTACCAGCAATTGCAAAGAAGTTTGCATGCAGATATTCAAACAGCTGATGTATCCACCATGTTTTAGTTTGTCTTTCTTAGTGGTTGTCTATATGACATTCTGAAGCAAAGAGATTTATGACTGCAAAGTGGGTGTGGATGTACACGGGAAAGCAACAGAAATTTTCTAGTAACTTCTGCCTGGAAATTTCATAGTGAACAACAGCTCTGCCATAAAAGTAAAATAATCGGCAAAAAGAAAGCAAACACATGTTCAATGACTATTGCTGACGTGGCCCTCCGGAGACTGGCTAGCTCTGACCCACCACACTATGGTCCAGAAGGGCCACACTGAGTGTGGGGAACTGTCACTGCAGGTGTTGTGTCAGTGACAGAACCTCAGAGCTTTGGCTCTATGGAGGCAGACCGCTGTCAAGGGGAGAGACAAAGGGGAGAGAAGAGGCTCTTCTGCTCTCGGGTTCCAAATGCACAGCCAAACCCCCTGAAACGAGAAAAACAAAAGAGCCCTGAACCCACCTGTGCAAGGGGTTTTATAGGGTTATAAATTAAGGGGTGGGCATGAACAGTAAACCAATCAGGGAAGCATAGGGGAGGATCATGGGGTGGAGTTTACAGAACACAATCCAATGGAGACAAGGGGAGGAGAAAAGGGGGTCACATGGGCCAATAGGGCACCGAGCTTTAGGGGATTTCCAAGGGGGTGGACATTTCAGGGATTGGCCCATGTGGGGATGGACAAGCAAAGGTCTGGAAGGAGGGGCAGGGTTTGGGTGATGGATGGGGAAGGCACTGGAATAAGGGGAGGAGACACGTTGAAGGGCAGTTTAGGGGAGGGTACAATTGAGGAAGAAACCATTCGGACAAGCAAACGGAAGGGAACATGGGAACAAACTACAATAATATAATTAACAATGAAATCAGGAAAAAAACATGCGCCACAACATATTCCCAATTTGCCTTCCTTGTGCTAGATACTAGTCTAATCCACTATCCTTCACTCTCAGGAGTCATTTTTTTCCACAGTAAGAGGCAAAGCGATATATTCAGTCTTTTTCTCACATTAAGGGTTTTCAATATGCATGATCATTCCTGAAATCATGGTCAGTTGTTGGTGGGCTTTAATTTTTTTAAATTCAAATATGATCGATACGTACTACCTATCAGAACTGGAAGAAGTGACCATGGTGTCATGAATTTCTGTAGTGATTTATTCAGTTCTGTTTTGTTTTCTTTTGTTTTAATTTTCATGTAGCGAAGAATTGCTCTCTACTTTTCAATGAAATATCTTTGATGATTTTTTTTTTTTTTGTGATCATCCTTGTTAAGGTACTCAAAATATTTTCACCATGAACATTATTTTGAATTATTTTGAATTTTCCACATTAAAATGTATAAACTCCGAAATCATATGCAAAGTAAAACAACTGAAATCCTATACAATATGCAAAAATAATCCACTGAGCTTTCAGCACCTATAGCAGAAGCATGTGTGCTGTAGTATCTATTAAGAGGAGATGGAGACAAAAACAAATGTTGAGATGAATGGCTCACTTGCTTTCCTTTCCTACAAGGAAGAATGAATTGTGCAGTAGAAACACTGCTCTCCACTGAACATAATAGCATTCTGGATTATTGTGTCAGATGTAGCCACAGATATTGCAGTCAGAGATAGATGAACTGAACTTCATCTCTTGTCCAAGGACTTTCTAAGACATCTATGATGGAAAGACTTCATCAGAGATATACCAAGTATTTGATTATCATGCTTTTTTAATATGATATCCATCCATTCGGAAAAATAAGTTAATCTGTTTTATGACACAGAGTGTTCTGAAACAAATTTAGGAATTTATTTTGGAATTAATTTCATTCACAGACAAACCACTTCTTGGTCCTTACTACTGGAATGATGGTTGGTTTTTTTTTCCATTGGTTGAGTTTTTAATTCAGATATATAATTATCTAGGTGAAACATAGAACAGTGTAAGTTTAAGTCATGAAACAGTATTAGTTAGTGAGTAGTAACTGGTAATATTCTAAAGATAAATACTGCTTTCTGTATACTTCTATCTGCAATCCAGAAAATAATTGGATTATGAAAATTCTTAAAATTATGACATTTTGAATTGTACAATGGGAATTTCAAACCTCCTGAGGAGAGTCCCGAAATCAATAAAGCAAAAGAATTTTTCTTTTAAAGAAAAAGAATCTTTTGTGTTAGCAAGAAAAATAATGATCATACCTAACCCCCCATTAAACCCCTGTAAGAAACTTTAATTGACAACCTTTACAAAATTCCCATTCAGAAAATAGATTACAGTTTATGTAAGCACGGCTTTCTGCAGCAGAAAAGAGTTTATGGTCTCATTAAAAGAGGGGAAGCCTGTGAGTGTGACAGCTGACACACTCCACAGGGGATTCATCTTTATAAACACTTGTTTTCAGCAGGGGTTTGTGGAGTGTATAAGGAGAATTAAAAAGAAAGAAAAAATGGCTTCATAAAATCTTAGTAACTTAATTAAAGCTTACTGCATGCACAGTTTTTGCTGGAAAGAGGAAATTTGGTGGATTTTGTTTTACAGTAATAACTGGATAAGTTTCCAAGGGAAGTAACACAGATACTCAACCAAATTCACAAAGAAATTAGTTCCATGTTTGTATCTATCTCTGTCTCAGCTAATACTGTGACTGCTACAAAACCCTTTCATGTAGATGTGCTCCTTTTCACAATTGACATTTTCACTGGCTCAGTTGAACATTTTATAACCCAAAATACAGTTAAATATTATCTTCTTTTTCAAACTGTTTCCAAAAGGGTTTTTTTCCATACTAATATATCATAGCTAGAAAAAGTAGTAACACCACAGTAGCAAGTGACTAATCAAACAGCAAAGATATTATAGTCCTAGTTTACAAATAGGTGTTGTCAGATACATCAGGTATATGATACTGAGGGATCCATATCACTTTCAGTATTGAACTAGACTATTTATGAAAACAAATTGCAAGTACTAATGACATAGTTTTAAAAAATTATCAGGGCGATGATACCGAGGTCTGCTGGTATCAAAAACACTGTTCCAGCCACAGCTTTATTTGGTACAAAATTTTCAAAAAAAATAACTATATAAATTTAAAAAACCCTGTCCCTACAACAAACCCTAAAAAAAACAAAGTTGAAATGACTAGTGTGTTAAAGCTAGATGTGGTGGGTTGACCTTGGTTAAATGCTTGCTGACCACCAAGCCTCTCTTTCATTCCCTTCCACAGTAAGATGGCAGAGAACAAAAAGAAAAAAAGATGTAAAAAACTTGTGGGTCAAGATAGTGACAGTTTAAAAAAGCTACACATAGAAGCAAGGAAAACAAGAAGATTGTATACCCTAATTCTCATTAGCAGGTGATGTTTGTCCACTTCCTGGAAGCAGGAATTTAGAACACACAGTGGTTGCTCTGGAAGACAAGCACCATAATGACATTTCCTCACTCCTTCCTCTTAGCTTTTGCTGCTGAGCAGTGTCCCTATGGAATGGAATATCCCTCTAGTTAATTTGGATCAGCTGTCCCAGCTGTGTCCCCTCCCAAGGTTTTGCCCATCTCTAATCTACATTGCCCATGTCCCTCATTGCTGAGGCCAGCCCTGATACTGTGCCAGTGCTGCTCAGCAGTAGCCAAAGCACTGATGTGTTTATCAATGCCTTTCCAGCTACCAGGGCAAAGCCCAACATTGTGAGAGCTGCTGTGGGAAAAGGAACTCCATCCCAGACAGACCCGATAAACCAGGTTAGGTCAAACATTTAAACAAGTGCAGTCTGGCGTAGGTGAATATAAACATACTCCATTTTCTAAACTTAGATGATTAAGACTTTGATATTCCTTCATTACTTAAAATTATATCAGTAAAAGTCTTATTAGAACAATTACCTTTGAAGAGATACCTACTTGAGTATCTATATCTACCCTGAAGTAATGTCAGGCCTGGAAATTAAGTACTCAGATTTTCCAATCTCCTGGAGGACATAGTGTATTAGGTCTTTTCAAACCAAGATTAACTGACTACCAGCACAGAATTCAGTTGGAAACACAGATAGAACATTTGTTGCCGATCACTTAAATTATATTCCCAGTCAAAGAAGCTTTCACAATATGACTCCTGCAATCCAGAGTGAAGGACTGATTCCTCAGGTTCACAAATTCATAGGTAGGTTAAAGGAGATACTATTGTGTGTTGATCTTGCCTGGTGGTCAGGTGTCCAACAAAGTCTTTTCTCACTTACTACCTTGCCCCAGAAACCACAAAACAAAGCGAGAAAGCTTGTGGCTCAAGGGAAGGACATTGAGTTAATCTATTTGACAAATTATTGGAGAAAGTAATGAATTTTTTTTGTCTTTGTAGAGGGCAAATATTGACTAAATAGTAGTGAAACTATTTGTGTAGAGCACTAGTCTCTTACTGTTCCCAGTGATTTTAATAATGTTGATCCATTTTCTCACATGGTTGGTTATCCTTACAGCTAAAACTCTTCAGACATTTGCTATGACTGATGTTACAGTTTTTCTGTTATTAGTGTTATTGAAACTAAATAGCTAATGTATCCCCATGCAAAATCTTTTTTTTTCAGAATCAATACATACAGTTCAAAATATGCTACATAGGGATTTCTATTTATAACTTGAGATCCTTTTCTTTTCAGCCTTCGTCATGGAAGCTAAATAGAGTTGTCATTCTACCGCTGCCTGGTATCAGACTACCTTACTATTGGCATTATTATGAACTCAAAACTCTTAATTATACTTATAATCATTGTTACTGACAAGAACCCATTGCAGATTAATCATCTTAAAATGGCACAGTTCTAAATTGATCCTGATAAAACAACACTTTTTGGAACTTCTAAAATTTTATTATGACTTGAAATAAAATTACAGCATGATATATATATGAATGAATGCCGTTAATATTGACTATTCCTCTTGCTTATCTCCCACACTGGCAATGACATACTGTGAGAGAGATGAGTGTGAAGCAGTTAAATATTCCACATAATATATAACAAATATACTGTTTTCATTATTCATTCTGAATAGATTTTCCACTTCATTTCCACATATGTACAGTTTTCAATTAAAGTTGTAAAAATTAAAATGACTTTAAAATAGTAAACTTGTTCTACATCAAGAATTAGTTATGCCATAATTAGTTATGTCTAATTCATAGGAAAAATGACCTCAGGCAGATTTATTGTGGGTTTTTACAAATTAAAAATTGAGAATTGAGGGAAGTATTTAAACTCTAGGCATTAAATAGCCGTAATGTGTGTGTTCAGAGAAAGACAGTTGCTTATTTGTAGGAAGCAGGAAATACAATACTTGAACTTGAAAGAGAAGGAAGTCTATTCAAAATAAATGTTTACAATGCGGTGAAAGAAATATGGTTTAAATTTTTAACAGTGAAATATGCTCAGTTTATGATAATTGTGTCTTTATTAGAGTTTGGTTTTGATGTGTTTTAATTTTTTTAAACTTTGAAATATCACATTAATCAATATAAGAATTTCTCACAGAAATACCATATGCATTAAAATATGTGATTGTTGACATTCAGGTGAATTTTTAACTGTTATATTCTATATACTGGTTTTATTATACAATTACTATTTAAGTGTGAAAAATGATTCTCCACTCGTATTTCCTCAAAATTAATCTATTTTAGGCTATCACCAGTTTAGATATATATAATGTGCCTGTATTATTTACTCTTCTTTAATAAATTGAAAACTGAGTAAGCAATATATAGGGAAAAATAGAAACACATCCTGAATAGGAAATAAAAAAGCTTTTTCATGTTTTTTCCTATATTCTCTCACTGAGTCACATTTTTGCTTAACAACTTTCATCTTCCTTGGTATAAAGTTAGTGAACCCTTACATGTGCCAGAAGCAGCTTTTTATGTCTGCATCTACATGATTTTTTCCTGTTCTAAGATGATATTTTCTTCAAATTGCCTTTTTTTTTTCTTTTCACTTTCCCCTTGGAAAAGAGCAGACCTTGATTTGGAATTATACTGATTTACTGCACATCTTAAGAAATATATTGTTTCTTAATTTACTCAAGCCAAAAAAAAGCCTTCACTTTTGAATATGACATAAATTAACTAAAATCTTACTATTTACCAAACTTTAGCACTGCATACTACCACAACTCAGAATAGACGTGTTTGTATTTTTACCCCAGTAACTCTTCAGAGAGCCAGGCAGATGGCACAGGTTGTCCAGAAAAGTCTGTCCTTCAGTGTTTTCAAGACCTAAAAATCAGAGCAGCATGGTCTGATCCCTAAGCTGACTCTAATTGAAACAGAAATCAGACATTCACAAGTCATTTCAAATTTGAACTATTCAATTCTTATGTGATTTGAAGCTTAGATGCCTCCATATTTTAATCAGTACAATTAAGGAAAAAAATCTAAAAATGTCGTCAAATATTTTAGGATTTACTGGTGGTAAGACAGTGCAGAAAGTTGTGGTTTGGTTGTTTCTTTTTGGATGGGGTGATTTATTTTTTTTTTCCTCTCGTCTTTCTAAATTGTTCTTCAATTTATTTCCTTATGTTGTCCAACCCATTTTCATAATAGCCTTTGTTCTAGGTATTTTGTGGTGTTTATTTTATAATCAAGAGGCAGAATTAATTTCCCATGAATATGGCCCTCTGAATTGCCTTACATAGTCTGATCTAATATTTCATGTTGTCTTAGCAGTTAACAGAAAGAAAATGGCATCTCTAGAGGATGGGTAATATAATAATAAAATAGATACCTAAAATTGTAAGAATTAATTATCTTTTGAAACCTCTTGTCTTCTTCACTGGAAGAGCCCAGATGATCAGCAAGGAATTATGCAACCTTTACACAGTCAAAATTAGGATAAAGTAATAACATCTTCTAAGTTTGGTTTGGTTAACATTGTTTTCCTGTGGCATTGTTCCCATTGTTTCTGCATAATTCTGCTGAGCTATTTTCAAAGATTTGTGTTCTTGTGGCCACTTTGCACTGGCTGATCAGGACTTACCACTGATATACCCTGTAAATTTATAAACTGAGGAATTTTCCACATTTTAATATGGCTCCTTCAGATTTGTCCACAAATTAGTTGACATGGGATTTTGATTTAATTGTGCATCAGTCATAATACTTACTAGACAGTTATCTTTGGCTGGTACTCTTGGCTGATGTGGAAACTATGTTCATGTTTCTCATCTCATTACTTCCAGAACCTTTAAATCTATCTCTAGAGTCAAAAATTTAAGAATCTGGAATGAAAAGAATTCAATATATAATTAAAAGTTTCTAATTATGTTCTACAAACTTTTCCTGCAATTTACATGCACAGAATAAACTATGTTTGCTTTTTTAAATAATGCTAGGTAGGAACTGTTACATTATGCAAGCATGAGAAGACAAGGGTCGGTAATTCTTTGGTCAAGATGCACAAATAAGGTATTAATTCATTATGTAAATGAGGTTCACATCTGGAATAGTCCTTTTGGTAAATATGAGTCATCATATACCAACTCATAAACAGGAAATATTTTTGTTAGGATAGCAATAAGGACTAATTTCCATTGCTGAGTTAGTGAACACCCATAAATGTGGTGATTTATTATTGTAGAAGTAGAAAGATTTGCTCCTGAGTGGAGAAATGAGACTAAATGAGACTACTAAATCCTCAGGGATACATCATTCTTTGGTATTTGCTTTGTTTGCATGAAGTTTGTAGCATCACTCATATGACTTTCAGGAAAGCTTCTTTCCTACACATAACTCAAATCTAAAAAATTTTGACTTTTTGCCTAGAAAGCAATTTAGCAAGCAATTGAGTTTTTGAAAGGAGTACAAAAGTTATCCCATAGCTTTTGTTCATAAAACCTGAAAGAAGCCAGGTGGAAGACTGTCAAATTTAGGTTTGAAGGAGCACTCTTTGAGGCTCTGCAAGGGAAAACAACAGCCTAATAGTGAACTGATGGAGAAATGAGTTAAAGACCTTGCTCTCTTTTCCATCTCTATAATTTCTTTGGAGCTTAAGCTTCATTATTGTGTTTTTTATCAGATCTAACAGAAAGAAATTTCTCCGAGCTGTTAAAGCTTCAAGAGAGAAAATGAACAGAAAGAAGAGAAATACACCTAATGCCTAAACAGGGGGATTTCAAATGGAAGAGAATGCCACAATAATGTAAAAGATAATTTTGTAGAGAAGAGAAAAGACATTTTAAAGATAATTGGATTTCTTTTTTATTGTATGACAAAGCAGTCTGATATAATTTTAAGTCCTTAAATGTCAGATGTGTTGCAGCTGCCAGAAGCAATTCTGATAGAATGGAGAGTTGGTCCTATTATATAAAGTCTAATCGAACAGATAATTTTTAATTTTGAGGGTTTAGTTTAATCATCAAGCTTTTGATTCTCTGAATAATATCTCAAGACTAAATTTAAATATATCACCAGATTTCAACGGCCTGATTTATCTTGAGAAGAAATAATTTGGATAAAGTAGGAATAAAAATAATCTACACATTTAATAGTATTAATTATGGGAATTTTGTTAACTGTGAAGACAGAGATAAATTCCAAAATAACTAAAGCTTCAAAAAACTTTTTACTAATGTTGCTAATATTAGTACAGATTTTAGAAAGGTCTTAGTAGGCTCCTTTTTACCAAACAACTTCACTTCTGTGGCACATATTGACAAATCTAAAAGAAACAAAACCAGCTAATAACCCTTCTGCATCAATATACAGAATGAGACTATAGATCTGCTTCACTGTAATGAGACCCCACCTGAAATACCGGATCCAGCTCTGGGGCCCCTGAGAAAAGGAGAACATGGACCTGTTGGACTGAGTAGGGCCACGAAGATGTTGAGAGGATTGGAATACCTGTAATAGAAAGGCAGGCTAAGACAACTGGAGCTGTTTATCCTTGAGAAAGATGACCTTCTACTATCTTTCCAGTACCTAAACAAGGCTTACAAGAAAGCTGGAAAAATGAAGTGGGCTCTTCTTCTGTCTCAGTTCAAGTGGAAAACAACACTATGCTTAACCAGGGCATAAATATTTAAAGTCAGAAAAGGATTAAAACTACTTCAAAGGTACATAGGATAGCATGTTTTAAATAAAAAGGAATTTCAGCTCCAGGTGAGGCACATTACCCTTATTTTTCTCCCCACATTTCCATGATTTTATAATGTGCTCTACCGTCCCTTGTCCTGATTGACTGGGTTACCAGTACTGCTGATTGTTTTAGGCACAGCACAGCAATGCATACTTGTAAAGGTATTTGGGAAGAAACTAGCCTGTGAGGTTTCATAAGATTCCTGAAACAGGAAGTAATGGCATTATATTTTTTACATACTAGAGTAATTCTTCACTTGTTAGCAGTCTACCCGTTTCCTCTTTGCATAGGTCTGTTTGGTCTGTGTATATATACAAAACAGGAATAGAAACCTGTCATCTTTGTATCGACACGTATAGGACTATTTTTTGTTTTGAGGGAAGATATCTACTGCAGATATTAAAAAGAAGACATAGAGGAAACAAACCTTTCTTTCATGTGAACAGTGACCAAGGTTTACCAAAAGGTAATAATAGCTCTGCACGGCACACCTGTGCATTTTGGCTTGTGGAGATTGTCATGTACAAGACTCAGTGTCTTAGCAAGACTTGTTGAATGGAATGGTATTCCAAAGTCCTAAACTTTTCCTTGTTGCTCTAAGATATTTATTGGAATGAATCTTTAATGTTAGAAGATTATTTAGGTGACCCAGTGGATTTTTTTTTTTCCCACCTCTTCCACCTCCCATTTTTAAATAAAGTTTTTACTCATCAGTTCAATGGAAAAAAGTAAAATTAAAAGAAAAAACAAAAAGAAAGAAGAAGAATAAAAGAAAGTGGTAGAAGTAAAGATAGGAACTTTGCAAGACATTCATTTAATAAAATGTTAGCAATTATTCACAAATTGCTTCTTAATAAATCAGAAAAATAATTCAAGGAAATGCCAAGAGGTTTTCTGTTCACCCATTAAAACTGCACCATTTAATTAAGTCAATAAACCAGAAGGTAAAATTATCTTCTACAGACTTAAATGTGTTTTTCAGAAGTAAAATGAAAGACTTACTTCCAATTTTACACTAATATTATTGCATTAAACATTACTACTTTTCTTTTAAAGAACTGGTCATGTTGTTTATTGAAAGAAATAAATCCACTTTATTTGCATTAGTAGGTATTTAAAGATTCTTGAAATCCTTATATCTAAAGAGTTATAAACCAGACTGAGGAACACTGCAGCTTGTCTCATTTTTTCTTTCTGAATGGTCTCCTCACATTCTAAGTCCCCTTCAAAGCATTCCAGTTCACTGTATTCTTCCTCTAGCATGGTTGATTGGGGGAGTGGTGGGATGGAGGAGTATAAGAGAAGGGAAACAAGTTGTCTAGAAAACATTCAGATAACCCCTGAAAAATCTGGGACTGAGGAGAAGGCAACCCCAACATCATGTGCATCATTCTAGACAAGCCCTCAGGATGGTGCTGACTTCTTAAAAATATGCCTTCTCCCTCCAGCTTATTAAAAGGAACAGTAGAAGGTTGAGCAGAGCATCCAAAAATAATCAAGAGTTACATGTTAAAATGAGAATTGTTCTATTAATGAGGCATTTTTGCAATAATTAGACCATATGGATTATCAATTTGCTAATTAGTCTAATTTCTGACTCTGTGTGTAGGATGTGTTTCCTTTTTCCCAAAACAATAATTTGGGTGTAACATAACTGAAAACATGGAATGGTGCACTGGAAATTTCAACTGGAGTAAGATTGAAGTTGTTTCTTATACCAGAGTATGCTCAAAATAAAATAACACAAAATAGATAAGTGATCAAGTGTGTTACGCAAAATCTCCTTGGATGAGATCTCAGATTTCAAATGAATGATATAATAATTGTATTTTTGATAGTTTTGAATGTGTTTCTCTTTTGTTTATGTAAGAAATCACAAACAAACAAACAAAACCAAACAAACAAAAAAAACCAGCCCCGACCCACCCTTGTGCTTATCTCATAAAAAACAGGATGTAAAAAAATATATTTTTTGTTTCAAAACTTAACAAAGTTTGGCAAAACACTCTGCCTTGCCCCAGCTCTGGTTAGCCTTGAGCTGATGTGGGTTACCATTTGGAGGAGGGTGATACCATATCATTTGTCATAAGAAAACAAAACACAATTATTGTATTGATTTTCATTTTATTTGAGGTAGAAGAATAACCTTTCGTTTCCGATACATGTTCCCATGAATCTCCTTTTATTTAGAAACTCAAAATATAATAGACTGAACTAAAAAACATAACAAATTTCACTGAATTCCCCATCTCCAGATTCCAAAGAATGGGTCTGATGGAAAAATTAAGCTCAATCTTAGTATTTTTAAACTCTTCCTTCAGCTCTGCAGTTGGAAGTATAGTAATAAGCTGTTCTTTTCTCTCTAAACAGATCATATGCACAAAAACAGTTCAAGACCTTTTAAAGGTATTCTCCATTATACATCCTTCAACTTTAAGTCATGTGTGTCCATAGTTCTTAATGAAAACTACAACACATAGCATGAGGGAAATCCCAGGTAAAATCCTGTTCACTGTCTAAAGTTAGCCCATAAGGTGAAACAAGTATGGGTATATTTCTGATCTGCTTCTGAACTGCTGGAAATTTTTTCGAAGAAGAGATGTATAGACTGTAGGACAGCTCTGGACCTGATGTTCAAAACATAGAGTGAATGCCTATTATTGTTCACAAAAATATGTATTTTTTTTCTTCTGCCTTTAAATATAGACTATTTTCCTTAAAATCTAGTGTCTCAGTTGTAAGATCAATTGCCTCAGGAGTATGATTAGAATCAAATTCCACTTTAGTCTTGTGACTTTCAAATCCACAGTTCTAATTATCCTATTCCTGTACAGATTTCTAAATCATCAACACATATTCTGTGAGGGATTGTGCATATTTCCATGGTATGGTAAGGCAAAGAACACAAATGATAGGTTGTGGAGGTTGCCTGACACTCCAGTTCCTGCTATAGATCTAATGCTTACTTAAGTGTACTGGCTCTTAGAATAAATTTAGAAATAATTAGGAATGGAAAATTCCTTTTTCCTTTGGCCCTGAAAGTTAATGCATTCCATAGTTTCAAGCTGATGCAGAATGAGCACTTTTCTGGAAAACTGTGAGCGAGGCAGAAAGGTAATTGTTATATGATTGTTTGTCTTAAATGTTGCATCATTCTTGCCCATGCAGAACTCTGGAATCTCATTCATTTTATCCCACTCTAACCTAGCAGGTATTTCATGGCCAAGACCTTGAGCATGGGATACTGTACCTACACTTGCCATTTTCTTAGAATAATAGAATCCGAATAGTTTCGATAGAAAGGAGCCTTTAGAGGTCATATGGTCCAAACATCCTGTAATGTTTGGACAGGGACATCTTCAAAGCACCATCCAGCCTTGCCTTGCCTTGAACACTTGAAGGGGTCAAAAGATTGCACTTCCTGAGCTTGTCCAGGTCCCTTTGGATGGTACCTCTTCCTTCAGGCACGTGTCATCTGCAAACTTGCTGGGTCTTCAAGGTAATTAGCATTTAGATAGCCCAAAGGCATGATGAATTATTCTGGGTTTTATTTACAGATTTCAGATAAAGTTAGCAAATAGTTTTCAAGACAATAGCTAAACATACTTTTTCTTGTAGTACACTTCAGTTAGTAAACCAAATTACAAGTAGGTGGTCTGTATGGTTCTCAATAGAAGGAGGTGAGGCACAAAATTAAAACAGTTGAGATCTTCTGGAAAATAGATGTTATATGTTGTCTTGACAAGGAATTTTTGATGTAATCAAAGAGAAGCAAATTGTAATCAATGATATTGTAACACTGATGATTTACATAGACTGATATGTCAAAACAAGTTCTCAGCAGAATAATGAGACATATTCATGTCAATCATTTTTTCTTTCTCTCCCTGATTGTAATTCCTCAACTGCACAAGCAAACTGCATTACAACAACTAAAGATATTCCAGTTCCTTATCTAATATATAAAAGAGGTGAATAAATGAATCATCAATTTACTGCTGTAGTAGAAATGATGGACAGGGTTAAATTTTACTTTATGTATCTTACACAAATCTGTACATCTGATTTAAGTCAAAAGTATATCTGCTCTTGAACTACATTGTTGAAACACAATACCAAATATTGCTACAGTTGAAATACAGCAGTCTGTGGAACAAAGTAAAAAGAAACAGATCATCTCTAAGTCCTCAGCTCGCAGATGAGTTATGAGTGCCTGGTAAAAAGTGAATTGATAAAATATGCATTTTGAGAGATGCTTGAAAAACAGTGGGGGTTATGGAAAACTTTAAGGTAAAGCTTTGGCATTTCAAAAGTTGTTTATGAAGAGAAAAAATACCAAATAAAGCTTTATAATGTTATTCTGTTTTGCATCTTAATTTTCTGCACAACATTAGGAAATTGCAAATGGTACAATGCCTGGCTGAGACCCTGTGTTGGGTCTGGCTGAGATGATTTAATTATGGGGAGTTAATTTTCCCCATAGCATCTCTCATAGGGCTGTACTTTGAATTGGTAGTTAGAAAGGTATTGGTAACACACCAGTGTTTTGCCTACTGCTGAGCAGTGTTGGCACATGAACATATCTCTCCAACATTCTCCCCTCACCAGCACCCTGGGAGTCAGCAAGTTCTTGGGAAAAGACGTAGGTAGGGACCTGACCCAGACTGACCAAAGAGATATCCCATATCATATGGTGTCTCAGAAAAAAAAAAAAAAAAAGAAAAAGATGAGTGGTGGTGAGTGTTGCTGTGTGGAATAGGCAGCATTAGTTATTGTGCTGTTTATCTTCCAGGACAACTGCTACATGTACTGAAGTCCCGAGGTATTTCCCGAGAGGCAGATGGACATTACCTGCTTATGGGAAGTAGAAAATAAATCTAGAGAATAAATGTTTTGCTTTCCTTTGCTTCTGCACTTGATGTTTGCTTTTTCTTTATTAAAGTTCCTTTATCTTAACTCACAAGTTTTTTCCCATTTTATTTTCTTCCCTGCGTCCTGCTGAGAAGGGTAGTGATAGACCAGACAAGGTCAACCCATCACAAATCTCTTGTTTGTATTAAAACAAACTCCAATGTGTTACATTTCTATACTCAAAGAAATAAGAAACACAGAACTATAATTTTATTTTGTTTTCCTTCAAAGTATGGATATTTCAATCTTAGTAGTGACTCCAACTGTGCAGAGAAATCACTATAAAATCTTTAGGCCTAGATTTTCAAACAGATGAAAAGGTCAGGAACATTTTATGCACAAAACAAATGTAAAGAAACATGAATTTCAAAATGGTCCTGGCATTCTATCTGTCTAAATCTGATTCCAGATCAATGAAAAATTTCCTGGATAGCCATTTCAGAAGACCTGTAGTTAATTGCTCAATGTCCAGATTGAACTCTAGCAGTGAATGGTGTCTCTCAGGGCTCTATACTGAGACCAAGGCTATTAAATATTTTTGTCTGTGACATAGGCAGTGGGGCCAAATATATGCTCAGGAAGTCTGTAGACAGCAAAAAACTGAGTGGTACAGTTAGTATATCTGAGGGAAGAGATCCATGCAGAGGGACCTTGGCAGGCTAGAGAAGTAGGTTCATGCATACATCAAGGTTCAACAACATCAAGCAGAAGGAATGTCCTTTGAGGAGCAGCTAAGGACTTTGAGTTTGTCTAGCTTGGATAGAAGGAGGCTGAGGGATGACCTCATTGCTCTCTGCAGCTTCCTGAGAAGGAGATGCCATGAGGTATATGCTTTCCCTCTACTCTGCTCTTGAGAGTAGAGGGAGAACCAGAAGTACTGCATCCAGCTCTGGGGCCCCTGGTACAAGAAAGACATGGACCTGTTAAAGAGGATCCAGAGGAGAACCATGAAAATGACCAGAGGGCTGCAATATCTTTCTTACAGAGAAAGACTGAGTGAGTTGTGGTAGTTCATCCTGGGGAAGAGAAAGACCTCAAAGACTTTCAGACTTGCAGTATTTAAAGGGAGTGCCTAAGAAATGCAGAGATTTTTATAAATGTCTGTAATGGAAAGACAGAACAGTCTTTTTACCTAAAAGAGGGTAAGTTTTGTTTGGACATAAGGATTTTTTTTTACAGCAAGAGTGGTAAGGCAGTGGAATAGGCCATTTAGAGTAGTTGTAGATAACCCATCATTTAAAAGTATTCAGTCACACTGGACAGTGCTTTGAGCAACCTGAGCTACTGGAAGGTATTCCTGCCCATGACAGAGTCATTGGACTAGATGATTTTTAAAGGTACATTCCAACCCAAATTCTGACTCTATAAATTTATGATGCAATGACACCATGATCTTTACTGGCTGCCAAATGGTCACCAAGTTACTTTCTCATTCCCCTCTCTCAATAGAATGACTGAGGGAGAAAGTTTTTAGGTCAAGATATAGAATAGGAGATCATTCACTAATTAGTGTCACAGGCAAAAGACACTCAACATGGGGAAGTTAATTTAATTTTTTTTCCTTTGAAATAGATTTGGATAGTGAAGACTAAATTTGGAGAACATCTCTACACCATTCTTCCCATGCTCAGCTTTACTCCTACTCTAGACTCTTTTACCTACCTTCTCCTGAGAGAGGCAGGATAAATGGAGACTATGGTTTAAGGTTAGTCTGTAAGAGTTCCTCTCTGGCTGCTCCAGTGTTGGTTTTCACCACTAGCTGAAACCCTTGGGAAAAAAGCCTGCTTGAATACAGATCCACAGTGGGCCACAGCTCCTGTCAATGCAATTTAATTCAGCATAGCCTTTCTTTGGGTCAAAGTTCTTTGAGGAAATACTCTCCACAGGCTGCAGGGAAATGCCTGCTCCAATGACTGAAATATCCTTCCTTCCTTCCTTCCTTCCTTCCTTCCNCCTCCCTCCCTCCCTCCCTCCCTCCCTGCCAAGGGGCAGAGGATGTACTTCAGCATTGTGATGAGAATTAGGAGCCTCAACAAGGTGTTACCCTTATTTTCTTTAGGAGTGTTATCTAAGCAAATCCTGTCACCCTCAGGCCATGCCCAAGCTACAATTCAGCTGTGCGGTAGTCATGCATGTGTCTATCTAGGCCCTTCACTGATCTGACAGGTGCCCCTTCACCCCTGACAGGTGTGATTTGCTTCTCACTACAAATCTGCCTGGGCTTGGAGCTCCTGTTGGCAGCCTCCCTGAGCCTGCCTTGCCCCCTTGGCAGGAGCACCTTCCCTGCTGAACCACGCATCCACTGCAGGCAGTACCTGGCCCCCAGGGAGCAGCCAGCCTACACTGCACAGAATTATATGTTTGCATGTCATTGAGTAATTATATAGAAAATAAATGCATTTGACCTGTAAACTAAATTTTCCATTCTGACAAAGATACTGATGCAACAGACAACTTAAGAGAAGAGTTTAATGTAATGCTAGACTGCTGTGTAGAGTTTGTGGAGGTAGCTCTTTCAGAAAAGCTGCATTTTCCCCTAACATTTTCTGAGCAATCAGAGCTCCATAGAGGTTGAATTACCTATCACCTTTGTTTGTTCCTGTTATGTGTACCTTGAGGCAAGTCCATTTAAACTGACTCAAAGATTCATCATTGATTGTCCTGGGAAAGCCAAATGACACTCAAATGACAGTGTTAGAACAGGCAAATACAGTATGAAATCCAACAAGGCAATCACACTGATTGCTTGAGTATGAGAAGCTCACATTTTTTATGATTTTATGTTTTTCCATAAGTAGAATAAAATTTCACATCTACATGATTTCCTTGCTCTATAAAAGGGTTCACTTTCAGTCATGGGTGTAGGCGGCAGAGAGTCCACACCCTGGGGTGGAGAATTTTAAGGCATTTAAAATGTCAGCTCTACTATTGTTAATTCTATTTCTGTGGACATACACTGAAGGTCTAAGATATTTATTATTTCTTAGATACCTTCAAGGACCAGACAAAATATGTCTGTGTTTGCCACAATTAAAAAAAAAAGGTGACATGCCCTCATGCTGTTAGACTTGTGTCTAGCTAGAGTTATGTGAAAAAAATCTCAGGATGAAACCTTCAGTAATGCATCTCACTCTGGTGTGGCACATAAACTTCCATGGTTTTAGCCTTTTGGTGGGTCAGATAGTCCCCAAGAGCTGTCAAAAATTGTCTGACTTTCTGGCATTACCTTTGACAACATTTTTTACATGTTAAACTAATGAAATTTCTTTATACTCAATGGCAGAAAAAAGGCTCTACATTTAGAAGTGTAAGATATAGCCCATTTCAGCCTCCAGTGCTCTTGGAAAGAAAATTCTATAGCTCCTTCTTATGTCTTTCCCACACCTATTACTACCAAATGTAATCAAATCCCATCTTTTCATTCAGTTTACTCATTATCATACTGTAACTGACTGCTCTTGCCTCAGGCTGAGGAAACTGAGAGTAAACTTCAGCTCTGCTTCACACCTAGCCAGAGCTCTGCTAGGCCAAGCGAGAAAGCCTTTTAATTTTATTTGCATGAAATGCTACCAAAAAAAAGGGAAAGCGGTGCAGTATTTATATATGTTCCCTAGTATTGGCTTTACTATTCATATTCACTAGGTGAAACTTATCTTTACAGCCTTTTGAAGCCGTAAAAATTCTTAAGATACAATTGGTTTGAGTTGCAGCTATTTTTTCTTAATCTGAGTTTTTTTGGCTTTGGCTTCTGTACATTATCTAAAGCTTGCACAGCCAGCTGGCCTCAGGAATAGAGCAAAACTCATTAGAACATCCAAAGTATATTCCTGGCAACACCATTTCTATTCCTGCATGATAGCTCACAATCTACAAAGAAATTTCAGGAGGACTTTGTTGCCAGGACACCACAGGAGATGGGAACTGTGCCACAAGAGGTCAAAGACAATCCAGCTGAGGGTTAGTTTTCTGGGTACAAATGAATAACTTGCTGTTCTCACTAAATATCTACTAAATGATATGGTGAAGCCTTAACCATCAAACCTTTGCCTTTGAGTTACTGCTTTTAGCAGACTTACTTTTTAGCAGGCTAATTCTCAAATGTGGATGGGGAGAATATAAATGTATTTTTGAGTATTAAGCAGAAAATGTTCAGGAGGATTCAGGTAGTCACTTTATTCCTGGCAACTGAATCAAGACAAAACAATATAAATGATAATTTATGATTGTCTTGGAAATTTTTCTGGGAAAAAAAAATTTTAAAAACCCCAAAAATACTGTTCCTACTCACTCCAACCAAGCCCCCAAAATTTTCACAGGCACTGAAACAAGTTCTAAGCCTTGGGAATGACTTTTATTAAATCGGACTTTTTAAAGTTTTGGAAATATAAGCTGTCTTTAGTCAGCTGCTATTAGGAGATACTGGGACTATCTGGTTCAACACAGGAGCAGTGATTAGCAAACAGACATTTTTCTCAGTGCTTATGTTAGCATTTTTCATTAATTTCAACATCTTTTGTGGTATCTATACTACTAGTAATGGAGTTACTCCTGGGCACTAGCATACTCTGGTTATATTGCTTATTTATGGAACAGGGATATTTTATCTCTTTCTGGTATGGAATTTCATTGGGACATTCAGACTTCTTCCAACCATTTTCCAGATATGATAGGAAGGGAACTGGCACTGGCCAGGATTATTTCTTATACTAACTTTAAAAGGAGTCTATTTTGGATGCAAAGGAAGAAGTATAATCTGTTTGTAAATATAATTTTGCACACGTTTGCTTGTATCCAAGGCAATGTTTTATATTAGGGTTTGAGTCTTTATAGTTCTCTGTATAACTCACTCTGCAGTCATTAAAAAAACAATGTGTCCCTGAATGTTGCTATTCTCATTGCAGTACCCTGGCCACATGTCTGAGACTCTCAGTGTTAGTAGTTAAACAAATACACGTCCTTCAGTTCCATTAGGGATGTTCGTTTTGGAAATGTTACAGATGTTGGGGATGTTTTTTCCCAGTACACTAAGAGGAATTGTTATATTTTTTATTTATTAGTGCACTGGAAATGTAATTTGGATTTTTAGATGAAAAAAATAAACTTAACAAAACACAAGAAAAACAAACCCCAAAACCTGAAAAACACAGCTTTATTAAGTGGAAGATGGGTGAATTCCAATCTGAATGCATCTATCTGCCTTGGTTATCAACCCTGTTTTCAACACAATTACTGTAAAATCCCCTCCTGTATCTTTCCTCAGGACTGCCTTAGTCCAAGTGTTGACCATAGACAAGGTGTTATATTAGGATCACAGTTTTATAAAAAAAATTATTCCTATAAATATATTGCCTTAAAATTTCTTTAAATTTGAGTTAATATTTTTTACACCTATTATATTGGAAAATTGTATTTATTTCTTCTGCACCTCATATTTTGGAGATGGAATTTTACACATTTCCACAGCAATTCCATTCATTCTCAGAAAATTAGATGGGGCTTTGATGTGGAATGTATTTCATGCTCATTTTAAGACTTAAACCTATTTATTTAAATTTAAAATAAGAATAATAATAAATAAATCCAGTAAAGATAGACTGTTCTCTTTATCTTGCACATTGATTTTTTTTCCTCTTCCTTCCTATTCAATTGGCATGCAGGCAATGGAATTGTTAACTCTCAGTAGGTCAGCAGTTATGCAGGAACACCAGTGAGAATTGCTTTAAGTTGCATTGAAAGCAGGCAATCTGTTTCTTCCTTTCTCCTTCACATCTCAAAATCATGAGATTTCCACTGTTATTACATTCATTTTAAAAAATTGCAATTGTTGTTAAAAGCTGTTCTTAAACGTGGAATCCAGATGGTCATATTGGAATGGGAAGATGTTGAGAAAGAACAAAGGACGGATGTTGGCATATGTTCTCACTGTCTACTTAAACACTGCTTAAAGTTATGCCTATGTCTATCCATAAAATAAAGTGATGTAATATCAGATCTTTATTTATATAACTGTCAGAGTTATCGTAACCTGATCAGGACAATGACCATACATCACCCTGAAAACAATTATATATTAGTCCTGTGTAAGCAAAGAAAAAAAAGAAAATTAGAAAGGGTACTAAAAGCACTCATAAAATCTTTATTCTATTTCCTTCATCTTTCCCAAATTATCAGACCATTGTTTGGTCTAAACAATTATATTCATTCCAAGGCTTAATCCCAGCCACCAACTAAGCACCACATAGTTGCTTGCTCATTCTCCCTTGGCTTCTCACTCACTCTTCCTGGGCTAGGGAAAAGAATCAGAGAAACAAAAATGAGAAAACTCTTAGGTTAAGACAAAGACAGTTTAATAGGTAAAGCAAAAGCTGTGTGCATAAGCAAAACAAAATGAGGAATTCATTCACCATTTCCCTAGGGCAGGTAAGTGTTCAGCCATCTCCAGGAAAACAGAGCTGCATCACACGTAATGATGACTTGGGAAAACAAACACCATGACTCTGAATGTCACCCCCTCCTCCTCACCTTGCTCTCCTTCCTCTAGGACTATATGCTGAGCATGATGCCATATGTTACAGAATATTCCTTTGGTTGGTTGCGGTCAGCTGTCCCAGCTGTGTCCCCTCCCAGCTCCATGTGCACCCCTCACCTTCTCAGTGGTAAGGTGGTGTGAAAGGCAAAAAAGCCTTGGCTCTGTGTAAGCCCCGCTCAGCTATAGATAAAACATCCCTGTGCTGTCAGCTCTGCTTGCAGCATAAATCCAAAATACAGCCCCTTATCAGGTGTCTACAAAGAAAATTAACTCTACTCCAGTCAAAACTAGGACACTTCAGATGATTAACTTTAGGAAAGATTAATCCTAGTGTTAAACTCTTGCACCGGGACATATGTACATACAGACTACTTTGGTATATATATCAGAATACTAAAGATGACAATTCTGCCTTTCTGGAAGAGTAAAAAGATAGTACAGTGATGCCATCTAAAGTGTGATGGTGGGAGGAAATCAGAACACATAAATTGACAAAAATGTTGAGATCAGAAGAAAAACAAGCATGGAACTTGCCATAGTTCAGGAAGTTTTTATTAGAGAATGAAAAAAGGCATGGTAATTTTTTTCTTTATCCCATATTAATGATCAAACCCCAATAATATTAACAGTGTGACTTTGGTATCTTCCTTTTCTCTTCTGTCTCTCTCTATCAAAATCACTAGGAAATATTCTTCCTCACTGCAGAGACAGTAATTCAAACAATGTATCAGACAGTAGTGAAAAAAATCTGAGAAATATAGCACGCATAAACTGTATTTACATATATGGGAATGCGTATAGAATATTAGATGTATATATTCATAAAATAATAATTGTACAATTATATTTCAATTGTAGTATTCAAGTTTTTGAAGAATAAAATTTGCGCCACTGACTTCTCTTCACAGGCATTTTTATATCCCATTTTCTACAAGTGCACCACAGACTAAAGCTGAAGGAGGTTCCCTTGAGAGAAAGCTTCTCTGTCAGGATGAGGATGTGCTTTTCTGACAGATTTAGCAAAGCTTACTAACTTTACTGGCAGGGTTAAGGAGAAGTGGTCATTTCTTGGATAGCCTGGGACTTCAGTAAGCCAAAAAAAGGATAAGAACAAATGTGCCCCCTGTAAGAAAAAAGCCAGAGAGAAATAGAAGGAAAGCTCTTTAATAGCAATGATTCCTTAGGCTGCTAAGCAGAAAATGGGGGTTTTTTTGAGACTTTAGTGTAAGAGACGGACAAAGAACTCCACAGCATGCATGAAGGATTATACACAACAGTTAAGTCCATCTGCATTTTTATATTCTCCCTGTGAGGTGATCTAACACCCCATCCCACACATCAGTAAATCCCTACAGATCACATAGCAAGTAACAAAGAGAAAAAACATAAAGTAGTAGTCTTGGTACTACGATCACTCATAGCTCTTGCAGGAAGGCAACTGGAAGCCAAAGAAAACAAGTGAGAGAGTGATTACTGTTCTTTTAGTAATATTGTGACAGACTCTGCTGATATTTGATTTAATTTATTACTTTTTTACCCTTATCCTCTGCTCATGTTAGTATCTAAAAAGTACCATTGTCTGTTCTACTTCTATTATTTCTGTTTTCTGTGTAAATAGCTATTGCAGCATCAGATCAATAAAGTAACCTTTTATTTATTAAAATACTTAATATATTAAAATAAATTACTGTTCAAAATTACCTCTTTGGCTTCAAAAATAATGTTGAACTCTATGGATATACTGTAAGTCAGTGAACCAAAGTTCAGTTTGCATCCATTTAACTGTTCAAAATAGGTTTCTTCTGTAGCTGCTTTAAAGACTTAAGGGGAGAGAGAATAATAGTATGCCCTTGCACGTATTTTTCTGAGGCTAATCAATATTGTGGAATGACATCTATTTTGCATTTTAAAAAAGACACCTGTGAAGCTTTACAGCATTCTTTTGTTTTAAGGATTGACTGACTATATGAAATACCTAGGCAAGATTGGTTTTTTTCAGGAAAACACAACTTAAAAAAAAATATATTTTTGGTTTCCCTGCCTTGAATATGAACAGTTACCCAGGAAATACTTAACATGTAATATTTGAATGAAGCTGTCAGAATAGAGCATTAAATAAAATGAAGGCCCTCCTGTTCCATAGTCCTCTCATTTAGAATCTATGAAATAACATCTTCACAAATTTCATGCCTATTCATTTTAAAACCCAGGCATTCTCCATCCATGCTCTTTCTGGACAATTTGGAGGTAGCATTTAGAAAATTTCCAGATCTTCACAATTGGACACGTCATCAGAAGGCATACTTAATTGTCCAAGTAAGCACATAGAAATTCATAGAAATATAGAATTTTATTTTCAGAAGGACTTAGCATGAGTAGGAATTTTTGACTGAAAACAGGGTGACTCTGGTAATTCCAGCAAGCTGTGAGAGCTAGCATTTTGAATTTATGAACACAAACTCCTCATTGGGACTGCAAGCAGGCAAGCAGCCAGTTCCACTAGAGGTTTACAGCTAGGCACTAGTGGTGAGATAATTCTGAACTGGCATGGAAATCTGGATCCATTTCATGCTCCTCTGAGAGCCTGTGGCAGTCAGAAGGCTGCCACCTAAAATTATTTTTATAGCTGAATGGTAATTGTCAGGGAAAACGTCAGGTCACATTCTTTCTTCACATGGGATTTTGTAAAAAAGGTTGTAAGATGTTAACAGACTATTTATGCTTAGCACCTTCCTCTACCTTTACAGCCACCAGAAGGAAAGTGGCAGATTATATTCTCTAAACAATCCTTCTCAATTACGTCTCTGTGCTTGGCCAGGACATAGCTTATGAAAAATTCCCTCTTTCACTTTTCAGGCAAAATGCCAACATAAGCATAAATGGTCTTACCTTTTCTTGAAAGCCAAGGTGTCTTTGTAGCACTTTTAATTTTGTGTTGTTTTTGTTTGTTTGGTTGGGGGTTTTTTTGTTTTTTTTTTTTGGTTTTTTTTGATGTGTGTATTGTTTTTTCTT
>VXBU01016335.1:183415-214809 GCA_013400315.1 Bombycilla garrulus
TTTTTTTTTGGGGGGTTTTTTTTTCATGAGATAGGGGATGTAATCTAAGTTGTGGTGGTGAAACTACTGTATCAGTATCTCCCCTGGACACTTTTACACACGAGATATTTAGATGCAGAAGGTACTTGGCCTTTGCAAAGACTTAGAGATGATGTGCATTGCTCTGTGAGACTGTTTGACATAGAAATAGAACCATATTCAAGAAAAGGAAGTTCAAAAAAGCTAGTATTTCTGCATCCAGGCTGAATCTCTAGTGCTACTTTCTTGTTCACAGGCAAACATACGTGTCTCATGATTGCACTGCTCAGGGATAATCTATGCAGAAGCTGATGCTGTCTCTCTGAAAAAGAGATACAGGTGTTGCAGTACACCATATTTTCATAGGATGAGGTCAAGAATATATGTTATATGACATAGGTATGGCATGAAGATATCCATCGTTATTCAAAAGTGTAAAATATCCTGAAATCATTCTAGAGGAGCAAAGTCAAGTTTCACAGAATGGTAAATTACACTGAGTTGGAAGGGACCCACTAGAACCATCAGAGTCTAGCTTCTGGCCTAGCACAGAACAGCTTCAGGAATCGAAGATTAGATTTACCTATTTTGTTTTATCAGAAAGAAATGCAATTTCAAGTGGCTCAGGTTTTGTTTTGGAAAAAACTACTTATTTGTCAGCATTTTCATTTGAATATTATGGGAATGACTTGATGTTGTAGGCACTTTTGAGTCTGTAACATCTAGGCTTAATTGTTCTAAGGTATGCAGTCTAGTGGATATAAAGCTGATATCGGTCAGGCGGGAACTAGATGCCAACAGACATGCTCATTCAAAGACCTAAAGAAAACCTCATTTCTCATAGTGCTCTGATTCAGTCACAGAGGAGGAAAAGACAGGAGACAGTGGGGGAAAGAGGCCCTGAAGAATGAAGTGCACTGCTTGAGGGAGCTCTTGAATGCCTCCATGATCTCCACCCATTCTCTTAAAGCTGGGACACTATAGAGTCAGCAAAGTCAATTTGGGAGTGTTATGAGAGATTCCTCCCATAAAAAAACCCCCAAAACATAGTGACTTTTAAAAAGTACAGTTTCTACCTTTTTTTTTCTTTTTTTTTTTAAACTCATACAGTATTGTGAACAGAAAACTTTTTGCTTAGGGGTCCTAACAAATTTTAGGCAAGTGTCATTGTAATTTTTCATATGTTACCAAGTGGCCTGTTGAAATAGCCATTGAGTAGATTCATATTAAAAAAAACATAATTAAGAATGATAAAAAATTATTCAAGAAAAACTTTATTTCCAAATCCTGGATATTTTAATCCATACAAATTGCAACCAAAATGAAATTAAGATTAAAAACTCCACAACAAACAAAACCAAACAAACTCAAAAACAAAATCCCATTCCTTTTTCCTCATGTGGACATCTATCATCTACATTTAATTAAGGCTTAAGTCCAAACAAAAAGCAGTTTTTAATTTAAATGAAAAAATAGTGAGTCTTGTAGACTTGTTAAGCAACTTGATATGTGTAGAAAACAACCAGTGATCTAGGGATATGCAAAAATAACAAAGAGCAAACAAGTGAACAAGAGATTCCTATATTTCCTTGGGAACTAAAACACCCTCAGGGATTTGTATAACCTTTTAAAAGTTTAACTGGAGTTTCCTTCACTGCTGATACTTGTTTTCACCTTAATTTGTCTTTTTGCTGAACAAGATTTTGCCTTTCTGCTACAACTTATGGTTGTGCTATCTTTGTATGATAAATTGAATGAACAGTTTTTTTGAACACTTTCCAGTCACTGCTTTTGGATCTTAAGACCAAGAAGATAGTGAGGAAAGACTGTCTCAAACAATTAAGTAGGCAGAATGACATATTTGAGAACAACCTTGACTACTACTAGACTATAAACACTCAAAAGAAAATAGGACAGTTTAGACCAGCCTTAATTAGATGCTTGCATTTAAACTGCACATGAAAGAAGAGGGGAAAAAATAGGTCATCTAGAGGTCTGTTGTGCTAATGAGGAAAAAAATATAGGAAAAGAGTTATCTAACCTGTTAAGTCCATAAACTGCATTCACAAGAAAGTGTGTCAGAGCTGCACATAATCTTCAAATCTTCATAATCAGATCAAGCTTGTCTCAAGTTCAGAGTTCTTAATGAAAAAAAAATGGAATTTCTTTTAATATTTACTTTTCCATCTTTTACAGGAAAAGAAAAAAGTTCAAAATACCCACATACCCAAACCTAGACGAACAACCCAGCTAATTCCATCTTTATTATGCTGAGTTAAAAAAAAGTGTGCTTCATTTTCTATTATGTGGCAGGTTTTATATTTCCTTAGTTGGCCAGAGGAGTCTTGTTGTTTGAAGTTAACATCTTCCAACCCTGGGATAAAATATTACTATGAAGTAACTGCAGTATTTTATAGATTTGAGAGAGTATATGTCTAATTAATAATTTTCTAAATATCTTTAGTTTTTTTTTATTTTCAGCTTTGCTTTTTGATGGTTTCTGTTCATGTAGTGATCATGTAGTGATTATTTAACATGTTTTTCTTTACAATTATTTATAGTTCAAGAATCCTTGATTTGGATTCTTTCCCTCATCTCTACAAATTCAAGGTTGTTTAAGATTCCTTAGGTTTCAAACACCTTTTTCTTGTTACTTAAGGTTGTCCAGTTCTTTGTGGATTGGATTATTTCTTTATGTCAAGATTGTGTCTTAACTCTCTAACTTAGAAAATTGCCTTCATACCTTCCTACTTCCTGTACTAAGATCACAAACCAGAATGTACATCAAGCCACTCCCAACACAGCACCCTGAAAACCTCCAGGTGGCTGCCTCCTCTCTAGTTGAAGAATTGTTTTCTCCTTTCATAGTGCTGTCCATATTTCACATTTCATGTACTATCAGAGCCTTTTCCAGTCTAAATGAATATCTCTTATTTGTCATTGTATTATAATCATTATTTAAATTTTGATAAATTAATTTACCACTTTTCATTTTCTCATTCGATTTCCTTAGGCATATTAAAGAATCAACAGAAGCTGTCATAGGACATATTTTTCAATATTTAGGTATATGTATAGTGAAACTTCAAATGATAAAAGCCTTAAAATAAATTTAACTTAAATGAATGGTTCAGCTGTGCTAATAAGGCAGTGGACCTAGCTTAAAATGGAAAACTTTCAAAAACTTATTTTCAAAACTTTGCATATATCTCATAAACTTTTATAAAGTCTTGGCTTTTGCAAGTATGAGGAATTAAGTTGAGCTCTAAGAGAGGAGTTCTTAATAGCAGTATGTAAATGCCTTTGCAACAGAAGAGCTATGTGTGTTAAATGGTGATTTCTAAGAACCAACACAATAAAAGCTAACTTTGTTAGGGTTCTGAGACTAAAATGTGGCAAAAGAAATATCATCACAGGAGTTTTATGAAAGTTTATGAGAGTTTATGTTGTCTCCCAAAGTTTCACCTTTGTTTCAAAACTGCAACAGCTCTTTAAAATTAGGATTCTGACCCTGAAAAACAATTTTCATATTAGATTCTTACACCAGTATTTTGTTTGTAAAAGTATCACATTTTCCAGCAAAAAAGTCAATGAGGCATCCACTGAAATCTTCCAAGCAGCTTAATTTCTTTTTGCTGCTGTGTCCACGGTTTCGACAATACTGGAAATAATAGAGCATTTTTTTTTTTCCAATTTTAATATGGAGAAAAATGTGTTTTAAATGCTCTAACATGAATGCATTCCCTTAAATATGAGGATTTTTCTAAAACTGAAGCCAATATTCCCAGCTGTTACATTGTAATTGTCAAGATAACTTCAGAATTCAAGTGTATTTTTAACAGTTGAACAACTAAAATGAAAGTAATCTAAGATTTTATAGGACATAATATACCCAAATCACCTAGCTCAAAATATTTAGCTTGCTACCAAGGAATCCAGTAAGTTATAAAGTTATAGATTATTTAAACATTAAGATTACTCAGTCTTATTACTTGTAGAAAAGAAATACAATGTATAATTGCATCATTTCCACTTTAGTCACTTTTCTCAATATCTCTATGCATGTATGAGCAATTTTTATATCTTACTTCCTAATTTTTATCTCTGGCATCCAGTGTTTTACACTGGTTACTCTTTCTGGCTGATTTCCCTCAGCTGTAGAATCCTGAGGTAAATAATGGAAACTGATTTTTTTTTCTTTTTGTTATATTTACAGAAATGTTTGGTTTACACAAACCACATGCATTAGATGTCAATCTAACTTGAAGCAAGGAAAGTAATTTTATAATAGTACCAGTCTCTCATGGATATTGAAGAGATAGTATTCCACAATCATTCACATGTTCAGGAAGCCATTTTATCTATTTTTGCAGGAACCTATTCTGTCACACTTTCAGTAGCCCAATTGTATAAGGCCTCTGGGAAAGACTGTAAGAGGATTAGTTTTGAAATATTATCATTTGTGTTAGGTTGATATGGCCAGATTTTGATGGGGGGGTGGGGGAAGGACTGGCATCTCTAAGAAGATGCCCAAAGTTTCCTCCATGTCTGGCAGAACCAATGCCAGTCAGCTCCAGGATGGACCCACTGCTGGCCAAGGCTGGGTCAATCAGGAATGGTGGTAACATCTCTGTGGTAACATATTTAAGAAGGAAAAAAGGTATTGTGCAGTTGTAATTGCCACCAAAGAAGAGTGAAAACATGAGAGGAACAACTCTGCAGACACCAAGGTCAGTGCAGAAGGAGAGGCAAGAGGTGCTGCAGGCGCCAGAGCTGAGATTCCCTGCAGCCCATGGTGCAGCCCATGGTGAGGCAGCTGTGCCCCTGCAGCCCATGGAGATTCATGGAGATACAGAGATCGACCTGCAGCCCGTGGAGGAGACTCACACCAGAGCAGGTGGATGTTTGAGAGGAGGCTGTGAACCTGTGAGAAATCTGTGCTGGAGCAGGGTCCTGGCAGGGACATGCAGACCCATGGAGAGAGGAGCCCACGCTGGAGCAGGTTTCCTGGTAGGACTTGTGACCCTGTGAAAGGAGCCACACTGGAGCAGGCTGTGTCTGAAGGACTGCGCCTTGTGGAAGGATAATCCACATTGGAGCAGTTCATGGACAAATGTTGCCTGAGGGATGGACTCATGTTGGAGTAGCTAGTGAAGAATGTCTCCCATGGGAAGGACCCCACATGACTCTTCCCCCTGAGCAGCAGCAAGAACATGTGATGAACTGACCATAATGCCCATTCCTTATCTCCTTGAGCTGCTGCATGGAAGAAGGTAGTGCCTAAGAAGGAGGGAGGGATGTTGGGAAAGTGTTCTTAAGATTTATTTAATTTCTCATTCTCCTACTCTAATTTTTTTAAAGTAATAAATTCAATTAATATCCCCAAACCAAGTCTGCTGCCCATGACAATAATCAGTGAGGGATTACTCCTTGTCCTTACCTCAACTCATGAACCTTTCATTATATTTTCTCTCCCCCATCCACTTGTGGAGGAGAGTGATAGAGCAGATTTGGTGGATCCCTGTCATCCAGCCAGGATCAACACACTGCATAATCACAATCTGCAACATTCACACAGGATAATCAGAAATTAAAATTTTATACAGAAATTGTTTGGAATCATATAATGAACTATTTAGAAGTGCAGGTTTGGGGTTTTTTTGGTTTGTTTTGTGCTGGGTTTTTTTTGTTTTGTTTTGTTTTTTTTTTTTTTCCAAAACGTTGAATATAAATATAACAGTAAATAATATTGCATTGAGGTTTTGTGGTAAGGTTTTTGTAGTGGGCAGTGGCTTCAGAAGTGGCTTCTGTGAGAAGACATTGGGAGCTGCCCCATGTCTGACAGAACCAATATAAGCAATCTCCAAAATAAACCTGCTGCTGTCAAAAGCTGAGCCCATCAGCAGTGCTGGTGGCACTTTTCTGAGGCAACATTTTAAAAGGGGTAAAATAAAATTTTGCATGGTGTATGTGAAAGAGAGGACTAAGAAAGATGTGAGAGAAACATCCCAGCAGACAACAAGGTGAGAAAAGAAGGAGGGAAAGCAGGTGTGCTTCAGGCATCAGAGCAGAGGGTCCCCTCCATGTCTTGGAGAAGACTATGGTAAAGCTCTTAGTCCCCTGCAGCCCACTGACAGCCATGGTGGATCAGATATCCACCCTACAACCCATGCTGGAGCAGGTGGGCCTGTCCTGAAGCTAACTGCAGCCAACAGAGAGACCACACTGATGAGGGTACCCAGCAGAATAAAAAAGAAAAAAAGTTGGTGAATTTTTTTCTATATCATAAACACTGCTGAATAATTAGGAGGGGGTGATTTTCTTCAGGTCTGGTATAATTTCAGTATGTATGTATATTTATTAGTTAGTGAAAAAATAAGAATTTAGTTTTGTTATGTGGCATATTCAAAGTGCTTGCCTTGAGCTTTAAGTTTTGATTGATGTGAGTTTTGTTCACCTGAGAATATCCTGCTTTCAATTCCTGCAGCAACAAAGGATGTGTTACAGCCAGGAGTTCCTCTGAATTTAAATATTCATAAGTGAGTTAGGGTGAATTGAGTTCAGGGCCTTTCTCACTATGGTTTTACAGACCATTATCAGAAAAAAAGTTGATGACACTCATTTCCTCAGGTAAGTGGTGTGAAGAATGGTTCTTCATGCTAAAACAACAGTTTATCATCATCTACTATTGATATGAATAAATATAATAATTAAACATAAAAATTAAAAAAGGATTAATTGACTTAAATGTTTTTCAATACTCAAAGATAATTTGATGGATGCTCTTCACAGACACCTACAGAGACATCTGTGGTAGTCAAATATAACAGGTTTTTCAATATGCAACAGCATGTTACATTGTCAAAGTTAATGAGATGTCTGATACAAAATAAAGACAGGCCTGGTTTGAAAATTTGCAGCTATTTGGATCTCACTTTTCTTTCAAGTTCTTCAGTAAAAACAATGTGTAAGACTGCTCAGTTTTTTTCTTTTGGGTATTTTGTATAGTTTTTCAAAGGCAAGCAAACTTGGTCTAATTAAAACACAATATTCATGGTGTCACTGGTGATAATGTTTCTATATTCTGAATAATGCAGTGCAAAATATCTCCTTAGAATAAGATAGAATACACCATTTCAGCAGGGAGGGATCTGCCATGATCATCCAACTGCCTGAGCACCTCAGGGCTAACTGAGAGGTAAAGCATGGCTTTAAGGGCATTGTCCAAATGACTCTTAAACACTGACAAGCTTGGGACATCTTTTTCAGCATTTGATTTAACTCTTTAGTCAAATTGCCTTTGTATTTACCTGAAGAATACAAAGAAGCCTGAGCACATACGCCTTCAGTCCACTGTAATGGATAATCCTGAAGACAGAAAATTTCTTGAGGGTAGTTTCTTCCTCTCAATTATTTTAAGTATTTTATTTGATTTTTTTCAGTTTAAATCATATTTGTTTTAAAGAACACCTTTGTTTCTGTCAATGTTGTTACATTTTTTAAACTCTGATTATTTAAAGATATTATTTTATTACTATTATGAATTCTGAAAACTTAATGTCATGTAATTAAATTCAATTTTATAGAAAATACATATAAAATCTGAGTAACTAAGAGAATATGAACATTGAAACTAATTGAAGTATGCTTACTTATTGAATTATAATTTTCCAGAAGTAAATTCATATCATATGGAAGAGCATTAAGTAATTTCAAATAGTAGAGTTGAAAACATTTACAAAATAAAAAATACAAAATACTTGGTCAGAACCATATGAGGGTCACTATATTTAAATAACAGAGAATACCTATGGTTGGGGTTTTTTTATGCATGTGCACCTCTGTGTATGTGTGTATGCAGCTGTATATATGAAAAGGTAGAAAGCAACTCAAAGAACTCATTAACTGAAGAAAACCTAAATGGAAAAAGGACCTTTATATAGATACAGAAGAACCATGATTTACATCAAATGACATAAGGAGATAAACAGGTGTTTTAGAAGAGAGGAAGAATAAGCTAGATAAATATGCAAGCTATGCAAGAATAGTAGTGTTAATATTTTTTTAAAGACCTGTCGCCTTATTTTCACTTACAGCCATTAATCATCCCTGTAAAATATCTCAGCAACCACATTTTATTCATGTGAAAAGAATTTCATAAGCAGAATGGATCAACTCTTATCAGTTTAGCATTCAGTCCCTTCTTTGAGTTTACAACTCAACTACATTCTTCTTTTTTAGATATCATTCCTTTTCCTAATACAGTCTTTTTTCTCTTTCTTGCCCTGTGTTAAAGCATTGGATGCAGACCTATCTTGTGGAATGGAATGCAGCATGTTCATTCGTAGCCATTCCCCAAAAACCAAAATACTCCTTTTCCCCATCATAGAAGAGTTGTATATTCCTACCTTACAGCAGTAAAGAGCCAAATTCTTCCTGATAAAGTACTTCATTCTGATTTCAGAGGCCTAAAAAACAGTTGTCACCATTTCAGTTCACTGTATGAACTCCCTGTGTGGTTGAAGGACAGAAACGGGGACTTCTAGAATGACTTTGATTTCATATTTGCATAAACAACTAAAATAAGTTTGGTGAATCATTCCTGACAAGAACCATTTTTTTTTTGCCATTGACTGTAAGTGCCATCTAAATTACAAGCTCAGATATAGATAGCTACACTGCAGTCTGTGAAAGACAGATGAAGCTAAAAGCAGTCATTACAATCATGATGCAAAAGATGTGTAGAACAGCAAAGAGGAAAAAAATAGAGGTAAGTATTGTTGAATATATTTTCAAACTCCAAAAAAAAAAAAAAAAAACTGTATTATTATTACCCTAATATTTGCGTCTTTGTTTTTTTTTTTTTCCTCTTGTATTATAGGTTTTTCTCTTTAAATTATTTCTTTTATTCCTAGAATACTGACTTATAAGGAAATCATGAAGTACTGACCTCAGATACAGTAGCAAATACTAGCTAGGAAGCCAGTCAGAAAACACTTAACTGTTTGGTCATCCATTTTAAATTTTCTACTCAAGTGTATAAGATGTTCAGTTTATTTTAGACAAATTTTTGAGGGAAAATTTATTTTATTTAATTAAAGTCTACTCTATACTCTTTGATCTCTATCCATCTGTGTGTATAACCAGATACTTTTAAAATAAATAAATAAAAAAGAGAAATAAATAAAATAATATTTTAAAATAAATATTCTTTTCAAATATAGATTGTCTAAATTTTTTATCTCACACATATGCAAAAATATGACTATATAAACACAAAATGAGCACATTTGTGAAATATATGCCAATTTTCAATTGTTTATTTCAATAGACAGCTACTTTCACATTCTTCTTTTTTTATTACTTGTTTCTCTTTTAGATTTTATTATGTTTAAAAAATGTAATTGTTTCTGGGCTTCTTCCCCAGCCTGTATTTAAATAATTCATCCTGAATCTTAGCAACTTCTGTGATGTCAGTGCTTTGGGCAACACAAATGAAATTTTAAATGGTATTGTCCTGTACTTCATTCTCAATAAATGATGAGCAATAATTCCACACAACAGTAGGTGATTCAGGCTGCTTAATTTAGTCCCTAAGAAAGTTAATACAGTTACCACTGGTAGGTGCCTGGTGGTCTCTGAATTGACACAGGATGCCCAAGCTTGCTGTACAGGCATATTTGACAAGCCTTTGGACATAGCAGAGATTCTTTCCTTTCTGTCTCCATACCTGGAGACCAGGAGGGACGCCTTAGAGACTTCCTGAATGCCTCTATTTTGGCAAGTGAAGCTAATACCATGTGAACACAGTCAATGGAGTCTAAAAGGCTTTTTATTGGACAAACTGGAGGCATCTAAGGGGAGCTCAAGGATTCCACAGATTTCATATAGTAAATGGACAGAACATATTTAATTCTTATTATATTTGTATATGTGCACCTTTAGATAACTAGGTATAGGCACCTACATGTTCAAAGTGAATCTCGCCCTTCAAGTTCTTTATAAAGCAGTATTATTAAGGAAAATTCTGACTATGTCCTCTAAAGGAGTAGCTCTGTGTTTTTGAAGTGCTACAGAGGAAACTACTTTCTGTTTACATTTGGGCATCACTGTGAGAATTTCTCTCTTTGTGTAAAATTCCAATAGATATGAATGAAAGGCTAACATTGAAGAGGAGCTCCAAGCTTCTAAAACAGCTTAAATGGACAATTTTTCTGCTCACTTGGAAAATCAATTCATGTGTATTCAGAAGTAAGTAGATAATGAATCACCTGACTGAGTTTTTCAAATGAATCCCTGAAAAGTGAAACCCGGTGAGAAATTTCTTTTATATATANAAAATTATCTCAAGTCTCACAGGATTATTAAGGAAGTCTGTGAGTACTTGTGTGATTACATTAAATTCAATATAGGAAATTTATCTGTTAGTGTAAATGTACACAAAATGAGATGTTCAGATAAAAATTCAAAAGGAGGGATCAAGGTGGATGAGGAGGGGGGAGTGAGTGTGTGAAAATGGAGAGAGGCTAAAAGGGGCTGTACATATGTAAATATGCTACTGATGAATATGCTTGTGTGGCCAAGCATTATTCCTGATCAATACAGTCTGTCATGTTTTATTATTAAGTTATACTCCTACTTAGGGTATGATATTGCTCTCCATTCTGTGTGTTTGATTTGCTAGTTATCCTCAACCTACACTAGCTGGTAAAGTAGGATGAAGATATAGTTTGGAAAGATTTAGGGTTGAATTTGGAGCCTGCATAAACCATCTAGGATTGGATTACTATGGTCTGGTACAAGATTTTAAGTGTTCCAAAAATTGGAAAGGACTGCAAATCAAAGTAGAATATGTTTAAGTCCACTTGCGAGCTAGCATCCTGCTCAGCTGGAAGGCAGGGATTGGAGGTACTGCAAACACATAATCTATACAGGTGTTGTGTGTATATCGTGAATGTCCATAACTAGATCTCTGAGGTGATAAGTAGATGTCAATGTTCCACCTTGCTACTGGATGGACCTGCAAACAGGAACAATAGCAAGGAAGTGGAAGAGAAGAAATCCCTTGAGCATTAAGTTTACAGAAGTCAGCTTCCCTTAACAGTGACCACTGTTATGACTGTTCGATTTTTTTTTAATATTGAGGGTACAGCCAGCCTCTGCACTCAGGTACATTTTAAGTTGATATATTAATATGGCTTCATCTCCCTGTCATTATTCTGCCAATATTACATGAACCTTTCTATGAGCGCTAGAGTAAGAATTACAGTTTCTTGACATAGTTTCCTTTATATACTGACATTTTAAATAGATGTTGACCCAGGAAAGGATATAACATTTCATCATTAAGGATACCAGGGACTTTTTCTAAAATAAGCATTGGATCAAGAAAATAGAGAAAACAGTTTTGTAAGAAGATGAGTTTAGTTAATTAAAATGACTATGGTGACTAAGAACTTGGAATTCTGTGCATTTTTTTTCTTACATCAAGAACACCTATAGAATTCTTCATAATAAATTATTTAATTTACTTCAATTTACTATTTCACACTAGAACATTTTATTTCAGAATTAAGTATCTCACTGAAATATCACACATTGTAGATGACAGAGAGAAAATCTAATAAAAGCAGGATCCATTAGAGTTTGGAAATTTTTCATGCTATTATTATTATGATGATGCAAAACATACAGCAGTATTTGATGTGTAAGCATGCTGTATGCATGCTGTAAAAGAGACATTATAGGAAACAGACTATAAAAAGCAGCTGTGTGTCAGCTGTAACTGATTTTATGAGTACTGATAATGTGCTTCCGTGCAATGTTAGGTGAATTGGAACCTTCACTGGTGTTGCTTAAAGTAACCTTACCTGACTGTTATGAATCAGACTAAGCAGGTTTAATTTTCTGTCTCTTCACTGACATCTGACACCTGCTTAAATGATATAGCTGTAACAGAGCTCTGGGAAAGGTAAAGCATATTAATTTAAATCACTTTTGCTAGTAATGCCAGCATTCATTATTTTTACTAGTGAGATCTACCCTGTTTTCCCATGATTTAATAGTTGAGCACTGGTTCAAACACCTAAATCCTTTAAAGAATTTTCTAACTCAAGTTCTGGTTTATTCTTTCCACTTCAGTTTAGAGGTGAATGCAAGGCCTTTTTAAGGATATGGGAAGAGTTCAAAATTGTTCCTGGTTTTACAAACATTATGTGGATTGTCTTCACAATACTGTTCCTAAAATAAAATGTTTGGCTCTAACCTCATCTTATTCATATAGTCCAAATTTTCATACTCCAAAATAATTGCTGAAAAATTATTTTTGAATATGTCATATTTCATGTTAGAGGCTCTTTCAGTTCTTGAAATCATAGTCTTACTTTATTGAGATGCAAACAGCTTTAATGTTTACAGATGCTAATAAGCTGTAATATGACTTTTACTATTGATATATCACTTTTAATTTTCAGATAATGATTGGTAAATAGTTAAACAAATCTATTATTTGTGTTAGCATATTATTGATATTTTGTCTGCGTAGAAGTAACAATCAGATACATGCAAAACTATCATTTACTAGAGAGGAAAAAGCATGTAAAAATGCTGCTCCAGAGATTTTTGTAACATTCTTTTCAAACATGAAGCTCACTTCATATGGCTAAAGTCAGTG
Organism: Bombycilla garrulus; assembly: GCA_013400315.1. Classification (NCBI taxonomy): domain Eukaryota; kingdom Metazoa; phylum Chordata; class Aves; order Passeriformes; family Bombycillidae; genus Bombycilla; species Bombycilla garrulus. The sequence continues at coordinate 196,107 of VXBU01016335.1, forward strand.
AGCCTGTGTTGTCACGGTTTTCATAGACCATAATATTTTTACAGGATATTTCAAACAACTTTATAGTGGATCTAGGTTTCACCAGTGGATTACTGGTGTTAATTTACACTTTTGGTAATTCTCAGAAGACAGAACAGGGCTTAAATACTCAGGGAACATGAGCAACCTGATTTTACTTGAAGTCAGTGTTGTATCATATAAGCAGCGCACAGGCTTTATGCCACAACCTTGAATCCTACTAGACCTTTCTAACCTGAGGAAGAATTTGACCTCAGCATCTAAAGTGTACAGTTCCTCACCTTAAACAAGTAAAAATCTATATATTTTTTGGAGCCAAAAAACTAATCTGCTGAAGTAACATTGTTGGTATTTATGATAAAATAATGAATTGAAGGACAATTTATTTGCACTGATTTCCATATAAATAACTCTGAAAATAAATATGATGCAGACAGTGTCCTGAGAACCAGACAACCTATGATAATGCAAACACATTGGAAGAAAGAACAAATATTGGTAAGAGGACAAATATTGAGGCAGAAGGAATTAGCACCTGACAACCAGATGCAGTTCATACTGGATGTAGAGAGTTCACTTATGTAGCTATTATGTCTCACTGTTTTGACTTTTTTAAACTGAGATAATTTCTTTGATACCTCATCTCTAGACAATGTAATATCTTGAATAAAGACNAAGACTTTCTTCTTTGACTGTTATAGAGTTTTATGGCAGAAAGAGTAGAGAGAAGTCAGTCAATATTTAAAAAAGTAATTGGTTAAAAAGTTTGGATGGAGAAACAGAAGCATATCCAAGAGTGAAGAAGTTGTGTTTTATTTTATACTTAATGTTTCAAATTTAATTAAGTATTTTAAAACAATTGTGCATCTTGGCTTAGATAAAACTTATAAAATTGTTTTGTGTAGCAGAATATCAATGTCCTAGAACTCTTTTAATAATCCGTTTCCATATAATGTAGTGCTGCTACTTCTTGTCACAACTTTGAAGTATGAAGGTAGACTGTCAAGAAAACCAGTTATCACTTGCTTTATTTGAATTACCAGTATGTCTTTCACAAAGTTCTTGGATTTTTTGTAAGACTGCTCAGATTTTATGCCATGAAATTAAGAAATGATTGAGAAGTCTCCCAAGAAGATTTTCAGTTTCTTTTTATATTTTTCATTTTCCTCAAGCAATATTTTATTACTGTTATAGTTTTTTTGCCTTCCAGTGAAAATATTTAATCTTTAGAGAGGTAAGTCTTATTTCCTACCTCTGCAAAAATATTAGTAATTACAGAACTCAAAGTAATATTACTATATTGCTGCCAAGTCCAGATGATATCTGAGAGACTGGAAAATTTATTTATTTTGTTGGTCAGGTCATTCCCTCATGACATGAATTAATTTCAAAACAAAACAAACAAACAAACAAACAAACAAACAAACAAACAAAAAAAGACAAAATGCAAAACCCCCACAATCCCACAGTTACAGCTGGCATCAATGTGAAATCCAAATTCATCCATAAATTATATTGCCAGAGATAGTATCACCTATTAAGATATTGGCTCCCATGTATTTATTTGTTAAGACCTTGCCTTTTGGGATACCAGGTTTTTACTGATTTTGCAATTCTTATAATAAGTAATTTATGCATTTCACTAGGCAAGGTTTTTATTCCTGGTCTATATGAAAAAAAAGAGGGAGGTATAACACAGAATTTTTCAGAATCTATCAGATTCTGACATACGGAGCTATGTGACTGAAAACTCTTAAGTGTATAAACATGCGATGCAAATCCTTTTAGCTACCCTTTATCCCCAAGTGTGCAGTCAGATTTATAGTTTTATGTGGCACTTTCCTGATTGTTCTCTGAACAACCGGGAAGCAGTGTATTTTAGGTATATCTCATAGGCCTCAAAACTGATTCTCTTCTCATCTATAAGAGGATTTGACATGAATGAAGCAATTTCAATCTTTGATTTCTTCAACTTCCTCCAGAACTGCACCAATTTCTGAACATTTTACAAGGTGTCATTCATTAGCTGCACATTTCTTTAGAGATTAAAATACCTTTCTGTCAGTTATCCTCCAGTTTATATAGACTTTATTGGTCACCTACATGCTTTTTCCTTCCATACGTGCTTATTTGCTTTTCCAGGTCAGTATACTCTAGAAAATAACATATGTTAGTAAGTGAATCATTTTATACATAACTGAGCACACAAAAAGATTTCCATGTACTTCACTCCAGAATCTTCTTCAATAACTCCAGAATGTTTGAAGAATTCTAGTTATGGAATATTTTGTCTTTTTTTGCTTCCTGGTTGGACAGTCTATAACAGATTCCTTCATTATATCTGTGGAGATTAGATGTGGAAATTAGTTTGAGTAAACTGAAGTGGAATGAATAAAGCACTAATCTCAATGCTACAGGCTACAGAAATATATCCTGAAAGACACCTTTACACTTCAGACCTTTGGGTGGGATTCATCTGCTGATGCAGATTCCTCCATATGGGTGAATAGGAGCATGTAAATCCTTTATACAGTGAAGAATACTAATAGTCTAAGAAAATATAATCAATCTATTCAATGGAGTCTAGAGAATTTTTCATGTTTCCTTAATTTGAACAAGTCACGTCTGCCAGCTAAAGAGGTCTCTAGATTCTTTTGACTGGCTGATTCTCCCAGGAATCTGGTTTCAATTTAATTGCTAAGCATTACACAGAGTCAGTAGTAATTCATGTACTGGAAATTGCATCATCTTGAATAAAACTATGATATAAATAAATTCCAGTTATGCTCTTTCTCTGTCCCTAAAGACAGGAAGTAGGCTGTGGTCAACAGCTTTGTGATTTAACTTATTCCCTCAAGAGCAGGAAGGCCCTATTAATGCTTTCTATTTGATAGAGTGAGTGTTGGTGCTACCTCTTTAACTGCTCCCAAGCTCTTTCTAGAAAGGACTAGCTAGAGCCAAACACTATGGAAAAGTATCTGCCTGTGCCTGAATAGAGTCCTTGGTCAGTTTGCTAGTGTGGAGCCTTTTAGATTAGCATACTAAGAGTGACTTTGAGTTATTTGATGTAAATTATCTGACCAGAGAAATTTTTTCTGCTGAGGTTTTGGATGAAACACTTCACATACCAGCATTTAATTCTTCAGACCATCAACAGAAGAAAAGCAACAACATGTTTCTGAAGGTTCTGACTCCATTCTATTGTACAGACATTAACTACCTATGTCACATTGAATACAAAGTCAATAAAATTAAATTTTGCTATAAATATTTAGAATTAATGACCTTAATTAAAGTAATAAATATTAAACAAAAATAAGTTGATTAAAAGAGAAACTGATCTTTCTCACAAAGCTCTGGTAAGATGACAAAAGAATTATTTTATTTTCAAATGCAAAAAAATGTACATAGCCAGAGGGGATATTAAATTTTTACTGTGGTATTAATTTTTTATTGTGGTAACAATAAAATGATTCTTGAATAAAATCCCTTAAGACCTCCATGATTCAGTAGTAGCATATAACATTTCTCTTGAACATTGAAGGAATATATTTGGAATTCACTTACAATTGTTTCCCATTTGAAACACAGATTAAAGAATATAGCACTACAAAAGGCTTCTTTATGAGATTAATGTATTTAATTTTGTTAATTAAATTCAAATTTTCCTTGAAAGCATGCTCCTCCATATCCATTTCGCACTATACAAAAGAGAAATATGTAAGGGTGACTGACCTTGGCTCACTGTCAGGTGTACAGCAAGCTGCTCTCTCACTCCCTTCCTTAACTAGACAGGGAAGAAAAATTACCGTGAAAAGTTCATTAATTGGGATAAGGAAAGGGAGATCACTCACCAACTGCCGTCACAGACAAAACCAAACTCATTTTGGGGAACTAAATTTAGTTTATTGCCAACCACACCAGAATAGAATAATGAGAAATAAGAACGAATCTTAAAACACCTTCCCCTGACTCCTTCCTTCCTCATGGGCTCAACCTCACTACCAGTTTCTCAAATTGTGCAGGGAACAACCTGCATGCTGCTGGGGAATCTGCTCTGGCATCTGGACCACCTTCTCCCCTTCCTTCTTCAATGACCCTGGTATCTACGGGGTTATTTGTCCCAAATTTTCTCATTCCTCTCTCCCATCTGCTGTTTTAGGGCAGTTTTTACCCTTATCACAGAAGTGTCACCATAATAGCTGATTGTTTCATTTTTCTGGGGTCTTTCTTGGAGCTGGCTGGAACTGGCTCTTTTGGACCTGAGAACAGCTTCTCACTTGCAGGTGCCAAGTTAAGAGGTTTAGACTGATTTTTTTTTTCTTTTTTTTAAATGAAAAATATTAAATAGTCAAATATAATAAAATATAATGCATTCTCAATTTACTCAAGCCACTTAATGGCATTGCAGTTTTGAGAAGCAAGTTGGAGAAGACAAGTGCAATAAGATGGATTCCAGCCCTCCAGTTAGCAATTTATACATTTTTTATGTTATTTATCTGATAATTTGTCTAGTCAGCAGATTTTAAAAAATGTTTACTGTCCTAGGTTACAATATAAAATGTGCCAGAGAGTCTGTATTCTATCTCCATCTTCATTAACTGTTGAAACAAAGGAGGGGCAATGTTTTTCTTTGCCTCCTCCCCTGGACTATCTCCTGTTAATGGGCCATTAACACCTTGCNAGGTTAAGTTAATTTTTAAAGATGTTGATCTTTATTTTATGCTTGGACATTTCAATTCTAATTACTTTTCATAAAGAAAGGAAATAGGAAAGTACAAGCTACTGTATACATTGCTTGTTAACTGTCATGGGAGTACATAAACTACACACACATATATATATATGTGTATATATATATATGAGAGAGAGATTATATATATTATATATATATGTGCTTTTTATACTAAACTGTATCTATGTTACCATGTAGAATATATGTATGGAAATAAGTTATGGAACACATAAGATCCAAATAACTTGTTTCTTTGTCAATAAAATGGCCATGATGTAGCAATATATAAAGTGCACATCTACCATAAAATACATGAGGAGCCTTACATAACCTTAAATATATTCGATGTGTATAGATGGGTTGTATATATTGCATAAAACTGGTGATATCTAGGTGATGGGAAGTTTATTGACTGACTGTTGTTCTGTTAGAGAAAATAGGAACCTGTAGAATTTATAAAAAAAAGTTGTGATGGGTAGCGACTGCTCCAGAAACAACTAAATCAGCAGAGAAATGAAGTATGAATCTGCTATTGTCCACGTATTTTGGATATCACATAATCACAGACTTCTCAGAATAATATTACCACTGAATAATATTACCACTGTCATACAACAAAACACAGTCATAAAATAAAAATCTGAAGAAAAATCCTTAATACTGAAGTATTTGCTTTCTCACAGTATATTCATAAATATTAATGTCTTTATTGCTGATATTGAAAGACTTAGAAGTCAGAAAAATTATGTTAACTCGATCACACTTTTATTCTGCTATGCAGTGATGTCTGAAAAAATCATGTTCATCTTTATCCTTATAAAAGTTATTAAATTCTATCCAAGATCACTCCAGATAAGACTACAGTCCCCTTTTTCTCAAAGATGACTGGTTTTCTTTGCTTCCAGCATGGGAACTATTGTCAGCAACGTCTGATTAATTGATAAAATCATCCCATTAAATTTGCTTACCTTCGTCAAGTTTTTTCTCTCTACAAATACTATGCCATTTCAAACTTTCTTAACAGTAATTCAGTGTGGTTTTTTTGTTTTCTTATTTTTCAGTAGTGTAGTACATGTATTATTCATATGTACACTTGTACAATTTTTTTTTATTTTAAGCACAGCTAAGAACATGGTGTTTGATATGGACACTTCTACAGTATGGACCCCAAGAAACGTATGAAAAAGCATTCTTTATTTATTTGTTTGGTGTATTTGGGGGGTTTTGGTTGATACGGAATGGTAGTAGTTCTCTGTTAAAGTATACTCCGTAATGTAAGCAAATGAAAGAAACATTTAATTAACAAAAGACAGTATTATATTAATCACAGAAAACACTTAAAGTTACTATCATACTATAGAGGTAAAAGCAATACGTTTATGGATTTGCAATCTTCACTCAAGTTTAACTCTCAAATGCAGACATTTTTAGCTTAAATTAAAATATTCTGACTTATAATTCAATCTATTGAGCTGTTTTTGTACTAGATCTCTGTTACTCACTACATTGATATTCATCTGCAACCTGATCTGCAAAACCAGAGGCTGTATATTACAGTTTCAGACAAATATAAAATGAAAAGAGTTGTATGTTGTTTAATATTCCTAGCTTTGTGCCCTTTGTATCTTGCACTTCCTTCTTCATTTTTCTCCCATTACAGCAAAACAATATTGAATTAAAAAAAATCCTCCAAGGCCATTTTGACGCCATAAATTAATCTTCTCTGCCATGGATAAACAGAATGAAACCGTCATGACTGAACAGATACCTTCAAATAAATTGCTGAAGTTTCAGTCACTGTAATCAATTTCAAGCCATAGAGAAAGGGACATTCATAATCTGGATGTTATTACACAGGCATGGTGTCTACCAGAAAAAAAAGCTTAGAATACAAGCTTGAAAATTTTATCCAAATTGTTTGACAGCCAGGTCCTGCATTCTTTGAGAGGGAAAAACAAACGAGTAACAGCCTGTGGAACCGTTGAGTAGAAATGTATAAAATTTTTCAGTTATAATTCTTTTTATTTCAGTAGTAATAACAATAACAATAACAATAACAATAATAATAACAATAACAATAACAATNTGTGGATGTGGATTTATGGTTGGTACTTGTTTCTCTATCAGTATATCTAACACATCCTTTTTAGGGCACTCTCTAGTACTGGCCTTCTAAAAGGATGTAAAAGCAACTGTGCAAATTACTAATTAATCAAAATTGTATTCTAAGCTGCACCAATTTTATCTCTGCTAGCAGGATATACCCAAAAAATAAAATGTTTGTTTTAATAGTAGGAATCTTTAATGAGATAAGAACTGACACTCTTTTGTTATGACTGAGCCTAATCTTGAATGTGTATGACTACTCAGCATACTTATATTTCAAGCTGTGGGAGTCTTCCCCGTCCCGGGCGACCCCCACAGTGTGTAAAAAGTCCTTTTCTCCCAGCCGCCTTGTTGAAGAAGCACTCTGGAATATTTGGTTCTTGGTCTCAAGGTTTCCTTTATTTATCTTATATAGTACAGTTTCTTTCTGCCCTGCAAGGAAATCGAGGCACACACTGCCCAGCAAAGGAGTTCGAGGCACACTGCCCACCCCCAAGCCTGGGCTGTCTTTTTATACTATCAACTACGTATTTAATGTTTACTGTTAATTTCTACTCTGTGGCCCTTACATTACATTGTCCAGTTCTCTGACAATCCAATCCAGAAATGCCACTCTGGCTTAAAGATGGATGGTAAGAAGAAGAGATAACATGCCACGTGTAAAAATTCTACATCTTGACTCCCCGACCCCTCTGTCCAGAATCTCAAACCCCCCTGGCCATGGCTCCAAACCTTTTCCTTTTCATCTATAATTATTACTGTTTTATTATTTAAACTCTGGTGACTTGCAGTACTTCTTATAAATTGGTAATTTGTCCCATGGATTAAAATCAAAGCCACAGGCACTCCTGGTGGCAAACAAAGGTCTCTGACCCTCCTGCCAGGGCTAAAAGCCTCCTGGCCAGGGCCCAGGTCATTCAGAGATGCCACAGGAACACCCTGGATTCCAACACAAGCTTTTAAATGCTTTGATTTTTATTTTAATCATCAAGACATTTCCCATTTAATATTTATTTCTACATCTGGAGGAGCAAATATTTTCTGTGAACATATTCAGTGGAGGTGATATAGAAGACACACACTGACGGTGAGAAAAATGCTGTCACTCTTTCAAACTACAACAGCTTCTGCACTTTCTCCTTATCTTTAGAAGTTCACCTTCTGCTACAGTGAGGCAGAAGCATAATTCATTATGTTTCTCCTCAGCTGTCCATCTTGTCTCTAAATTTGATAAAGGTTTCTTGGTTCTCAAAAGAACTAGTGTTAAATTTAAGTAGGCTGATACTGTGATTCAGGCTTTACTGAAAGCTATGATTTATTCATTAAAATTGAAACTTCTGTTGTAGGTATTTGGAATGGGAGGCAGAAATGAAGGGTGGGAAGGGAAGAGTTTGCTAAATGGTTGTTTTTCAGTGTATAGAATAACTGAATAGGCTAATTTTAAGCCTTTTTATTTCTCTGAGCTTCAAGAACTCTTTTTCTGAATAAGAACATCTGTTCCAGCACTAATTTTTCTAGCTCAAATAATTCCGTTCCTTTGGCTAATAGAAGAAGTATTTGCCTCCACTGCTACTAATCACACTTTGTTTAAATAACATTTGTATATTGATTTTTCCACCCCAAAACAAGATCTAATTTTGTGTGAAGCTAAGTCATAGTAACAAATATACAACCCTCCCTCAAGCAGCTAAAGTGTGTGTGTGTGTCAATATTCAGTTTATTAGAATATTTTATTTAATTATACTTATCACTAATTGATGAAATCCAAAGTAGGCTTCTGCTAGCCATTCAGGATGCCAGATCCATTACTTAACTACCTTAAGCTTAACTAGCTTAACTAGCTTAACTGGCTAAAGAAGTGTCCAAAGGTATGCTTGTGCTTAAGACTGTCTTTTTTTTTTTACCAAAGGCTTATCTTTACGTCATAAAAGTCATAAAAGTATATCATAGACTGGTTACAAGACACTATTATTTGAGAATATTTTCCTCTCATAAAATTAAACCACTACAAGCCTTATATATTATGTTTATTCAAAAAAAGCATTTCAACAAATGTTGATTACAACCATGTTAAAGACAGTGGATTTTGTGTATTTAACTGTGCTCCCAAGGAAAACAAATTTTAATTATTAGTTCAATAATTATTTTGTCTATATTTTTTCCTTCACCAGTAAACTCTTTGTCATTGGAGGCAGAACAAACAGTGAGCCAGGACTTGCTGAGAGGAATAGCTATTCAGGCAGTTTCGGTCAGTAGTTCTTGGAGAAGGTACAAACTACTGTGCATAAATAAAATTGTTGAATGTTTTTTTATTCTGAAATCCAATTACTCCTGCATGAACACCACAGTGTATCTGAATCTTTATTAAAGAAAAGATCAGTATATGTAAGTATTAATATAGTTATAAGAGAAAGAAAAAGATAAAGAAAACAAAAAAAACCCAAAAAAACCCAAAACAAAACAAAACAAAAAAAAAAACACAACAACAATGGCTTGGGTTAGAAGGGACTTTAAAAATCATCTAGTTCCAACCACTCTTCCACAGCCAGGATCACTTTCACCTAGAGCATGTTGCTCAGAGTCCCATCCAACCCAGCCATGAACACTTCCAATGCTAGGGAATCCACAACTTCTTTGAGAAACCTGTTCCAGTGCCTCATCACCCTCTCTGTAAAGAGTCTTTTTCTAACATCTAATTTAAGTCTATACTCTTGCAGTTAAAAACCATTCCCCTTGTCCAGTCCCTGCATGCACTCTCTATCTTTCCTCATAGTTTTGGCATATATATTTTGATACAAATCTGCAGAAATGTTTCAAGGAATATTCTCAAAGTTTTTATATTTTTCATGGCATTGATACTATTCCTTATGTTGTTTACAGAAAAATATTAGCTAATAGGTTTGTTTGGAAATGAAGCCACATGTTCATGAAATCATATATAGACTCCTAAATTTACAGTCATAAAAATAAATAATTGGCATAGAGAAATTTTTCTCCACTCATGGAACACATAGAATTTTCTTTCAAGATTAAGGCTTGTGAATTTGGTCTTTTTAGTACTTGTTGTGATAGACATTCCCTAATTGCTGTTGTGTTCCTGTAAGACTACACTACTTACACTGTAAGACAAGTGTAATAATATAATTTCATAAATTTTCATGGAAGTTTGGTATTTTTATGAAGTAAATTTCATATATTTTTGATGTGAACAGCCACAGTGGCAATGAAAATTGGGAAGGAAAAGAAACTGTCTGCAGAAAAATAGTGACAGAGAAATTGCTATAGCAGCCTTGTAATTTTGAGCTTGGGAATTAGACCTTGGATCTAAAAGCATCCTTGAGAAGTGCAGCTGGCATCTTTGAGCTACAGCCTGGGTATCTAGAAACCAGTGACATAGAATCATAGAATTATATGGACTGGAAGGGGCCATCTAGTTCTAGCCCTCTTGCCATAGAGAGTGATACTTTCCACTACTAGTACCAAGTTGCCCAGAGCTCCTTCCAACACGGCCTTAAACACTTCTAAGATGGGGCATCCAATTTAATGCTATGACCTGCTCCTGAGATGTGGTAACTGAGGTTCTTTTTAACATAATAAAATAATATACTAGAGTAAAATGTTGCAGAATGACCAGTGTATTTTATATATATATATATATATATATATTTCAGGACAATTTAGTTGCAATGGAAAGGAAGTCTGTACCATTCTGGCTATTAGCTATGGTAATGACAGTATCAAAGTATGAAAATATCACTTAAGGAAAGAAAGGAAGAAAGGAAGAAAGAAAGGAAGAAAGAAAGGAAGAAAGAAAGAAAGGAAGAAAGAAAGGAAGAAAGAAAGAAAGAAAAGACAGGAGTACATTGCAGAGAGGAAAGATATCACCACCTGTGGATCCAGTGACAAGACTCGATTGTTGAAATTCAGATATCCATTGATCAAAATAATGGTCGCCAGAATTTCCCATGCAGCACACAGTTTTCTTTTCCTATACAGGCTGAATTCTCCACACAAACTATGCACAGATGTTGGACTTTCCTCGGGGACACTTGACTGACTCCAGTCTCTGACAGATCATCTTTGAAGTGAGATGTCTGTGATCTTAGTGCTCTTACTTTTTTTTTTGGTTGTTTGTTTGTTTGTTTGTTTTGGTGGGTTTTGGGTCCCTTTCTTGGATTGGTTTGTCCTCCCCTTTAAGATGATTTGGCTGCTTCTGAAATCTTTCTAATTTATTTAATACTGACATTATAAGGAAGAAGATGGACATTCCATTCAAACTTCAGAAAAGAAATTAAATGCTGTTCATAAATACTGTAGTAATCAACATTAAAGTCCTTAGTGAAGTCACATATTCATCTTTACAGAATATGTCAGATTTAAAGGACCCCAAAAAGCCCAAAAAAGCCCCATACATAAACAAATAAAGCCCCCATTTGTCTTCTTTATTTTTTTCAAGTTGGAATTAAGCTCTAAATGTACTATATATTAAAAATAAAATACATTTCATAACAACACAGGTAACAGCACTGGTAGGCCTAATTCCTAACAAGCTATATTCCTAAGAATTTTGTTGTGAGTGTATCTCATTATCTCAAATGAAGATTGAAATGAAATTATATAGAGAGGTAAACAGCTAGAGAATTGCTATGATTTGTTGTGTCTGGGTATAGATATATAATGTATCCCTGATTCTGTGATATGTGTCTTTTGACATAAACAAAATATGAATAAATTTTCAGAGAAACAGGAGTACTGTGCCCTTCTTGGCTACATGACCTTATAGAAAAATTTTAAATCAATATTTTAAGTTATAAATATTTACAATAATTAGTAATAAAAAATGCTGTATTTTTCTTCACTGAAATGACTGTAGAGTGTCACTGGCTGCCATGAAAAAGTTGCTGCACTTTCAGTATTGCCTCTTTCCAATTAAAAAAAAATCTTTTTTTTATTTAATCAAATGTGTGTGGAATTTTTATTAATGGCTAAAGAATATATATATATCACTTAAATATCTATTTGAATTCACTTCTCAAGAAACAGTCTCACAAATATGCATGTCCTATTCAGCATTATGGAATACAGCTGCATGGAACGCTACTGCATTGTTGGCTCAGGGCTTCGTTAAAAACGTTGTGAGTTTTTCTATTTCATATTCTTAAACACAGAGTGAGGACACATGTTCACCCCTGGCTAATGCTTATCAATACACAGGTGACAAGTTTAACTGGAAATAGTGGTGCACCCTTTCCATGATTCCATGAGCATTCTCCCACTTCTCCACACAACTCTCTCACTCTTATCCCTACATAAAAATATTCCCCACTTACTGGAATACTGGGTGCTTTGGCTGACATGCTAACACGTCTCAGCTCACTTTTATGTTTACAGGTGTGGTGCCTATTCTGAGAGTGGTTATTTGATGGTCTCAAATAATTTCCCTCTATTTACTCAGATATTCAAATCATCTAATGAAATGTGGTCAACTGCACTTGGGTAGTCAACATTAGTGAAATAAGGGCTACCAAGCAACAGTTTTCTTGCTCTAAGTTAGACATCACTAATCATCAGGTGAACCATACTCTGAATATCTTTCTATTTTACAGCAAAGGGCTCAGAGAGGAGCCCAAAAATTAATGGGTTGGATTGATTGAGGCCAAGCTCTCTGATACTGTGTAATGTGAAGATACATTGTGGGGACTTAGGCTGCTGAGTGAGTAGAGAGAAAGTCTTCTTCAAGACAGGAGAGTCACAGGTACAGGTGGTGGTCGACCGGTGGGAGGGATCATTACTACCTCCAGGACTCATCAAAGAAAATACCAGAAGACAAGTTCTTAAACCCTAAAACAAGAAAGACAGGGTGGCCAGGAAGGTGGCTTGGTCTTGTCCAGAACTGATTGGAGATTGCTGGTGTCAGGTCAGGCCTGGACATCAGCACGCAGAACAGTGCTGGAGCACACAAATAGGCTTTTCAAAGTACACTTTTGTTTTTACTGGAGGTAAATTACTGAGAGCAAGAATTAACTAAGAAGATTAATAAAGCACTAAAAGTTAACCTTTAAAAGATTATTGAGAGTGTTTTCTTTAGAGCAGCTACTATATTAAGTAATTTTGTAGTCTCACTGTTAGAAAACTCTGCATCAGTATGTCAGACTGGTTCTGCTAGTTTTGCCTAAAAGAGATTTTATTTAAATTAAATATATTTTCTTCCTTTGGCTGTCTTCAACAATTCTACTTTATCTATAGAAATGCCTTAAAAAGCACAGTATATGTACTAAATTTTATATTATTTTTAGTAAATCTAAATTTTATTAATTTCTAAATCTGGTATTATTTTAGAGATTTTTTCTTTGAAAATTTATTTTTCCTGTGGTAATGGCATAAATCACACTGGAAAACATTCAAATTTTTCCAAATATCCATTGGTATAGTCAGTCATATTGCTTTAAAAGGACATTTGTTAAAAATTATACTAGAGTATTTCTGAATAAACAGCTATGTTTCGTTTTTTAAAAAGTGAATTATATTAGGTTTTCATCTTTTCAGGGAGAATTGTTTAAAGTATGAAGACATACAAAGTTGACCCCACAACAATGATATTGAACTTCATCCAGTTACTAATGCATAATAATAACTGCTTTCTCAGACATGTTTTCTTAAATGAATCTTTAGCTTTATTCTACATATCATACATGAGATTGGAAAAGCTACATAAAACTATTTTGTGATTGATACTACCCATAAGTGGGTTTACCATTTTTTTCCATTTATCACCTCATTTTTCAGAATATTGATTATCCTTTCTACTGCAGGAATATGTTATCTTTTTCATACTCTTTTCTCTGTTGTGACCTCTACTAGGCAAAAGGTACTGATTTATACAATTGCTGTATTCATCTTCTGCTCGAGCACTTTCACTCTAGTTCCACACAACAGTGCCTTGGGGTTAGAATGAATAATGTATGTCTTTAGACGGCTTTTTTTCTTCAAATGATAACTTCCTTTAAATTCAAATTTTAGAACCTTAATGCATACTAGATGGTGACTGAGAATGTTATTTTATTTATTTAACCAGCTGCTCCTCTTGGTGGTGAGGGTTCTCCAAGAATGCTTTGAATTCAATTGATTAATACACTTTCAGGCCAGGTGGGAATGCCCAAGTACCCCCCTTGGCAGTGGGGTGGGGGCAGTTTGACTCAGTCTCTTGCAGCAGCCTCTGGATCAGTTGCATCACGTGCAGTCCTGTGGTACAAGGCCTCAGGAATAAGTCTGGGGAAGAACTTTGGTGGTCATTGATAGATTATGACACCCACTCATATTCCACTCCTGGGAACGTCCCATGGATGTGGCCTTCCCGGGGTTGGGGGTTCCATAGCTGGACTGGGTTGTGTAAGGTAGGATGGGTGTTCAGAGACAACTCTGACCAGAGGTTACGCCACACATCCAAAACCTCCTCATCTCCCTTGGGTTGAAGGGGAGTCCGTAAATGTGCCCTCAGCAAGTGAGTCTGTGTGCTATGGCCTCCCCAACCCCAAACTCAGCCAGAGACGATTCTCAGCACAGCTCTGTGTTTGACTTTCTTGTTGATCATTCTTCTCCCTCATCCTTATTTGTTTCTTCCTGGACCCAAGATGATTGAACAATAGTATCTTGAATTCCCTTAGATGACTTAACTCACAGTCCAAAGTTCCCCTTAGGAGGCATCTTGAGGGAAGGAAGGGCTTCAGCTGTAGCTTCTTTATACAATTTTGCCATAATCTCCAAAACCCCTTCATAAAAATGTTTAAGCTACAAGCCATAACATTTTAGTGTCTGACAGATATTCAGCATGAACAGACAATGGACTTATTGGCAATGTAACCCCAAGCCAATGTCTCTTACTTTCCTGATATCTAAAGCCAATTAGTAGTAAACTTTATCATCACCATTTTACTTTCTTGGCCTTGGTGTATTAGAATGGAATACATTTAGAGCTTCTCTTTCATTTTTTTTTCTTACCCAGACATACCTAAATAATTAGGGTTCAGTAGATGACATCTAGAACCTTTAAACAGTATTGAAGTGGGAATGTCACATAATTTAGCTACTTTGTATTCCACCCTTAAACATGTGAAACAAATGTAGTTCATATACATATTTTTTTAATGTTCTCTGGCATACACTTCTATGCCTATCCATTTACTGATATTTCTACAAGGCAGTGTGTGCTCTAGCACAAATAATAAGGACATACCATGTTGTGTAGTGGTAGCTTTATTGGTTTTGGCTTGTGCTTCCAAGTCAGAAAATAGTTGTTGAGATATACAGTCATGTTTTCTATTGTTCTGAAGAGCATAGCTGTATTATGATTTAGGTTATTCATCACATCTATCATTTCAGTTATTTTTGGCCTTTGAATTCAGGACATTTTTATCATCTCTTTGCAACATGGCATTCAACTCTTGAAGGCAGGGAAGCATCTTGAGTCCATTTTTAGTCTAAAATTCTAAAAGAGAACTAAATCTGTCTCCAGACCACTGACGATGCTGATCAGAGCACCATTGATTCTGAAAGGGAACTTCAGTCCCTTGTTCATATCGGAACTCTAGAAAAGTGACATTTGAATGTAGAGATCTGAAGCTGTATAAGTTTCTTCCTTGTTGCAGCCTTAGAAAGCAGAATATTTTTTTATGACATGATTATAATACCATTTTCTGGTGCTCTAATACCATGAAGGAATAAGATAATAGGTTAGCACAGTAGCATTTCTATCTCCTACATAATTAAATGAACCATAACAGTCTAGTGATGTTCTAATTTTCTTTGGCTTTGAAATCCACAATACAGAATAGATTCTCCTGTTCAATACTTTACATGTGTGAGCAATTTCTAGAAGTACTTTTCATATCTTTCTTTCTTACATTTCCTCATCTCAGAAATATGTTTAAACTTTCTAGGTAATAAAAATATTGTTTACATAAACTTTGTAGAATGCCCAGATGTTTTGAAGGTCCCATATGTTTTCTTGTGTATGACAAAGAAATAAAAATTCTTAAAAGGTCTTGTACTTAGATGGACCTTCACATGTTACAAATATGTAGATTTTTATATATATCATTTTTTCCCTCCTGATTTGAGAGCAAAAACATTATTATAGAAACTCAAACCAACCAAACCCAAACCTCTTTTTTTTTTTTTTTCATTCAGGTTAGAAATTACTTCTAAGTAATTTTGAATTACACAAAAATTGCAAATTTGCAAAAGTGAAAAGAAAAATCATTGAGTTAGAGGTTTCAACAAGAAAAATGTAGAACTTAATGTAATAAACCATTTCACACAGAGAAATCAATTAAAGCAAATTAAAAAGGTCTTAGACTTGCTAGCAACCAAAAGCTTAGTTTAAGTAAGTGCTGTTCAGCTATAATAGTTCCAAACTGGCCTGAAAACAGGAAAAATCAGAACACGCTTTATTTTTGAAGATTTAGCAAATTAATAAATCTAGAACAAAAACACTCTCCAGACAATAATATAAATTGTAAAATAGAAAAAAGTAATGTTCATTTCAAATTTGACTTAAGTTTGAAAGAGACTGGAAATAAATTGGCTTCCTCTGATTTAAGCTTAGGATAAGGTATTTTTAGATTTTTTTTTTAAATTCCATATTTAATCACAGATGAGTAGCTTAAGTATAGTAATGAAAAGCAATGGTGGACCACTAAGTTCAACTCTGTGGAAAAAGAATAATGCAATTATCACACACAATCAAAAAGACAAAATCCACATTCTTAAAAAACTCTTCATAAATATAGATTACATTTTGTATAACATTGAAATCAAATTTCTTATTCATTTAGTTTACTATATAGTTTTTAGAACTTTGGTTTGGTTTTAAATTGATTACTATAAAAATATGTAGCATACATTTTTTTTTCCTAGAGTATGTAAAAGTCAATTCCCTTACTATTTGTAAGGGAATTGAGGCATTCCTAGTCCTCTTAAAACTAAATTTTTATTCAAAAATATATAAGCATTTAGTTGTCTAGTCTTAAGTTCTATCTTCCTGTCTCATCCAAATCAGTATGTATATTCCGTTCAGAAAAAAATTGCTCCAAAGTAAAGAAATTAAGTGTTAGCAAAAAACAAAAAGTCACAGATTTTCATATTTTCAATTAATTACAAGGGTTTTAATTTTATGTGGGGATACCCAGGACAGATAGTACTGCCAATTTAATTAGGATATCCAGTCTGATAGCCAAGGTGCCCTGGCAGACGCAAACAGAAACTTAAAGATTACAATCTGAGTGGATTACTNTTGTCCCATTCAATGAGAACAACTATCTTTATTTTAATATTATTAGTATTATTATGTGTATATTTATCTTAGGCTGTGAACTAATGTGGGCAAAATCAAAGCTACCAGGACTCCTCCAGTATGGCAAACATTTTAAGTATATTACTAAACTCATTAGTTTCTATGGAAACAGTTGCTGGTTTATAAGACATAACAGACTACATATTTACAGAAACATCAGAAAGGAACAAAAAACAGTATGGACTTGACAGATTCAGAAAGGATACTCCTGTCAGAAAGATGCTGGAGCATCCTTTTATATCAGAGAGAATGTAGTTCATGGTTAGATGAGTTGGTAGACAATGAAAGCTGAAAGAATAGTAGAATATATGAAACAATTCAAGCTTAGAGATTTGTAGTGATCACTGTAGGGTTAATATTTCACAAAATGGAAAGCTGTTCAGCTTCTTTTTAAACTACGGAAAGAGAATTCTCATATTAATTCATCAGATGCCACACAGAAAATGGCAGTCCAGTGTCTAATAATTATAATTCTGGCAGTTAAAACAGTATTCAAAAAGTGAGATGTCTTACCTAAATACATTATTTTGCTCATTCATTTGCTCTTTTACACCTATCTTTCCCTTTAGGACTATTCCATGTTTTTATATAGTTACATGATTAATTGAAAAATGGAGAGCAAGGTTCCAGGTTCTTCCTTTGAGGTTAAACCCCAGAAAGAATTTTCAGGGATATCCCCTCAGAATGTAGGAGTTGTTGTTCTGAACCATCAAATTGAGATGTAGTAATCAGTAGTTAGTCTCCTTGAGTAAGCAGTTTAGACATCAAGCTATGGAGAAAGTGTATACTACCATTCATTCCACTTCATGTTAAGGAAAATTTCTATATCTGCAGGGAAATTCCTGCTCAATTGTTTATTTAAAATTCAGTTATGATTGGATGTGCATACTGCATTGTGTCTCTCAGGGAGTGTAGATGAGATGGGCATCTTTCTGTTAAAAGCACTCTGAGATTCACAGTCAAGTTATTTCCAAGCCTCCTGAGATGGTAGTGTTTTTCAACTTAAGTTGCAGCAAAATCATGTGCAAAGTACACTTATGCCCTCCAAAAATATTTACAGACACAAAACCTCAGAAAGTTTCAATCTTTTTTAATTCCTCATAAGTACTCATTCTAAACATTATCTTCCCTGTAGACGCAAAAAGACTATGTATGTGCATGAGATGGAATTTGTTCCTGTGGTCACAGGTATTTTGACAAAACAATTCATGCAGCACACAGAATAATCAGTTTATGTAACCTAAAATCTATTCAAAATTATTAGAGTAAAATGGTTTTAGTATTTTATTATTTTCTGGTTTAGTTATCTTATTCCTGCCATACATTTATGCTTCTTAATTAGTCATTTTATTAGCTAAATGCAAACACTTGGCATATGATATTTTGACATTTATGCCCTAACTTCTGTTGCATTATAAATCATTTTCTTAAAACCGTATTGTTCTTCTGTTTTATTTTTTTTCTTTACATCTTGAACTGAACTGAATTATGTA